>VZTQ01010968.1:629292-649137 GCA_013400755.1 Pelecanoides urinatrix
AGAGGAGAGGAGAGGAGAGGAGAGGAGAGGGGAAAGAGTTCCAAAATATGCTGAAATCCTCGCACATGCAAAAATGTGGATGAAGAAAAAGGAGAGTGAGTGAGACAGAGGACAGATGACAGTAGTTTTTGGTATCTACCCTTCTTTTCAACACCTAATTAACTTATTATGTAACTTGTCAAGAAATTCTGAAAACTCGCAATCAGGGGCCAATGTGGATCAATGAGATGGATACATAAGTAATAGATATGAATGTGATAAGATAGGAAGAGTACATGAGTTTGCCAAACTACGATGAAGAAGAGACTTCAGAAGACACTCTAAAGAAAAAGAAGAAAACAACAACAACAACAACAAAACAAGAAAAGATTGCATGGCACTTTAATTACGCAGCTAACTGCAAGCAAATAAATGATGACATGGATGAATTAAACCAGGTTAGGTCAATATTCATTAAAGAAGGATGGAAAACAGTTTGGAATTCTGCTATAGCTTCCTTAACTCTCGCTATTACCCTTGTATGTATAAAGACATATCTGTAGTGAGATGACTCTATCACAAGCAACTTTAATTACTTAAAATAATTACCTATTAACATAATTGACTTCACAGTATAGACTAGAGAACAAATTATACTCTTAAAAGTAGATCCAGAGTATTTCTTGCCATGGTAGTTGACAGATTTCTCCGCCAATTATTCACTGAGAAAATGCAAGGGTTAGTGCTGTTTTATGTATAGTTCTAGTAAGCAGCAGGGTTGTATAGAGGAAAGCCACTTGGAGAAATAAAAATGTGCTGAAAAAGCATGGATTGTCTGTGTTTAAATGTGTGAAACACTAAACACAAAATAAGTCTGTAAATAATGTTTTCAATATTAAGAATTAATATTCAGAAAAGACTGAAAAAATAAGGATAACTGACTGATATGAAAAAAAATAAAGGCTATATGAAAATGAAAACATTAAAAAGGCTGCTGGAAAATAGAGTGGGAAATCAGAACTGGTAGTTACATGTTAAAGGTCTGAAAGCACTAAGATAAAGTAAAAATGTCTAATAACTTCATTAGACCTTGCAAAGAAATTAATACAAATGATAAAGGGATCTTTAACCACAGAAATTAAAAAGCAGGCCATAGTGGAATTGGCAATGCAGTAAGATGAAAGATATTGTTAACTTTAAAAGGGCACAAAATCATATGAATAATTTTCAACTTAGACAAGGATGCAGATCGTGGATCAGAAGGTTAGATGGATGATGGACATGTGCAAATCAAGACAGAAATTACAATTATCTGGACAATACCAAAATGTAAAAGCTATGCAGATAAAGATGTAATTCTGGGAGTGATCCTTGTCCCTCAGACTACGTGCTGAAAAGTTGCTCATGTTTACATAGTTCAGAGTTACTTAATCCCAGCAGACTGGCTGTATCCACATTTTGTAAAATTTGCCTAAACTGCTTCTGTGGCACATCTGGCAGCCCTAAAACATATGTTTTTTTGATCAAAGAGCATAAATGGTGTAAATGCTGTGCCATGATAGAACTTTTTCATCATGATGTTGAGGGGATGTGACAGATGCACTGGGCATTGGTATGAGCTTATATAGAACATGTAGGAGAGGGATATATGATGATTGAAGGTGTTTTAGAATAATGGTAAATGATGCTGTGAGACAAAGCATTTTGGAGGGAACTAAGCCTGGCATGGCCCAGACTGCCTATAATAGCCTTTCCTCCTCTGAGCTACATCCAGAGCTTCATCTAGCTTTAATCTCAAAAAAAAAAAAAATTCTTCTGTTCCATACAGAAACCCCAGGAGTGATCCAACACATACGTGTGGATAATCAGAGTGTCAATTAATTGGCAATGTGAATATATTCAGATGATTGTATGCATGCAGATTAAAGGGGCTCATAATGTCCATGTCTGAATGCAAAAAGAAATTGGAAAGATATAGGAAATTGCAAGTCTGATAGAAAATATTCTTAATGATTGTATCTAATTTTTAGCATGGAATGATATTTATCCCTTCAGATATTATTAGATCTGTTCAAATCAAAGACATATTGAAAGTAAGTGTTGGGACAAGAATTAGCTTAATCTAGTCCTGGCATAAAACCAAAAGGTTCCTGATTTTCAGAAGCATGAGGCCAGTCTCAGTCACCCTATAACAAGAAACCCAACTGGCTTCAACATCTTAGGAAATGGAATATATGATATGTTTTCCTGACACAGCAGTATCTGGATATGGACCTGATAACATCATCTTTTTCCATCTCTTTTAATCCTATTTGCTATTATTTTAATTTAGGGATAAAGAATATGGACTTTTTTTTTTTAATACACTTGATGACTGTAAAGCTATTGTGTAGACAGATGCAATATAAAGAATTGGATTATGGATTAATGTTACAAGGCAGGTGATGTGATTAATGAAGCACTTTTCCATTTATCATTGACATTATATGTACATAGATTCATAGAGATATATATCACATAGACATACATAACACATGCACATATCGAATGTGCATAATATTGTCAGACATTATTTTAATAAATTTGATCATCTAAAACATTACTGTTTATATTTGGAGAGAAGGTGATAGAGGAATATGTAATGTTAAAAAAGAGGATGATGAAAGAAATTGCGATGGTAAAACTGATCATTTTGAAAAAGAATATAACTTTTTTGCTGATTTGCAGTTCAGGCACATTTTTATAAGTAGTTTGGAAGATTTCAGAAGGAAGATTTAGGAATCTAGATATATCCTTCAAAAGCTAAATCATATCCTTGACATTTCATTTTATTTTCCATTTTCCAGTTCCTGTTACATAATATATCCACATATTTAAGTAATATTACACACAATACATTTTTCCTTCCTTTTTTTATGTGTAAATAGAAGAGTGATTCATTGTTACTTGATATTTTACTGAAAAGGAATTGGCTTAAAATTGTATCAGTCTTCTCTCACAAACATTTCTTCACACATTTTCTAGCTTATGTAGGATTAAATCTTGTTGTCCTGACTTCATGTTCCTGGAAGAAAGAGAACCTAGCCAGACTCCTTACTTTTCATCTATATTTCCATAGCAATAGTCAGGGTCCAGTTACTACCAAAGTGAATGTGAGTTTTGTGATTTATCTCAGAGGCAGTAGAATCTGTTATCCGAGTATGACACTTCCTTAAGAATTAATTCACTGTTAGTTTTTCTTATATCTTTGCAATAATTCAAATGCATTATTTTTATGACACAACCACATCAAGGAACCATCTAAATAAACACCTAATATCTCACTAGCCGCTATGATCTAATACACTTGCTTATTCCTAAGAATCATCTAAGGATGTGTTATGGAATAGCAACTGCTGTATTCATGTCCTCATGCCCTAAGCTAGCAAAGCTACACATGGATCTATCACATGGATGCTGGTTTTTTTTCCTACCATGAACTATCCTTGTAAACACATAGTACAGATAATGCTCACAAACGCCTACTATTCATCAGCTCTAAACAGTAAGTATCTGAGTAGTAAAAACAAAAAAAAATTCTAAAATATGGCAAGTCATCAAAAACTGCAGTAACACCTTCATGGATAATGGCAAAATTTTATGCTATCTGGTCCATATTGGAACTTACTGACTCAAAGAATTCCTAGATTACTGTTGTTAGAATTAGTATGATTTAAATGAGCACCAATGTTTGGTGCTTCTCTGTCACTGTTGTTCACTAACAATATTTCCAGCTTCTTAATACCTCACAATATCTTTGAAGAAGTATTGAACCATCATTTATACAAAGAACTGTAACATTTTTACAAAGGGAAGCAGAAGTAGGAAAGATGTGGGAGATCTTTAAAATTGGATATAAGGAGTGTGTGATTAAGTTTTTGACCAGAAACGTGAAAGAAATTCCAGGCGAAAAGGGTTAATAACATGTCTGTAATAAATTTTTGCAAGTAAAAATGTCATCTGGATACAACTTCGGGGGTGGATGGAGAACCACTGAAAGAAAACATAAATAACATAGTGTAGTTTTTAGGAGTTTTGATCTCCTGAGCTGGAATTTCCAGATGGCTTAACTAAATTAGGATCTCAAACTCCACAGAAGGTCCCCAGTACTCTGAAGAAGCTTTGAAAATATGATCTTTGGATTTTATAGAATAAGAAGATATTTTAGAACAACTATAATATAAAACTTTTTGTTATTAGAAAGGTGCAAAATCTTGAAAAGTGAAGCTTTCACTTGTCTCATTCATTTATCCTTAATCACGTTTTGGTGCACACTACGTTATGTTCGTTTAAAGTATTATTGCTTAGTGTCATCCTTCAAGTATGTGAACATCCCTAAAAGCCTTTTTCACATTTTAGAAATTGTATTTCTTCCCTAAAACTACTTTCCTTAATTCTAGGAAACTGCTAAGAGTGAGAGAAGCTGTCTTGCATGACCTCCAGAAACGCCACAGAGGGGCGAGGCAGATTCCTCAAATGCTTTAGATGGAATCAAGTGGTGATAACTAGATTGGGCTGTAAATTTTCAGTTTCAGCATCAGTCTGTCAGAAATGGCTGAGTCAACAAAACAAAACATTTCATGAAAACATGCTGCTTTCAAAAAATTTTCCAACAAAGGGTAGGCAGGGTTCTGACATATCCCTGCTCTGTTTTCTGCTAGCTCAAGCCAGCCAGAGGGGCATCAGGCTCTGGGGTTTCACAGCCCAATCCTGTCAATATTTTCAGCATAGGGTACCCAGGCTCTTAATACCCAAAGTCTTCCAGGTAAATTGGCATCCCCATTCCAAAAATGTAGGTGAAAGCAGAAAAAAAATCCCAAGGCCAGTACTGAGATAAATTTTGGGACCTTTGGTGTCTCTAGGCACTGAGCAGTCTATGCAACAGGACTGTTCTGGTGTAATGGACTTTAAAAACCTGAGGGAGCTGCTCGACAGATCTATTCATCTAGGAAAAAATCGGGTTCACTTCAGATCTGTGATAACACAATTTCAATCAGGACCTCTTAAATGAAAGATTTATAGCATTTCATAGCATTTTTTTTCAAGTATGAATTCAAAACCAGAGCAAAAAAATACTGGAATTTTGAAAATATTTATAAACTGAAACTTTCAGCTGTTTTGGTTTTTTTTCCCCTTGACTCTAGATTTTATTATTTCTTTCAATTTTGCCTTCTAACATTTCATTATTTTCATCAGATTTACAGTTTAAAGTATGACCAGGACAATAACATCCTTTCCAGAAAAAAATTGTATTAAAAATATGTATTGTCAGAAATGCACAGGAGATAGCCAATTTACATACCACCCATTGTCACCTGATCTAGTTACAATATTTATTTTAATTTGTCTAAATTTTTTCAGTTGTTATGTGAAATACTGCATTTGAAAATGGCTGCTGCTCTATCCCATGCAAATTTTAGCTTGTGCATTTCTTCCTCATTATTATTTTAGTGATCATCCATATTTCATGACAAAAAAATAAATGTTTGCATGGGCTAATGAGGGTGGATGCCATGCCCTTCTCTACATAACAATCAGCATTTCTAAGTTGTCCATTATCAATAATTTCTTGTTTCAAGTTTCATATCTAATACTGAGAATGTACTTAATAGATGATGGCCACTTTTAGTCTACCTGGATGATTAAGAATATACAGCAAAAGGATACTTCATATTTGCAAACTGGAAATCATTTCTGGAGTCAGTGCTGATGAGTTTATTGTACGTATCTGTTCTGTTATCCAACAGGTTTTTCTCTTAAAGGAACAGAATTCAGCAGCATGGGCAGTTTATATTTGTTTCCTTTGGTACACATTACTGAGGTGAAACTCTGAGATATTGTAATTAATAAAAAAAATTATAATTTGGAGAGCTTATAATACAATCATAACAAGATTAAGTAAAATAAATCAAAACCAATTTGTGCTTGGTGGTTTTGGGAATAACATTTCTGTCAAGTTGTTGAACAGTAATCATTAAAACATGGGAATAATCCACCTCCTAATTAAACAACAATAAACAATTGTCAATGGCACATAATTGTTAAAAGTCAACAAAGGAAGCATTAGTATAAACAAAGATTAGGCATAGTTCTTGAAAATGAGAATGGGAATGTTATTTAATGCCTGACAGAACAGACTAGACGCAATAAATATTTGCAATACTGGAGTTGCAAATACCTCCATCAATATCATTTAGATAGTAGAAAAGCTGAGTAGTTTGTTGATAATACAACTGTGTTGCATGTTTTGTCTCCTGTCTTTACTTACCCTTGGAAATGTTGTTACGCTCCTTGTTACACAGCTTGTTTGTCTGTATTTTTTCATATCTCCTAGTCTTAGGTCCAGGCATATTTTCAAAATACTTTTCAGGTCACACCATTCTGTTCTACCAACAGCTATTTCAGAAGCCACACACTGGTTAGTGAGGAACTGAGATTAATTCACCAGACCTTGAATCTCTCTATTAAATTCCCAGCTACTAACTTATAAGCTTATCTAAGTATGAGGACACATACACCGACCCCTCCTGCCCCCCATAAAAAATATGTACACACATATAAATATGCATGCAAATATACATATGTTAGGCACTTAAGACTAGATCTACAGAGGTGTCCAGGCACCTGACATGTACATCTTTAATAATTAAGAATCTGAAAAGTCTTGTTTCAATGCAGTTTAGTGATAACCCATATTTTACAGATACCTCTGAGAATAGGCACAGAGATGATAGGGTGGGGTATGAAATTTCTGAACTCCTGAGAACTCTTCTGTAATTGCTTGTGCTTGTAGCCTTACTTTGTGAGTTTACCTACTATGTGCTTTGCTAGAAGATGACAGTCAAGCAGTTATCACAGGAGAGCTGAGGTACCTGAAGTTTGAATTTATCATGTGGAAATTTGTCCCTGTGTCTGTATCCATCTAAGCCTGAACTTCTCCTCAGGTCCTCATTTGTATGAGTGAGTTTGTATATGACCCTGCAAATTTTGAAGTCACTTAGTAAACTGAAAGCTGCGCCAAATTCACACACAGCACATTTGCTCAGCTCTCACCTGCACAGGCTGGAGTCTTATTTTGCTACATCTGCAATCTGCACTGCAAAGAGTTTGCACGGTCTGAAAAGGGGGCTCATGTAAATAAATGTACAGTTGAGCCTTGAATTGCAAAACATTTATACTGTTGATGTCAACGACATGGTGAACTAGGCACTAGATATACCATAAAAAGCAATTCCTTGGTTTTGAAAAGTTTTTCTGGTGGTGCACATCTCACTCATTTCCATAGTTTGGTTTCCTGCAGATCTATGGTCTGTGAAAAGGAGGGAACAATTGTTAAGGATTTAGGACTAAAAGCAGGTCATGAAAATATACAGTATGTGTAAATTAGTAGTATCCTAGATAATCTTTAATGCTTTATACATCTACAACAGATCACTTTTATTATTGTTGTAACTCTACTGACTTAGCAGTGTTTTGGTACTAGAAAGTCTGACCTGGAAGCTATTTTTTTTTAACAACACCCATGGGGGAGAAATGAAGTAAAACCTGAGACAAAGACTCTGGTGTGAGGTCCTCAGAATATATACATATACTGCAACTGCCTTCAGCTAAAATTCTAGTTTGTAATATTTATAAGCATGTACATTAAAATATCCAGGAAATAAAAGGCCTACAAGAAATTAGAAAACATTGCAAATGTGAGTTTAGGATGTTCTAGTGACTTCTCATTTATGAACGAGCCATGGATTTTCTTTGGTTCTTTCATTACTGAAGTTTTATTCATAATCTTCCAGATTTCCCCAGGAGGTAAACACAGTAATTTACATCACAGTAGTTCACTTCACATCCCATGCAATCTGTCCAAAGGAGAGGTGATGTAGTACAATGTCAGTGGAAGCATTTTTATATCTTCATTATTAAAGCTTTGTGTTTTTGTTAGCATACGAATACTTTCAAGGAAACCATTAGGGACTCTGTAACAGTATCATTACTATGTCAGTTGAGGTCAGCTAATCCTGTCTATGAGCATCATATATATCATACATATCATTCTGCACAAATCCAAGAGGGAACATAAACGTTCATTTTCCATATGCTAGCTGCTATTACTGTTTTCAAAATCAGTTTTCATGTTTATTTTCTTTCGGGGCCAATTATGGAGAGATGCATGTATATGAAGATACTCGATCAAGAAAAATCTATAGGGAAACCAAAATTATGGTATTAATGATATAATAGTTCCAGTAGTAATATTCTCATTAAAGAAATGGAATTGTGTTTTAAATAGCAAAGCTTGAATAACCACCAATTTGAAAGCTGCCACCTGGATAGACTGCTGATACGTATTAGATTAAAATGAAGGGCATCGATGACCTATTTAAAAGGACAGATTTCTAAACTGCTGTTTTTCAACAGTGAAGAGAGCTAATGGTCAAGGACTCAAAGGATTCAATTCATATGTTTGCTGATGTGGGTGCTCTTCCTGCATCAGATAAGAAAACACATTCTCACTTTGTATACTGTATAATCCTTAATTTGTAAGTTCTTGATTAAGATCTCCTTTGAGCAATGGCTTTACACTTGAGTTCAGTGGAGTTATTTTAAAATTGTTATTCAGCATGTGTAGGTGTGGCAGAATCTGGCTTAATGCCATTTCCTATTTCTGCACTTTTCCTTAAAAAAAAAAAGTAATTATCACCCCTCCCCTTCACATGTGATATCTTGGAGTTCTTCCAGGGATAGTTATGTGTCTCTTCAGACACTTGGTGAATCTTTTTCTTTTAATTAAAGAATATAAAGATTTTTATCTTTTTTATTTAGTCATTTAATGTTTTAATTAAGGAGATGTGATCCTGTTATTCAGAGATTAATTCAAGTGTATCATTGAAAGGGCAGCAGATGTGATAATATGCAACAAGGTTAGGGACTTCATGGATATAATTCCCTGGCATAATGATTAGTGTAATCCACTAATGAATTTGTCTCAGTAATTTTTAGGAAGGTAAAATTTCAGGAGTGGTTATTTTTCTTTTTCTTTCCAGTGAGTGGAAGCTTTTTTCAGAAGTGAATAGGGCCATCCTCGTGTTCTGAAAACCACTGACAAATCCCTCACTGAGCCCTAGAGAAGGGTCCCTGATCTAATTAGTCCTGCTTTGAGAGGGGGGATTGGATAAGGTGACATACAGAGAGCCCTTCCAAGCTAAATTATTCTATGATTCTATGTTTTCTATTTAGGCAGATAACATAATTTTCTTAAGAAAAGCAGTACATGAAATTTACTGCCTCATCCAAATCCCAATGAGATTGGTACATAAATACCTTGTAAGTGAGTTTATGTGTTCTAATTTGGTACCTTCTTCCCCTCTCTTAACAACTTTAAAATTAAATGAAGCTTATTGAATTCTTTGGGTCAATATACATAGCAGGACTTGACCTGGCCCAGCTCATGTTAACATTGTAATCAGAAAATGTTTGGGAAAATAACGCAAGCATATGAAACCAGCAGTGTATCACTTTTATCCTGATGCAGCACTGTCATGTTCTCTGCATTAAGGAATGCAGACTTACCGGGTTGGTGTTTTTGAGCCTGGGGTTCTTTGCACTATGTCTTGTTTCAAGAAATCTGCATGCCTTTTGGGAAGATAGTCCCTGAGATTTTCACCCATTAGGCAACAAATTTTACTTTTGTAATAAGAAAACATTGCTTTATTTCATTTTTAAAAATTTATTTATTTATTTATTTATTATTATTTTTTAATTTTATTTTACATTTTGCATGCTGAATGCAGTGTTGACTAAAACCAGAACTGAATAAAGACTTCCAAGGCTGATTGCATGCAATATTGAAGAGCTCATATGCAATCATACTCATTTGGGGTTGGACACAAAATGGGACATATAAAATGCTGAAGTGACATTTAGGTTGTGTAAACTGTAAAAGAAATATTTCTCACGTTAATGCACACTATAGACATATGTAAAAATATGTGTATCTATATTAAATTCAAATCCAAATTCTGGACAAGAGAACAAGTTTACCATTCCTATTTATAATTCCTGTATATATTTCTGCTTGTAATAACATTGGAACTCAATTCAATTGTCCAGACATAGGTATCTAATGACACCTGAGCTAATGTAGGGTTTATAAGACGCAGGGCTAATAGATGTGACAAAGCATCTCCGGAATACATGAGTTATTTTGAAGTGGCAACTGGGAACCAGAGAAGATATCTGGGATATTTTAAATGTCGTGAAATGTTTTGTGTGGCAAACAGAGTCAACCTCTTCTGTATCTCTCTGGTCCAGTCTAGACATTACACATCCTAATGGATTCACATCTAATCTTATTACCTAACAGTTATCCTATGCTTCTAAATTCTTGTTAAAAAGGCCTTATGAAAGGATTAAGTTAGGGGTTATAACCTTTAAGAAAGGGTTACTTTTGATACGGATAGACATGGCTCTGGATAACCTGAAGGGAAGCAATGGAGCTGCAATTATCTTCAGAATCTGGGACTGATGGAGTTGAAAACCTACATATTTTCTCTCCATTGATTCTTACACTTCCCTCTTCGTATATTGTATTTTTGTGAAAAAAGATCAATTCAAGTTTATTTTTATAGATAAAATTGTAATTTTTCTTTTTTCCTTTTCCCCATTCTTCAACTCAGCCTCTGAAGTCAATAGGAATGTTCCAATTGATTGGCTACTGCAAGCATTATTATAATTGACAATATAGTTAGCTTTCTTGACATTCTGGTGAAGATATTAGTGCTATATAATATTAATACAGTGTATATTAAAGAGATTAAGAAATAACTAACACATTGAAAAAATCAGTCATCCATGGGGATTAATTATCAAATGGGATGCTCCTAGTGTGGATACACATAATAGTCATGTTATGTGGCATTCGATATTTTCATCAATGAACTGGAAATAAATGTAAAATTACCATTGACAAAATATGTCAACCACATAAAGGTCAGCCATGGTGAGGACAAAATAGTTATCATATGCAACTCAGATTGCTTGTTTAGCCTAACTCCCTGAAATTAAATGTGATTTAATGCTTAATTACTTAGTCAAATACAGGCTATTGAGTCCAACAGGAGAGATAACTTGTGAAATGTGGTAGCTCATGGAGTCAGTCTACCTGGCTGAATTCTACAACTGCAATTTAGCAGCTTGTGAAAGATTCACATTAACCATTTTGTTGAAGAGAAAAATATACATACATGACATAATATTTAGAATGGAAATTGAAAAAAAAAATTTCCCTATGAATATGCAAGAACAATGTAAGTTAGTACAATGCAATTATCCGCAATACAATTTGACAAGCATACTAGAGGTAGTATTACTATTTTCACAAAGCTATTATGAGTTATTAAATGATAGTACATGACCAGGACCTTTATAAGAAAGCACACCGCACTATAAAAACATGACATTGGCTCTCTGGGTATTAGAAGTCATCCTACTGATTAATCAGTATTTCTCCCTATAAACACTTGATTCTTTTCTTGGAGATCCTCAATCAAAACACTGAGCTCAGATGAATCCAATTATCACATAAAATCTAAGAGAATAAAAGCACAAAGTAGGGAAGTTGCAGAGAGTGCTGTTAAAATGGATTAAATGTGTTTGGGAACACAGACATTTAGATAGTAGAAACTACATTATCAGCTGCTTCCAAATGTGCCAGAAAGATCACAGAGATCAGTCTGTAGAGATAAATTGTGTTGCAAAAAAAATTATTTGCATACAGTGAGAACAACCATGTGCAAATGAAGCTTTCCATGCCAGGCAATGAGTTTATGGAAATGAAAAGAAAGTAGATCAGACAATATTATGTGTAAACCTTTTCATTAAGCTCCTCCTTCATATAGTACCAAAATTCAGGTTTTCACAAATAACTAGAAATCCCCACTGACTTTCTCTTTAAAATGCTACTGTGACTTCATATGTGATTTTTTTCTTCACTTACGAAGCACAACTGCACTAATATTCCACTACTTCATTTATATTTCTCATAAAGGAAGTCAGGCACCCCTTTTCTCTGCCCTTTTCAGTGTATATGGAGCTAAAATTTGAAATATGCTGATGTATTTGTGGAAGAGCCATAACAGAACATGTTGCCTTATTGTATTTATGAGTGTGTGTTAGAAGATTACATAACAAAACTAGGGCTATATATTACCATAAGAAGGGTGTGTACCAGGCTGGTAAACCACAGAAGTTTGCTGCCAGATGAGGAGAGCACTTCCAGTCAGGTTCTGCTGGGATCTATCCCAAAGCCTATTCAAAGGAATATGTTTCTTAATGACTCCGATGGAGCAGTCGGTACACTTGTAAAACTGGAGGCTTATTCCAGCCTGAGATTGGCTGTGAGCCCTCCAGGGAACTTCCCAGAATTCAAAAGATTCCTCAAAATTTGATAGTCTGGAAATTAAATAGAAGAAAATGCTACTCCTACCTATGTTTCTTAAGTCAGTGAATGTAGTAATACCTTTTCTTTCCCGCAACAGCTCACTATAGTTCACTGTGAGCATTCGCTAAGTCTATGGAACAAATTACATAAATTCAGCAGTCTGGTACAGGACTTGAGTCTTACCTCCATTTTGTAAGTAAAGATTCAAGATGAATTTTGAATGGCACAACAGAAGCACTGGTTTTAAAATTTCAAGGACTTTATGATTAGTACCTAGATTGCTGAGCAAAAACGTGTGGTGCTTAAGAAGAAATCAATTTCTCAAATAGAGACTGGGGAAGATGTGGGAGGCATCAGTACTGCAGAAAAGGATTCAAGTGGTATAGTGCATTTCCAACAAACATGAGTCAATATAGCGATGTTATTGCAAAAAGTGCAAATTTCATTTGGGATGTGTTAATAGAAATCACATATATCGGACAAGGGAGTAATTATTCCACCCCTTTTGGAACTGATGAAGTTTCAGAAGGGGTGTTTTGAGCACCAAATCTCAGAAAAGATGTAGACATGCCAGAGACAGTCTACAGAATAATACTGGCAAAGATGAAAGATTCATTAATTTCCTTTACAGAAAGCCTGAAAGAATAATTTTTTTTATTAATAGAGATCTCAGGTGGCAGAGGGGGAATGCAGAGGGAAGAATGGTCACAGTAACACCTTCCAGAGTGTACAAAAGTTGCATGTAAATCATGTAAAGCTCTATCAGCTTTGTTTTCTCTGGAGGTGGCAAGAAAAAATTGTCCTATTGCTGCAGAGGTGATTTTGGTAAGATATTGCAAGAGACCAACAACAGCACAAACTACCATGTGGAATCATGATCTTTGTAAGTTTTCAAGAACAGTTTGGACAAATATCTGTATGTAATGGTATGAATATAACTCACCATGCACCAGTTCAGGCTGATTAATTAGACTGATGCTTTCCAACCTTTTTAAATATGTCTCTTTCTTGCCTCCCAGCTTTTTGGAAACACAACAAAGCACAACACCATGTCTTCTGTAGCATTGTTACAGTAGTTTTCTTTAAGTTCAAAATAAAGGCAGAATAACCTCTGCATATTTATCACCTGTACCCTTTGCTTGTTTTTGTTAACTTTCTCCTAGGCATGGGAATCTATAGATATATTTGAGGGGATGTTTTTTTGTAATGTTTTTGCAAGCGGTTTTCTGATGTCTGAAGACCCCAGGCTGACAAACATTGGATTTCTTTCAGTGTTTCATAGTCAATATGTGGCTGCAGAGCAGATGACACTGCTAGTGATGTAGAAGCCTTTTGGTCCTGCCAGTAGTAATTTAATATTTTCAGTCCTGGTTAAGACATAGTAGAACTAAATGAAACTGAGAAAAGAAGAGAGCAACAGAAAATAAGTGTTGCACAACTTTAAATATTATATGTGAAAGCTCATGGCAAAGACTGCATTTCTTATTTCTGCCCCCTCCCTTTAATCCTCTTATCCCCCATCTCTCTCTAAGTTACCTTCTCTGTTGCTCATAAAACCCTATGGCTGGTTTGAGGCAGGGACATTTTATTCCCCTCAATATTGTAGCATAACTGCTGTAATCAAGATTTTAGTGTCATGAAAGCTGAGCAGGGGAGTTCTAAACCTTAAGCACCAGATGTGAAAGGCCAGTAGTGCAACAATCCATATAACCTTTCAAAACAGGCAGAAAAAGTTAATGAGTTGCTCCACAAACACTGTTCACGATGTTTCTCTCCAGTTTCTTAACTATCAAAACCTCATGTTATTCTTTTTCCCATGTCTGAACATTTTTAGTGGAGTGCACTTGCTTTTGAAAGATTTCAGCCTCTAGCACTCTGTGTTCTTTTATAAAAAAATATTTGTCTTTTCTTCCCCCAAGTTTTTTGGTTGGGTTTTTTTTTTTTTTTTTGGCACTTTGTAATTTATTACATTCCTTGCTTGCATGTACATGCACCTTGGCATTATGCTGTTTTAATGTGAAGATTGGGAACTCATGATACAACAGGTTTCCGAGGACTGGCAAGCACAGATATCTGGCATTTACTATATATGGAGAATTTGCTAAAAACAACTTTGAGGAAAGAATCTGAAGAAATACTTTCATTAGCTTCCAAAACAGATGTTCACATGTACATATATAGAAAGTGGGACAGCAGAAAAACACATTGATTTGCCTATAATGCTCTTTTGAACCTGGCATGTAGTAAAAGTAAAAATGTCACCTAAAAAGAGATCCATCTGCCCTAGTTTAGGCATCTAACATGGTAACTAAGTTACAAAGTGACTAAGACAGGTACTACACACTCTTTTAATAGTCAGTGGAGAGAAATACCATCTCCAGAAAACAATTCATCTCTTTCTGAGATAGGTGTCTAGGACAGATCAGATAAACTGCCCTCTAGGGATGCCTATGTCTCTGTACTGACTGTTAGGGGAATGAGAATAGCTTGGACTTGGATATCCAACTTCTAGACTTCTGAAATGTGATGAATTTCATTCTGATATGGCCAAAGAACTGACACAAAATCATTGGCCTGATAAAGAGAAAAAAATCCATTCCAGTTAAATCCTACAAATTTTATACCCAAGAATATGAGTGAATGAAAATTCAAGAATATTGAAATTATTTTTATGTGATATCTAAATTAATTTTGCTTGATGATACCATCAGCTTTCCTCATGCTAATTTATAATACATCTTTTACAGGAAAACAAAAAATTTACAACATAGGTAAGGTTTCCATATGAGACTATAAAAATCTGGAAAAGAAGTAGAAGTATTATAGCAGCCTTTAATGTTTATAATAATTGTTATTAGGTATAAGTAAGATATCTAATTAAAGGGTAATTTTTTTTTTTTTTTTTTTTTTATTTCAAAGGCGTCCAAGAGATATAGGAACCAAGTAATGAATTTTGATTGGTTTTAGGTGCATAAGTGCTTCAGGCTGTCTTGAAAATCCTGCCTTAGTAGTGTACATAGTCATTTGATCACGCATCTTCAAATCCATCTCATGTAAAACAGTCCTATTGTGTCTAAATGTTGACTTCAAGGCTGCCATTCACATGAGAAGTAATCACAGGATCAAGACCAAATGATATTTGCTTTCAGGAAATGTTCTCTTCTAAGATCATATTTTCTTCCAGGAATTTGTGAAATTGTCTTTTCTTGTTGACAAAGGCTTAGCTATTCCTTTGTCTTTGAAACCACAAAGAGCACAAACCGTACAATGGTGTTACTTATGGTAAAAAGAAATGTGTATAAGAAGGGCTGGAGAACCAGGGATGCACTGTACTCGTGGGACAGAGCCACGCAGGCAACTTGCCAGGAGCTTTGGGTAAATACATGATGGTTTTACCACTAATTTTAGAAAACAACTTCTAGGCATAGACGCCCAAACCAGAAGATATGTTTTCAGAGCTGTGAAAAAAAGGTCATCAGTGAGAAGAAAATATCACAACAGCTTTAAACAGCTGCTTATTTTTGCCTGTTTTTACCTCTGAGGTGGTAATGCATATTACAGAGCTCAGCTCTGGACCTGGTAATTGCTGTATTCTGATTCACAAGGAAAACAAGCATGCTATTCTTCAATGGCACAAGTGCCAATACTGTACAACAGAACTCCCTTCTAATAATTTTGGATTAGACTTGGTCTAAAATTTATCAGTGAGATGTGTTTTTTATCAATAATAAATAATTTTCTAGGATTAGGTATGGAACGATGTATCAATTTTTATTAAAATTTTCATAAGGAAAACCAAATTTTTTCTTCAGAGGAAGATGGGATATTGGAATTTTGTTTTAGAAATCTGGAATTTCAATAGAGTGCTGTTTTATATTTTTTAGTTTTGCATTCTTATTTAATATGACTTCTTAATATGTCAGTCATGTCAATAGTAAATGGAGTTAAAGTAATAAGAACCAGTTCTAAATTAAAAATAAGAATGTTTTCTCAAGGAAAAAAAAGATCAGAAAATACAACGGTGCCAAATATTTGAAAAAATTTAAAGAATTATGATTTCAAATGAAAACAAATTTTGGGACTGCTGAAATTTCCTTTCAGCCTGAATAGTCAGAAATTTGGGCAATTGTGTGTCAGAGACATCTGATAGTGTACAGCAAATTTTATCTTTTTTTTTAAAGTCGGCAAGAGGAAGAGAGAGAGCAGGAGCTTTGGGGACCACTGTCATTCATCAACTCAGCTGTACCTGTGAATCTAGCTCTGCCCCAAGGATGACTGATGCAGTCACTTTCAATTACCCCCTGTGCAGAAAACGTTTTTTTTAATAAAATTACTTTATATGGCCCATACAGTTAAGAAGCTTGGCATGTCCCCATTCAGAGCACGGTATGTTGATTGACAGTAGTTTGTATTGGCCTCATTTTCTCTGTATTCCTTTGGGAAACAGGTCTTGAAATGCCATTCCTGTTTCACAACATCTGAATCATTTCCTTAAATATTTTTGTGGGAATGTGGATGAAACAGGGCAGAAGAATGTAGTCTCAGGAACTGAAAAAGGCAGTTTGCATCTCCAGGTTTTCGCTATACCTTCCTCTCACCAACTGGTTTAGTTGAACAGCCCTCTTTCCCATGTCTTGCTCTTCTGCTCCACCTCCTGCTTTTAGTTTCTCATCTTTGGTCACTGACTTATGCAACACATGGTGTACTTTTTGTGTGTGTTTGGAGAATGTCTAACAGAAAGACATTTTGATTGCTACTGGGACCTCCAGTGGTCCTAGAAAGAAAATTGTGGGTCTAACTAGGAGGAAGAAAGGGAGGACCTGGGTAAAGGAATGTCTGGTGGATGTGGAGGATAAAGGGGAGAGGCAGAAAGATCAGAAAGTGAGACTGGGAACTGCTGTGGACAGCAGAGAGAAAAGAGAGTAGTGAAGGTGTGTACTGAAGGGTGAATAGCTGGTCAGAGGTAGTTCCTCTGTGTTTTACCTGTAAACATCAATCCAGTTATGATGATGGAAAATGCTGTCTTCTTTATTTGGAAGCCTGTTCAGCCTTCAGTCTCTCCACTACAATGCCAGTGAGAGCTTTCTTAACACCTGCTGTGTAAAGGGGGTGCCGTCTGCAGCTGCCACCAAGGATCAAAACATCTCAGCAGCCAGTCATGGAGTGGTATTTCTCAGCCAGACTTCTTTTGGCAAATTTACTTGTTTATACCGTGGATTAGCACTTCTCAGTTATCTCCTCCATGTTCACCATTTCCAATTAGTTCAGCCATTCCCCTAGGGATTAATCAGACAATTTATCTGCAGAATAGCAAATACCGGCTTTCTAGAACAGCACTTTCTTCCTCAGGTTGCATTTGAGCCCTCTATCACTGTGAAAAGCCTATTAAGTTTAGTAGAAAGACTCGTCATAAATTTCAAGGTGCTAGAAAATCAGGCATTTATATGGACTTTAGACCAGTGCACAGAGTATGTAGGTTATTTTGGCAATGCGATAAAATGGGAGGATATTATCTCAAATAGGAAGTCCATTACAGCTAAATCATAAAGCTTGTCTGATAATTAAATCAAGTCTGCTTTGGAGGCCATTTGTTAGAGACCATGAACCTTACTGAATCTCTCTTAATGGTTAATGAGGTAAATGAATGAGAAATGTAACTGATGAAGAAAGGTAAGATTGGTGGATTTAGCTGTAGGACTTGATTGAATTAAGCCAGAAAGCACTATCTATTGTTTTTTCATTTTTCATTTCCCCATCCTTGAAAGGACGTGTTTTTCACTATCGATCACTGTTTCCACCTTTTGGTGACTGTTTCTTATGGTTTCAGTTCTTTTCACTGAGTATTTTTGCCTCTCTCTTTAGTGAAAAAAGAACTTTTGTACTTCCAGTTTGTAAAATTTTGTTTTTCTGTAGGAATTTTCTGATCTGCTTGCCTTTCTTCTCTAGAATGATCGTACTGCTAAGGATCAAAAGGGAAATATTTTGGTAACAGATACAGAAGTATGCAAATGTTACCTTTTGTAGCAACTTAAGCATGACTAAGCAAAGCTGCAGATTCTCATATTCATTACGCACAAATAATACTTCCAGAGGTATTTCTGTTGTATTTTTAGAGCAGCCAAGCATCAATAATTTAAGAGAAATATTCTGCTGTCAAAGCTGGAGTTTGAGGAGAACATGTAGCTCTCCATAGGAACTTTGTGTGGAGACTGCACAGTACAACGTCTGTGAATATAGATTGATCTTTGCAGATGGATGGAAGAAAGATCTATGGGGCATATCTGAGAGGAAAAGTTTTCTCTAAAAACTCCCCAGAATATCAGGGAAAGGTAAGGGAAGACAGGGCCCCGCATACTGATCATGAGCAGTGATTGGCCATATAAGGAACTGTAAACTCCCTTCCATAATTTCTCAAGGCACAAATGAGCTCTTACAATTCCTCTCACATAGGGGTATTGCTACATAGCTAAAGAAATTGGGTAAGCTGATTTATAACACTTACAGCCAGGTATCTGTTTTTCACAGTTTGGCGTGTCTCTTGTTCTCTGATACTCATTTGGTGTATTTACTCAGTTGTAGCTTGGTAATGGGTAATTCCCATAATCGGTTTTTCCTGTAGGGCATGGAAGGATTCTGTCTTATTTGTAGTATTATATATAACTGAAAAGAGTTCTGTGTATGTGGAGAGAAGGGTATTCACAAGTTTGATCATGAGTTGTTCTTTTGGCTGCTCTGCTTGAGTAATGTGTCCGTACTAAATCAGATTTCTTTTGCAGAATAAATTCATAAGCATTCTTTGCCTTTAATGCTTTTAAATAGGACTAAGTCCAGGTAGTATTCTTTTAGACTAAAAGGATTAGAAATGTATCCGATCATTATGTGTTATTAGAATACAGAAAAGAAACAACATTCAGAAATCTTCCTTAAAATTTATTAAATCAGTTGCAGATGCAACCAGAAAAGTTAGCAAATGATGTTAGAGTAATTGTGGCCACCAATTTGCATCCTTTCCCTTCCAAAGCACAGCTTCTGTACCGAATAATATAGGAGGTTCAACAGAAAAATAATAAATACTTATATTATGCATTATATCAAATTATATGTCATGACTATGAACCCCTTCCAGAGGGGACATGCCTGACTGGGGGGAACATTGCCACCAAGGATGAGGATAAGGCTGAGGTACTCAACGCGTTCTTTGCCTCAGTCTTTAATAGTCAGAGCAGTTATCCTCAGGGTGCTCAGCCCCCTAAGCTGGAAGACAGGGTCGGCGGGCAGGATGAAGCCCTCATAATCCATGAGGAAGATGTTAACGACCTGCTATGCCACCTGGACCCGCACAAGTCTATGGGGCCGGATGGGATCCACCCGAGGGTACTGAGGGAACTGGC
>VZTQ01010968.1:649641-682801 GCA_013400755.1 Pelecanoides urinatrix
GAGAACAAGCCTTATGAGGAGCGGCTGAGGGAGCTGGGATTGTTTAGTCTAGAGAAGAGGAGGCTGAGGGGAGACCTCATCGCGCTCTACAACTATCTGAAGGGAGGTTGTAGTGAGGTGGGGGTTGGTCTCTTCTCCCAAGTAACCAGCGATAGGACGAGAGGAAATGGCCTCAAGTTGCGCCAAGGGAGGTTTAGGCTGGACGTTAGGAAAAAATTCTTTACTGCAAGAGTGGTCAGGCCTTGGAACAGGCTGCCCAGGGAAGTGGTGGAATCACCATCCCTGGAGATATTTAAAAGACGTATAGATGAGGTGCTTAGGGACATGGTTTAGTGGGTATGGGGATGTTGGGTTGATGGTTGGACTCGATGACCTTAGAGGTCTTTTCCAACCTTAATGATTCTATGATTCTATGATTCTATGACTGTATTTTTCAGAAATTAGAGGGCCAGCATGCAGGTGGAAGTTCAGCTGGGAGCTGAGAGGCCTCTTCTCTAAGAGCAGTATCTTACCTCTGAAGCATTCGTCTTCCAGCTGTGACGGAGTGGTCAGAGGCACAGGGAGACATTGCTTCCTCCAGCTGCATCATTCAGCCACGGTCCAGGTCCTGGTTCTGCTGGTTGCCAGCATTAGAGATCAGTGATCCCGGGAGGGGTGCTACTCAGCTCCCACTCTCCTTTCTCCACAGCCTTCACAGCAATGGAGGAGTCCCAGACCAATCTGAGGACAGAGGAAATCCAGAAAGGAGATCCTTTTGTTTCTTTTTCCTCTTTTACATCTTTCTCCATGTTTCTGACTCCTTTGCTGCATTCTCAGCTCCGTGTGATGCCACCTCCACTTCTGCTATTTTGGGAGGGGTGTGAGTCTACATACATTTAGTTAATACTTTGGATTTTGTAGAACAGAGGCAGAAGAGAGGAACTGGTGGTTTGTAACAGTTTATTCCCAGTAAAACCTGAGTATAGTTTCACACCTACTGTTTTCAGAGAGACTTTGATATTTGGAGCAGGGAACTCCCTCAGGCGAGATATTAGTTTCGTGGCTTTTTATTTGGGTTGTGAAATTCTCTTCAGCTTTCACTGGTAACCAAAACTTTAAAAAGGCCCCATGAATTTTCTTTAGACTGCCTCCTGAAAGGAGTTTCTACTTTCTCCTAATGCAGTTTACCTTACTTTAAAAATAGACCCTTAGATTTTCTGCTGAGACAGTGTTTCAGAGATGTACAGTAAGTTTTAGGGCTTCCTAATATATTAAAATCCAACTTAGATAAGGGTGGGACTTAAGTGTTTTGACTCTAGGTTGACGGTTTGATCTTTGACTTACTGCGTGCATCCAGGATGATTTCAGACACATTTACCATCTCCCAAACAGAGAATTTTTCCTCCTGTGCAGATCAGCTGTTCTGCTTGGTATTGGAGGATAGGATTGGGAAGCAACGGCTCTGGCTTTTCCTTGTCTTTGTCTCACCTGTGGGCTGGGGAACTGATTTTATGGAGTTTCATGCTCTGCTGTCACACCTGGTGAGGTGAGCAGCTCCTGGATATTTTGCAGACTTATTTTGACCTAAGTGAATGATCCTCTAATATTTCAAAATAAATAAACTCTCTTGGACTACATTAGATGATTTTAAACGTATCAGCTTTCTATAGTGATTATCTTCCTATTTCTAATACAATGTTGTTTGTTTGTTTAAATGAAACTTCATTTTAACCCAGACAGTCTCTCCCTCCGGTCTGAAAGCTTACGCCAGGCACACCAGGGTACTGAAGCAATTCACTGCAGATGGACTCTTTTCTCTTGGTAACTAAAACTTTGCCATTGCAAACATGTCACTCTGGTTGACTCCTTTTAGAGAACGTGAGGGAATTCAACGAGAAGAAAATATGACTGAATCTAGACATAGTTGATTCAGGGATGAACTGAAAGCATGTTACCCGTGCAGTGCTGAATGGATAAACTGTGTGACCTGACATTCCCAGTGCATGAGTTGCTGCCATGAAGTGTTTTACCTCATGATAACTTTTTGACTTGCAAATGAAGATGCAGAGACCTCTGTTTCCAGCTACTGGTGGGGTCTCACGTTTCAGTACTCTGTTACCTTCTCAAGTACCTTTTGGGCAATCCCTGCTATTCATAGACATAAAGAGTACTGCAATTTCATTGGCTTTCATGTGAGTTTCTTAGAACTTCAGCATAAATTATATCAGAATCCAGCTTAGTATTTGAACAATACCAAACTAACATCTTTACTTGTTAGAAAAACTCTGGACTCCACTTGTATTCAGAAGGACTCTGACACTATCCCACTTAGCAGATATTTGATGTCAGCTATAACAACAAAGCTTCACAGTTTTCCAGTAAAAAAGAATTTGGTTTGTCCTTTTTATCACCTGATAAATACTAGATGAGTTTCAATGCAATACAAACCATAAAAACCAGAAGAGGGATAAGAATAAGCTTTTACTGTTTTAGCAGCAAATCTGTTCCCTTTTACTTTTCCAATGAGATACAAAAGCCTGCCTTTTGTTTCAGCACCGGAAAGCCTCTACTTTTATTTGTAAACATTAGTAATTCACCTTTCACTTTACATTCATCTGAGCAAGAATATAAACATTACTAACATTGAACAAGGAAACAAAACTTTTTATATAGTTAACTGAATGCTGTATGTGAATAATGCTCCTGAGTTTCAGGTGCGGGGCTATTGTTTTTCTTATTATGTTCATATCATGATCAGAAATATCATAGCTGAGAGAGGGAAGTGGTACTGTAACAGTTGTGTTAATTTAACAATTTGTCTAAATGACTTCTTCTGAGGCAAAGGTAACTAAAGAACTCATTAGTGCTTGTTCCACAGTTATTAAATAATTGTTGATTACACATCATCCCCAGGTGGGTAAAACAAGTTTTAGTGCAATTACCTAGTTTCTTGACCATAAAGGAGAGGTGGGCACCATGTGACTCTGAAAAGCAATCATCAGTGTCATAAATAAAGTCAATGAGTGACAAAACTCTCAGTTGAATTCAGAACTTTTCACTTCCACATATATGTCAATTTTCTTTCTTCTAAACATTTTTCAAAGCCACATATTTTCACCCAGATGGTCCAGATCTCTTATTTTCCTACCATATTGCTTTCATTGCAGTTACTATTGAGTCTGTATACCCAAGATAAATCACTGCATGTTATTGAGCTTACGTCTTTGCTATAAAAAAGTATTCTAAACAAACATGGAGTGGGGGAGGATTCATATAAGTTTTCAGTGTGGGAAGACAAAAGTGTTTTAACATTGCTTTACGTTGTATGGAAGTATCTATAGACTATGTGACAGTGAATGGCACTATAAAGTTTTATTATCATAACTTTGGAAGGACCATTACACAAGGGCAGACTATTCTGGTTTCATAAACAAGAAGCTGTAAAACCCTAGCTGCTCTTGCTGTACAGTATTTTGTTTATACCACAAAAATTTTTTTTTAAACTTCTTTCATTTTTAACTTTTCATTTTGTCTTTCACCAACTTTTCTGTCTTTTTGGAAGTACAGAATCATAAGAAATGAGAACAAATATGTCACCATCATAGATTAAATCTGATCCAACACCTCTTGAAGACTCATCTCTCCTCAAGTCATCTGTCTAAAATTCTCCTATCACTCTCTACAGTCAATATGGAGAAAGGTAGATACTTCCAGAAGGTGAATAATTCTACCAGACTTTGTTATCCATCTTCAGATGACCCTCAGAAAGTGCTGATTTCTCTCTATTGATCTTATAGTGTGCTTAGAAAAACAGCTTTGACAAGATGCATCAGATTAAATTAATCCCATGTCAAGAATCTCCTTTGTCTTCAGTGGCAAATACTTGAGTCTGTGGCTTGTTTAGAATTCTGAAATGGAACATGAAATTAGTGCTCATACTCTTCAGTGGTTTACGTGCATGATTAAGCCTGACATATGCAAGAAAATTGAAGTAACTGAGGTTATGTGTACTTTCATGAGCTATTCCAAGAGAACAAATGTTTGGAGAATCCTGCCCAATAGAGTGAAATATTCAAGTATTTTGTTGAATTTTATTCATACTTATACAGACATATCTGTCTTCCTTTGTATATGTATTTCTATGTTGTATGTGAAGTATAAGTGTTAAGTAATATTCATTATTTCTAATGTAATAGCATCTAACATCACATTTGGAATCGGTTCTTACTACAAGTATTGCAAAACCAAATATGCCACAGGCAATTCCCGTTTTGGAAAAAGCTCACTCTCTTGGACATAGGTTTCTGTTTCTTTTCTATTTACATATGTTTCTTTTTTTACTCATATAGTAAAAACATTAGTGATGAGTATTTTTGTTGTCAGTTCAGTTAGACCAGAAATTGAATCTGACTTTATTTTGTCCATGAATTTGGGAAATCTACCCATTTGTGATAATTAACAAAATCATATTGCATGACTTGAGAAATTAAGAGTTGGGGAAGCCTTTCCTTGGGTTGCCTTGTTTTCACGTTATTAATGTTTGGCTTTTCCAGTCCTAAACCACCTAGTATTGTTGCAATAGTGATCGTTGTATTTAAGCACATGTTTATTCATTGACCTATACATAATTTTCTGCTCTGAGTATGAGATAAAGCAGTACTAAATAAGTGACCTCATTAAAAATGCATATGAAAATAATTCTTGCTGTAATGGCTTTCTTTACATTCACATCAGAAGTTAGACACAAACTAGTTTAAGCATTAGCTCTGAACATCTACTTAACTTAGGCAATCCACTTAATTTTTTGTACTTAGTTACTTTCCATGTCTACAGTAGTTTACAGCTCCTTATAGAACATGCTGTAATTGTAGAAAGGAAAACACATGAGCTGTTTTGGTTCAGTATGTCTAGATCAAATAACTATCATCTGATTGAAGAACAAGGACTGCTTAGAACTATGAAAGAATGTTTGTTATTGTTTTAGGACATGTGCTTTGCAGGAATCATATGATAAGACACTGATATGGAAAAAGTTTCTCTTTCGGACACCCCTGAATCAGCTCTTCTAATCTTGTTTTGGTGTACTGTAGGAAAAAGCGATCAGGCAAGCTGTAATATGCTAATCCTGCTTCACCTCATGATTTCTGTGATTGTGGTGACTGCTTGTGCTTCTGCAGTCTCTGGAGGATGTCTTTTAACCATTTTCTATTACTTGAATTTTACAGAGTTCCATTTGGGAAAATGGATTCTAAAACTAGTATTGGAAAAATGATGAAAATTTTCAAAATAAAGAATATTTTTTCCCTCAGGTATTATTAATTATTAATAAATAATTAGGATACCTAACAGGACTTTTTCTAAAGAACACGTACTTAAAGCACTTGACTGGAAAGTACCTGGTTTTGCTTCATCATTTTGGTAAACATGCTGATTTACAGAATTGAATTGAATGAAATCAAGGTAGAACCAAGACAAATTCAGATATGGATTAGGTTCAAGAAGCTCACAGGAAAATATTGCCAAAAAATAATGCCTTCCATTTTCTTAGACGTATTCCAGACAGAGAAGATGATAAAGAGCGAACTATGGGAATTAGATGCAAAATTCCCATTGCTTACAGTGGAACAGAATGTTATCTGAAGGAATTAGTGGTCAGAAGGATGTAAAAGCAGTGCCATGGTGTTCAAAATGGCAGCTGAGATCATTTCAGTAGTGTGGATGTTGTTTAAATGTAACATTTGTCACTGACCTCTGCCATTGTTTTCAGAAATGGATGGCTTCATTGGATGCCATTACAAGGAGAGGCAAACAGACAAAAGAAGCAATTATTCTCCAAGCTATGACATGGTTGTTATGTGATATTCATTGTTGGAGATACGCAAAACTCATCTGGAAATGTCAACAAGGAACCTGATCTAATGTTGAAGTTATCCCTGCTTTGAACAGAGGGTTGGGCCAGATGACCTCCTGAGACTCTTTCCAACCTAAATTATTCTATGATTCTATGGTACTATCAAAAGTATTTTTATTTTTATGTAAAAGTGATATGTAAATCAGAGCAAGACAATGATCTGAGCCAAACATTATAACACAACGCTACTCTTGACATTTCATAAAATAATGTGATAAAATAATGTGAACTTTGAATAAAACTGATCATGAAGCTATATTTTGAAATTACGGGGAAAAATACTCACTAAAAATCCAACATAATAAAAAGCCTGAAGCATTTTCCACAAGAATTTTTGCACATATGCACAAGTCCAATTAGCAAGAAACACTTTTCCAAAAAAAAAGCATTGAGACAAATCATATGTCAGTAAGAGTAATACATGTATTTGGTATATGTCTCCCATTTAACTGATCAATATCAGTGCTATTTCTCAGTTTAGAAAGTTTATTCTTTAACTGAAGTTTTCAACCCTGAGAGATAGCTAAATTGAACTTAATATAGGCCACAGAATTAGTAAAAATTATTGGTTAAACATGTGTTTACATAGCCAAAGCTACAGACAATATAATCTTTGGAACAGGATTCTTTTTCATTTGGGTAGATTTGTAGCAATAGTAGTTACAATACAAGCCATAACACTGGAACTGCTCAAAGGGTTTTACTTCAATATCCAGCAAAACAAAATAAAAACAGGACAGCATTTCCAGTTGTCATGGAAACACTAATGTCCACTGCAAATTATGTTATGTTGAAAGCTATTTACTGTACCAGTTTGAACAATTGTTCTAAAATATCATGTTATTTTCACAGAGAGGCAACACCCCTGCTGTTCTGAAGTTTAGTACTTTGTGAAAACAGATACATAAATATTGGCTGGACTACCAGCCAGAGACTTTCTAAATTGGAACTTTTTCACATTTTCTTCTTTTGAGTAATAGGAAATGACTAAGCTCAGAGTGCTGAAAATCCCCTTATTGTTGGAAATATCTCTATTGTTTTAGGCTGGAGACTCACAAGGAAAACAAGTTATGCAGGAGGGAAATCCACAGGACTGGATCACTAAAAGGGTTCCCCAGCCTGTGCAGGGAAGCACAGGACCTTGCATCAGACTGGTAAGGTCTTTTCTAAACTTTACAGCCAACCGTTCAGCCAAGGGCTGGGCCTACAGATCAGCCTTTTCTGAAACAAATCGGTCTATATCACAGCTGATGTGAGGCCCTGGAGCCCTCAGACAGAGGGCACACCCTGAGGTGTGACGTGCTCTCTGCCTACCAGGTTGATGGAACCTTTACAGTTATCCCTAACATTTGTTTGCAGGATCTCCCTCTCACCACCCCCAGCTAGGGACTGTGGGCAGTCATCCTGGATGACTCATCTAAAAAGAAAGGAGATTTGCATTCTTAGAGGTTTCTGTGAAAATCCAGATACTTGAATAGTCACAGAAATACACACAGCGTCTTTGAGTACTATACCCCTCGGGTGAAGTCTGGACAAAGATGCCCTTCCATAGCTGTCATTAACTAGATGTTGCACATACTAGACATTGCACAGCTCAGCTGTGCCTCAGCACACATGCGTTTGAAGGGACTGCTCTACAGGAGGGGATGCAGGAAACATCACGTCTCCCAAAATTCCATGATAACAAAGAGGAAAAGCAACATTCCTTCCCTTCCCAGGGTTTCTAATGGCCACACAGAGTACCAGGGTGGGGTGAAGGCCAGAGGCAGCTCCCTTATACAAATTGGTGAAGAGGGAGGAGTAAAATCCCTCAAATATAGAGCCTGCAGCATCTGTGAGTTAGGCTGGTGTGGAGAGGGGAGTCAACGATCTTAATTTATTCTTCTCTGCTAACCTCGCCCTGTGAGGTGCAGCAACAACACAATGTTTAATGCAAAACTTGTAGAGTTTGATTTTGATCCCAAAATTCACATCCAGTGTCTGATTCAAATGTTCCCACCAATTGTATCTGACTAGCACAAAGGTTTTCTTAAGTTTATAGAAATTACTTTCAAGCCTTTTAAGTGCCAGCATACGAAAGGCAGATAAATCATTAATACATATTTTTGACTTTTTATGGCAGCATTCACCTTCTTTGGTTGCACACCTCATTGGACCATGGATTCTGCCAGGCAGTACAGCACAGGTCTTTGCTGATATTGCAAACATTGCTGTTGTTCCATCTAGAAACCTTTATTCAGTAAATGATTTATAAGTACGACAGATTAAACAGGAAAAAAGCAGCAACATTAACATAGTGTTCATGTGATGCAAGGCACAGCACCAGATTTCCATGGAGCAGTTCTATGTTTTCATGGTAAACAGCTTTTGAGACTCAGCAAACATTGTCTTGGGTTGCCTCAGGGAGTCAACTCATCTGCACATGCTCTGACAATGTCAGATGATTGTTGGGGCTTTTAAACATCATATGAATGAACGTCAGAGATGCCTGAAGGCTCTCGAGCAGTGTGGGCTAGACTGAATTTTGCCACCTTGGAGATGAGGGAGCCTTGCTCAGCTTCTTGTTAAGGAAAGGGGATGAGAAGGAAGAAGCAGCAGAACTGGAACAGAGAGTCAGAGGGAAAATTGATGTGGGAGGGGAGAAAAGGGATAGGAAAGCCTGAAAAGTGTGGTTAGTTACTGCTGCTTCATGCCTCCCTCGTGTCCTAGCAGAAACCCCCCTTCCTTTCACACCGATGGCAGGGGATGCCCTGGGTTTCCAACCCTCTGCTGCAGAAAATGGCGCCCGCAGGGTCATAGCCTTTTTACCTCTTCTTTTGCCTGCTTTTTCCCCAAACTGCGTCATAACGTGTTGCCTCTGGCTTTTCTGTGACAGCATTCACCTTCCGGGGTCTCACACCTCACAGGGCCACAGATTCTGCCCAGGCAATACAGCACAGGTCATGCTGTTACAGCAAACAGCACCATTGTTCCATCTAGAAACCTTTATTCAGTAAACTATTTATAAGCATGACAGATTAGACAGGAAAAACAGGTGGCTTGCTTTACATACACCTGGGTCTGGTTGTGATGAACATTAAGGTAAAACACATGTGAGCAGTAAAATAATGCAGCTCTTCTGACTCCATACCAAAATTATACCCACAGAGCTCTGCCAGTGCCTCCCTAGATAAACCACAGCTGTTACTTTCTAAAGAAACCATCTTTACCTTAACATTAGGGAATTTATGATTAAAAAGACTTTTTACCTGAATTTTGAACCTTGAATTATTTTTCTGTGTCCAGCCTAGTATTTCTCCTAAGAGCTAGATTTGCTCTTAGATGTGTTCTTAGATGTCTTTTGTGACTCAGCACCCTGCCCTTGTAAGTCCCTGTCATCACTGGCATGGTGACAGAGACAAACACTAATGTGTCGTACAGTTATATTGTTAGGACTAAAGTGAAACCCGAAGAAACCTTTAATCTTTTGGCCAGAGGCTAAACAGGTAGCATGACAAATTCACAAGCATCTGGACTGTGTAGCGACTTTCAGACTTGATGGCAACCTGAGGCTGTAGAGTGAATAACTGATGGAAACCTCAAAATGTGTGTGGTGGGGGAGAAGTGTGAAAGACACCAGCTACAGGCACATATTTTAGACAGGAAAAATGCCATCTGTTAATGACAGTTCACGTGAGAGCACTGTGGCAGATTATATATCTGATTCTCCACATGAATGTGTTGGTGGAAGTCAGGTGTAGCACCAGGGAGGTCAAAACTGCTGAGAGATCAGGTTCAGGCTAAGACTGTGCCTCTCCACTGTGTGAAAGCAGAAGGGATTGTATGTGGCTGCTGAAATCACTGACTCATTTGGGTACCATCAAATGCCTGTAATTAATTCAATATGCCTAGTGCCTGGAACAGTGATGTAGGCGTTCAGACAACATGTTCCTCTGAAAAAATATACAGTGAGACAGAGCCTTGCACAGCCCTACTTACCCTAGCTTGTATTTTCGGGCTTATAGACCTCCGAGAAGATGGGGCTCATTGGGAGTGCTGTAGCTCCAAAGGGGGACATAAATGAGTGTCCCCAGACACCTAGGAAATACCTGAGAGTTTGAACTTGAAGCCATACAAGTTCAGGCTACTTCTCTGGCCAACTGTGGCTGTGTGACATTGCTGTGAAGCAATACGGGACAGTGAGGACAGTCCAGCCAGACCCTGTAGCCAGACTGCATGCAACATGAGGCTTCAAAGGTCACCTCAAAACTAGCCCTAAATATGGCTAAATCCAGGCAGAGCACCCAAGGCAAAACCACAGCTCAGGACTGCCTGTGCACAGGCACTACAGCAGCGTCCTGTGCACTTTCGTGGGAGCAGAGCAGACCTAACCGTGTCTGGGTGCCACCTGCAAGGAGAAACACACTCCCACTGCTGCTTGCTCAGGGAAGTGTGTGGTTCATTTGCAATCACTCTCATTCTCAGTGATTTTCTCCGTGCTGAAGTATGTTAGCACTTACAAGAAACAGGAAAGCTGTGGGCTACTGACCCATATCTACATAAAGCCTCAAATTAATCTTCCTCTCCTGCTCTTTTCCATCCTCAGTGATGACTGAAAATAGGAGACCAGTGATCAGATTATTTTACTAATCTTTATCCTATTTATTAAATCATGACATTTCATCCCCTATTGAATTGCATAACTATACTACTGAGAAGTGTAATAAGATCCATTTTTCTTTCAAAATACTGAATAACAGGCACGTTTATGACACGTTTCAGAGGAAATTAGACAATGATATTTTTGTGCTCAGAAATGAGATGTGTTTTTATCTTGCCATGCTTAATATTCATGCTAATTCACAATGCACTTTTTTACTGTTATCAGAGAAGCATATTCTTTAGGTGTACATTTGATCTACTGTCTAAAAAAAGAGGATTACATGAACATGTTTTTTGGCCCATTTCTCTTTGTATTCTCTTATATGCTATCATGCAGTGCAAGACAATAAAAATATAATTACCTTCCTGATTGTTTTTTTCCCTGTTCTTTTTTTTAAAACCCCAGAAAATCCTGGTTTGATGTAGGCAGATGACGCAGGGTTATTACTCCATTCTCTTCTATCACAGATGAATCTGAAGCTCTTTTTACTCAAAGTACTTCCAGCTTGCTTTATACTTCATTTTATAATGTTTTATTCTACTGGACTTTTAATCATTCAAAATCTAATAAGAAAGCCATTCCCATGACTGAAATAGAGCATCTTGTAGTCCCCCTCCCTCTTATCATATTAGGCATGTTCAAAACTATCCAAAGCTCTTTCTAGCTCAGTTTGGGGAATTGTGTATACATTTAAATCACAAAGCTCTCCAATCACATTGTTTTTTAAAAACCTGCAAATCCTGTGAGCTTTCTTTTAACAACCAACAGCTAGATGAAGTATTTCCATCAGGATTTTAAGGAACTATATATATAAAAGGTTCAATATGTGCAAGCTTACTTGAAAAAGTGGTGATATTTACTATTAATCATCTGACCTGATAATTGCCTGGAGGATAAGCCCTCCTTCTTAAAAAAAAAAAAAAAAAAAAAGGAAAATTTTGTCTCTCTAGCAGATGCTCAGCTATCGTCTTCTCCAGGAGCCGTACCTAACAGCCAACTTAGCTGAGGAGGTAATTACTCTCTCCATTACCATTTTCTGGGTTGCTGTTGTGTGTGTTTTCTCTCCCTGGCTGCAGATTTCAGCAGGATCTTGGAAGAGGGAACTTGCCCAAGCACATGGACACTACACGTACAAAATAAAACACTTCCCACAGTAGATGTTTTAGGAGTAGTAAATACGATAAGCAAGTTAAACAAGGAGACAATGAAATATAGATGTTGCAGACTAGCAGACATGTGCTGCTTTTGGTATACTGATGACTTCTCAACAGAATACCAAAAAAAGGAGAAGAGCTCTTTATTCAGTTTTCCTATGTGCTAACACCTGTCTATTAATCTAACTCAAAACTGAAGAATGGCAGATATAAGTATCCCAAAAGGTGCCTATGGATGGCACAACAGAAAGTTTCTCACCTGCTGAAGAAATGATTACATTCATTGATTAAATCAAAAAAAAGAATGTACTGCATGCCAGTGATATGTACCATACGAGATTGCTCTTCAGGCAGGAGCTCTCCTCTGCAGATCACCACCACCATTCACAAGGGATAAAAACTGTGGAACAGGAGGTATTGATAAAGTGTTTCTCCAGCACTCTCTCTCTGGTGTAATTGTTGGACTGCTGGGCTACAAAAACAAGACTTGGACCTGGGTTGTAAAAAACTGTCTACTAATTAGTTATCCTCAGTTTAGGCACTGAATAGCATAGTTCATCTTGCTTTGCACAGTTAAATGAAATACCCATTTTCACACTGGGAAAACCATGAAAACAAGCAAAAACTAACTATGTGAATTTTCCAGTGCTAATTTAGCAGATCTGTGTTTAAACCCACATATATGCACTGACTTTTTCAGTAAACCAGCACTTTAACTGCATTAACTCTGAAGTGTCAGAAATAGGTAACATTATTGTACCAATTATCCACAGTCCACATGAGGATAGTAATAATATATTTTAATCTATCTATATATTTTCATAAATGATTCAAAATGTGAATGACCAAAATAAAAAATAAATAACGTGGAAAAAGGACATTCTGATTGAAAACATAAGTTAAATTCTTATAAATAGCTTTAAAATTATTTTCTTACCAATTCTGAATATTAACTAACATAATTAATAACTTTGTTCTCTTACCCAGGCATATTTACATATTCTGCTTGAAGTCCATTTAACAGAGTTAGAGCAAAGTCAGGATGAAATCTGGTTTCCTTGGTCAGATAAAATTAAATATTTGCAAAAACAAAGTGGATATGCAGTGGTCTAACAATCACAAGTTCTCCAAAATCTTTCTTAACCCTTTCCCATTGTCTAAGTGGCAGCTGACAATCAGCAGATATTTTGTCGGTGATAAGATCCTTGTCGTTCATTCTAATGCCCAGTTCCTTATGGCAAATCATTGTCACCTGAGTCTTGCAGAGATGCTGGAATGGGTGCTGCACTACCAGTAAGCCCATTTTTTATCGTCATCCTTTTTCTTCAACATTTATTTTGCAGTATTGCTCAGGTACAATATGTTTCCAGTTAACAGGGGGGAAAAAAAAAAAAAAAGAAAAGCTAATCTTTTTTTTTTTTTTAGGTCATTGACTTTTTGTAGTGGGAAAATTCACTATTGTAATACTTTGCCAGTAAATCAGGCCAACCGATTTTGTAAAGCCAAATGCTTGGAAACATGGTCAGCTGATTAAGGCATTGGGCTGTGAGTCAGGAGATCTGTATTCAGTTCCTGGCACTCACTGCATCACCTTGGGCAAATCACTTTACTGCTTTTACCCTCGCAATTACAAATGTGGAAGAAGAATCTTAGTAACATTTCTTTTGCCCTCTCCCTCCCTCCCTCCACCATGGACCACCAGTGCATATTACTAGCTGTACACAGATGAGAGAATGGGTTTTGTGTTCAGCATGAAGTTCCCTGGCATCAGCTGAAATGAAGTGTATATATATAAGAAATTCTGTTTTGCCTTAAAGGCATTCTGAGGTGGCCCTATAAATAAACAAATTGTGAAGAAAAAAACAAAGCTGTCCTTCAGAAAACCAGCTATGTGCCCTCCCTTATTTTCGTCGATGCTTCTCCAGCAATGAAATACAGACGTGTTGTTAGTAGTGGCAGCAATGGAGCTGCGGCTAGCTGCTTTTGCTGATAAATATTACTGCTGCCAAAGCACCTGCAATGCCAACTTTCAAGGGGATGCCATGCAAACACCCACCGAGCACTCCTGAGGGTGTTCTGTTTTCGACTGGTCTCCAGCACAGCAATGTTTCCTTGTGGAGGCTGCGTGTGCTTCAACAGCCACTTGTGAATATGCTCCTTTCCAAATCGTCAGCGGTGAGAAGCAAAGGAATCACTTTTCAACCTCTGATCTCCCAAGTATTCTTAATGGGCATGTATCCAGACATATTAATTAATGTAAGTAGCAGCTAACTAAACTGGCTAATAAGTTGTCTCTGTTTTTTACCCATTTCCAATCAACATAACTAATCAACATGCCAGAGAATGCAAAATACTGTACAAGCCCTTGAGAGGAGAAGCATTTTTAATCATCGTGATTGTTCATCTGTTGATAAAAAAAAGTGTCTTAAAATTATTATAATGATAGCTTGTGATGCTGAATCTTTAATAGCATATGGAAGGTACATCCAATACAGCGTGCAAAAGGGTGTTGTGGGATATGCTCTGAATCACAAATGTACTGAAGTGAAAATTCAGGGGGTTCAAGGCGCAGTGATGGACAGTTAAATATCCTATTTAGTTAGAAAGGAGAGATGAACAGGGGTCAAAATTCAAACTGAGTTGAAAATGTCTATGAATAAGTGACAGTAATAAAGAAAAATAACATATCTAATAATGTTTGGCATCTGTATCCTTTTGAGTTTATCAAGCACTTTATAAATCTGAATGAATAAAGGCAAACCAGGTCATAATTAGATTAAAATTATAATTCACATTTTACATACGGAACAGCTGACACACAGAGAAATTAAAACCAATATTATCAAAAGACACCTGTTTTAAGAAGTCACTCTGATGCTCAAAACCCTGTCTATCCTTCACTGAGAAGTCAAGGTTCCCAGACCCCTAGAAAGAGAATTAATTGAAGAGGTCTTAGCTCTCAAAAAATATAATTACCCATATGTATGCAGCAAGCCTTTGTAAAATTGGTACTGGAAAGCATAATGATTCCACCATATTAGGCTTCTTGGGCTCAATTTATCTAAGTCAGTCACCATGGACATCCTTTAGAGTTGAGGAATTTTCATTAGTACTGCCAATTGAGTCTAAGATATGATTCATCACATCCTAAAGTGGCTGCTTTAAACAAGCTGGATGAATTACACCTTAAAAATGCATGTTTCTCTGCATTAATTATAAAGAAAACCTAACGTGAGTAGAGCATCTGTCGATCACAGAATCATAGAATCATCAAGGTTGGAAAAGACCTTTAAGATCATCGAGTCCAACCGTCAACCAAACCCCCCCATGCCCACTAAACCATGTCCCTAAGCACCTCATCTACACGTCTTTTAAATATCTCCAGGGATGGTGACTCCACCACTTCCCTGGGCAGCCTGTTCAAAGTCCTGACCACTCTTTCAGTAAAGAAATTTCTCCTAATGTCCAATCTAAACCTCCCTTGGCGCAACTTGAGGCTGTTTCCTCTTGTCCTAAATGCCGCAAGTCCCAGTTCTGGAGCTCTGAAAACATTCAGTGTCAATGGGTTGCTTTAATAATTGCTTAGATACAAAGCCAGTAGCAGGTAAATCCTATGCACATAGAGACATTTCTGTTTTCTAAAACTTATTCTGATAATAAATTCCTTATACCTATTGGCCAGTATCACAAGTATTTACTAAAATTTCTAGAGAAATGCACATGCTTCCATGAAGTATGCATATTCATACGATCATTCATGACAGTCAGTTACTGTTGGCGTTCTCAAAATTATACAGCTGAGAATCTGATCTGTAGTTTATTTGGTCAAATTTATTTTTTAGCCAGAGAAAGATGAGTGTGTCATTATCACTGTGTGTTCAGTGGAGGCATTTTCTCTCATAAGCATTGAAAACCCTGCTGTATATATAAAGGCCATCTAAAAATTAATTTCACAACTCCTTTGCAGAACAAGCCTCACTAACCTAGGTTATCTTTTTAATTATGATGAATTATCCTGTCAGCTGAGATGAACGACATTAATAAAAAATACAATTTTGGAAGTGCTCACAGAGAAGTTCATCTGTTGTTCCGAACCTTTTTCTGCTGGAAGTATTTGTTCGTGGCACAGGGATGAACTCCTGTTTTTTACCTGTGGTACTTAATGTGCACCCAGGACTCTTTGAAAGCCTTACAGTCTCTAAATACATGTAAAAAATGTTACTGTAAACCAAGCAAATATTTTTTTTTACAAAGAAAAATATGAAATAAATGTAGGAATGAGTTTGTCCAAGGGGGGTGGGGGGTGGGGGTGTCTCTTCAAGCAGAAGGTCCCAAATTCCATTCCAGAATTCTAATTAGGACACCATCCTGCTGCTGTTTTATCCCAGGAATCACAGGAATATTCCATGTTTGTTTGGCTGTGAACATCAGAAGATAACAAGTCTTTTTTCCAGGAGCCAACACTGAAGATACCACATGGGAACAACTTACTTTTATAACATAGGAGTGATGTTCAAGAAATAAGAATGGAAATTGGGATCTCTCTCTACAAAGGTGAAACACTTCTTGGAATTAACCATTCATAAGCTCCATATTCATGATCTTTTGCAAGTGGATTCATTTCATCCTGGTTATACTTTGCAGCATTCAGCTATAAGACAGCTTTGATCTAAGGGCTGCATAGCTAAATTATAATGAAATTATGGCAGATTTATAAACCCAGCTGAGCAACTGGCTTATTGTTTTGTGTTCACTCTTATACTAAAATGTTTAAATAACATCTAGCTATTAAACATTTTGTTTAAAAATTTGTTTTAAAATTATGTTTATTAGCTATTGATTTTCTCATTGCTGATTCTGGAAGCACAGCAAAGGTGGCAGAGGACAGGAAAACAGAAAGGTGTTATTTGTTCATGGAAAATCTGAAAGTGAGTTTAATGAAGGAATTTACACCTTATGAGTGTGAGTTTAATATGAATAACAGCAGAGTCAGATTAAGAGATTTGCAGTTCTCAGATGAGTGGGTATGGTTCTGCCATACTATTTGCAGAGTGATTCTGAACAATTTTATCCTTTCTTATCTCTCATGCAAGCGAGAACAGCTAAAGTAACCATGAGCTGGTAAACAGTTCAAAACATTCCTTATTGAAAATAGATGCTGTAATTTGTGACTTCTTGGATACTTCAAAACAGAGAAGGGAAAAGAAAGTAAAATAATGTAACAACAAAAACTTCTGTACTAGCACCCCTTGCAGGTCTCAGCCTTGGTTCACTAACTCAGGTTTTATACTGGATTGTCCACTGAATTAAGAAGAATGAATTCCTGTTTGAGATGGCAGTATGTAGCTCCAGAAACCCTTAGGATTTTATCTGGTTTGATCACAGATTAATTCTCCTCCCAAGCTACTCCAAGGAGCTGGTCAAAAGGTCATCTAAATCAATGGAAGGGTATGAGGGCATTTCAGAAAACTTTGCATCAGCCCCTAAAAGTCAGAAGAGTTGAAAGTATTTGTAAACAATATTTCAGTCAATAAAATATGTTGATACTGTTTTTGTGAAGCAGTCCAGGAATTTTTGGCACTCAGATAAACAGTGCAGTGGAGAAAAATCTATAGCCTTGTGGGTAGCATGTTCTCTTGGAACATGTTTTGTTGGAAATAAATGATCCTGAATTCCCTATCACTAGAGGAAATGTCTAATAAATAAATTACTACATGAAAAGGGAAGGGAAGTTTCTTCTCTTGGTTGTTCTTGAAACATGAGAGTCATGTTATAAAGTCATCTGCTGGACTGAGTTCAGTGGTGAGTTTCTTAGATGAAGACTTTTAAAATTAATACTACTAGGATTCAGACATAGAATCTTTAGGTGCTTTGGGAAGACTACTTATCTAAATATTGATGTACTTTAAATTCTGAAATTAAGTTTATGTAAGTTTTGCCTTTTTCTTTTTGTGGGTTTTCTTTTTGTTGGTTTTTTTTTTTTACTTAGATACGAAATTTGGACAGGAAATAGTAATAATAATAGGAATTACATTAGTTTCGGATTGGGTATAACACAGCAGAAATTTCCTATTATTCTAACTTGTCTTTCTGTTATTCTGGGAGAAATATCTGCAGACACCATATGAACCATTTTAGCATCACCCTCCAACTCCTTCCTTTGATCTTCACTGAAATGTGTTGCAGTAATGACCCTGCATGAAGGAAAACAATATATGGGTTCATGCTACCAAACTTTATCCATTCAGCTGCAGTGATTAAATTAAGAACGTGTATATCTTGGTCTCCCATAAGGTAGATGAAAACAGGCATGCATCAACAGAGGGCTATTTAGCCTCTCTGATATCTGAATTGTTTTCTCTTGTCATCTAGGACAGTGACAAATATTAATTGGTACCCACAGTGAGTTGGGCTTCCATCAAGAACTTACCTGGCACCAACAATAATTACCCGTGTTTCAGAAATTGCCACCAGACTCCAAGACATGTGCCATTTCTTCTATAGAAAGAACCTTGAAAGACTTAACTGCAAGCCTAATTAAAGTTATCAGAATCTCAATTTTAGTTCATACTGAGGATCTAAAGTCTAGGTCATATCTAGAACGTAGCTTAGTATTTTTCAAAAAGTGTGGCTAAAACTGGAATTATACATTCTTTGGTATATATGATGGTAAATGAGAAACACAGCCCTTTTTAAAAAGCAGATGGGTGAATCAGCCAGAGCAAGTCTTTCTACAGAGTTTACTGGTTGCTGTTTTGGACTCTGTTACAGTGCTATATAAGGTATTTTATACTACAGGTAGAAGAAATAGCTTGAACTATATATACATCTATGTTTGAGTTGGAAATTAAGTGTAAGCACTTGAGAGAAAATCCTAGGACAGCCAATGAAAATGTTTGCATGTGCAGCAGTGGTCAGAAATTAATTCTCATATAATGTAACATGATAGAAACAAATACAAATGTATTAAGACACTAAATAAAATAATTGTAGATTTTGAGCCTGGGTATGGATCTAGCCAGTTAATCTCAAAATATATAGCAGAAACAGAATTGAATCAAAGACTAAAAACAAACTGAAGTTATACAGAAAAAATTACATTAAAGGAAATTGAAAATTTGGGGATTGTTCAAATTTCAGTAAGGGTAAGTAATGGATGAAAAACTTATAGGAAATAATGAATGAACTATAGACAATAAAGCAGATGTTCTGCTATAATTTGTCCCGTAATACAAGAAGGGGGAATAATCAATAAAAATTTGAAGTAGCATACTGTGCACTGCTCAGCAGAAGTAATTCTGAACATAACACCCAATTAGCTTGTAAATCTAATAATTGCAAGATGTCCTTTTGCTATCCAAAATTTGAAAAGATAAACAGAACTCTCGCTTTTAGCATCGATATATGTAAAAATGGAACAAATCTATGCAAGATAATATAAATCGCTACATTTTAGGATGTAAATGTTTATGGGCAGATCCCATGGTTATTACCGTAATGGGGTTTATTATACCTTGTTCTAAGCAACCTGATGCTGGTCAACTGGCTGGGTGGATATTGGAAATCTTTCATCCTTTTTATATTTCATTTTGTATTCTGACCTCATAAATAGAGAGCTCCATCAGTTTAATGTTCAATGAAATGATAGCTGATATAGTAACTCTTCCAAGTCATAGGGCAGATATATTCTAGTAGCATATGCTACTAGAGACAGAGCCAGCAGTGATATTTAATCACTGTGAGAAAGCTCATTCTAATTTCGCTGCCAACAATTTAGGTTACATAACAGACGTTCATTGACTTGATAGCAGGTGGATTAAAGGGTATAAACTGTGTTTTGTGCCTTCTGTCTGTATTACTTATAGATTAGCTGATTTTAGGAATTTAAGAGAGATTGAGTCATACAAATTTAGTTTCTGTGAGAGTTGAGTACTTGTGAAAGATGGTAGTTTGGTAGTTTTCCATTTGAAATTCTCTAGTTAACTATAAGACTGATAGATTTGTGAAGATGGTCACGTGTCTGTCAAAGATTTATAATGTGTAGGATGAAGGGGTGACCAAAGAGCACAGAAGTTTGTCTTCTATTGTCATGTTTTCTTTCCCAAATGATTAGCATCTGTAGTTTCTTCTTATTTTTATTTTTTGGTTCCCAAGCATTACTGCTTATGAGACAAAGCCAGAAGAGCTGTATGCGGTTTTATGCCTTTACTGGTTGGGGAGCTCATGAGCCAGCAACTGCTCAGAGAAGGAATGAGAGCAATTGCAGTGAGGAGAGGAAAAATGAGGAGATATTGCTGCTGCCAGGTCTTGCTGTTCATAGCTGTGTTTCTGTTTTGAGATGTGCTTTGAAATAAAACTTATTGTCACACCTCTGAAAAGCACTGTGATTTATAAATCAAACCTGCCATTCAAGTTATTCCAGTGTAATATAGGCAATAGCAAAGGAAACTTCCCAGACTAACATTATCAAAATGTTCCAGCCTTAATATGGAAGGAAGACCTAAAAATGAAAATACAGTTAATTCCATTAATTCTCTGACATCCTTGTTGACATTTTCAAGTGCAGAGAACCTAACAGCATTACTGTTGGTTTATGCACATATTTGACCACTAAAAAAACTGGATTGAGTCCAACAAATCTGCCAGAGAAACAGTTATCATGTAACAAAATCTTTCATCACTGCACAATCCAGAGAAAATCTGAAACAACAACTTAATTAAGGTATTGTTTGTATGTTTACAATTTGTTATTGAGTTTAAAAAAGGGTAAAACTCAGATAGTTTACAGAAATGTCCTTAAGAAGTCAAGGTCAAATATCTTTCTGAAAATTATTTGAAGTCTTTCACAGAACTTCTGGAACCCAGATGTTTTTTTCTGGATGGAGAATGGCTTAAAGATGTCAGACAAAGGGAGCAAGTGTAGAATTAGAGAAGTCAATCCAGAAGGTCTAAAGCTCACAACTTCAGCTATGTCACATTTCCAGATGGCCTCACTGCTTGAGGTGGACAGGAACAAAAGAGGCTCTTTAATAACCCTCTGCTGGACCATGGCTCTGACTGTGCCTGGTACCCACCTGACAGTCAGGTGCCTGAAACGACTTTGTTCTTGCTTCTATTGCCATTTAGCATTCACATTCCCATATATCTATTTGTTCTCCTCCTGCTATTGAAGAGCCTATACACGAGCGAACAATGTGGAAAGTGAAGCAACGTGTTATGGCAACAAATGCATTATGGTACTACTGTTTTTTAATATAAAAGGCTAATAGTTCAAAGAATTAGAAGCCATTAAAAACTTTTAGGACTTCACACAATTCCTATTATAACGAGAGAGCAACTTCCACTTCACTTCCTTCATAGACTGGGGTGAACAACGTGCTTAATCTGGCAGAACTTCACAAAAACAAGATAAGCCTTCATCACGCAGTTTCTCAGCTGAAGGGATAACATACAGACTATGACAACTAACCAGAATTTAGCACTCCCTGGGGAGAACAAAGAATAAATTCTAAGTATTTTGTTTTCCTGTGTATATTTTATGAATACCAAGTTTAAAATGACAGACGTAAAAAAGAAATATTCTTTTGCTAAGAACCATACAGGAAACAGCTTTCATTAGATCACAACTTTATATTGTCATTCACATCATTATTAAATTATATTCCTAAGGAATTACCTTTATTTAATATGTTACATGCAGGTATCAACTTGCTTTATGTCTGGACAGTTTCCATCATGTCAGGTGAAACTACTATTATTTCATTTTTTGTTATCCTAACTCACGCATTGGATGATTTCTAGAATGTAGCACTTTGAAAGAAACAGGGTCATAGCATTTTTTTGAACAGATATTTAATTTATAACTGAAAGTCTATACTCTGAATGAAAAGTAATGAACACAATTAGAGGCAAACTAATTGGTGAAAAATAAATACATAACAGTTCAGCATCACACAAAAAAAAAAAAGACTTCTGAGAATACAATGCTTGAGAAAAGAAAGAGCTTAAGAAAGATCGGAAGTTTTACATTTTATTTTTATATTTTTACCTTTAAACAATGAAGTGCTTAAATGCTACAATACTATTTTTGGCAGTTTCTAACTAATAATACTGAGTTTCTAGTTGCCATTTGTACATAGCACAAGAGTAACAGAGTTACTTTATGAAATGCAACCAAACGTACTGAGATACCTTGTATATCTTTTTATTTAATTAAATTTTTATTACCTAAAATCTTAATTTTCTGTTAAAAACTAAGAGTCAACGTGATGTAAGGAAAATACTCTACAAAATATGAGAGGAAACCACTACAGTCAATACATCTGCATGTATGTATGGTGTTCTGAAAAATCACACAGGGGAATTATCTGGCCACCTCTGTAAACATATGGACAAATTCCACTAGGTTTTACTAGGAACAGGCTTTCATCATTTGTCTTATCTTTAACTTTGACTGGATGATATTTTTCCAGGAAATGTAAGGCATTCTTGTTGAACCAGATCCAGATCTGTGTAACTGGAGTGGGTTCAGTGGTATTACACAGCATGGATTGGCCCAATGTATTCTGAAATGGATGCCACACTCTCTGCTTTCAAATATTACTGTTACTAATAAATAGGGCAATACTTACCCTATTTATTAAACTTTCTAAAACCCTAACAGCAGTTTAGAAAAAGAAAGATTTATCTACCAATAAAAAAACAAAGATTACATTTACCAAATCCCCATTCTTTATTGTAATGAAATTTGTCTTTCAGCTTTTAAAATGCATTTATAGAGCCAGAGATGTATTCTGGTTCAGTGTCTTTGAGATGAATAACCACATTATTACTTGCCTGTCAAATCTAAGTAGGGTTGTTAATAATACACAGACGGCTACTAAAAATTCAAAACATGGGAAGTTTCCTTTGGAGAAAATTACAGTTTTAACCTCTAATTTCCCTTCTGAATCAATTACTTACTTTCATATACACCTTGCAATGCCTGATCTCCAATCAGAAGTGGAAATGGTTCAAAGAATTCAAAGATTTTTGAACAAATCTATAGAAACACATTGCCAGAATTTTAAGATTCTACAGTCTTTAATCCTCAGAATGCCTGTCTTCTGCTTGCTAACCAGTAAGCATACTAGAAGACTAATTTGATGGAAATACAGTATTTAAAGGTATTTTTGAATCTTCCATTTCAAACATTATTTTCCCCTTAATCTATATTTGCAGGCAGAAAACTGAACATCTAAACCCAGATTCTTTTCTGATACCATTTTTAACACAGTTTTACTTCACTGCCTTTCATTAAATGAACAAAAAGAAAGATACTCCACACTTAGATGCAAGGGAGAGCCTGAACCTAACCTGAAACAGAACAATATAGGTTTTTTTCCTAGCGTGAACTGTGTGGTGACACATTCAACATGTCTTACTGGAAATTCTGATAGTTCAAAACTTCTCTAGAGTTATAAGAATACTTTTTCACTATTTTTATTAATAAAAAATGTAAAAAAACCCCAGTCCAATTTATGACTTTAATTTCAGTTCAGTGTGACTGTTTCACTTACTTCTGGAATCCCTTTGTGCCTTGTGCAGTGATAGATCTGGTACCCTGTATCTCTATCCTATTTTCTTGAGTCTCCCAACTGGGTGATTTTATTCTCTCAGACAGCATAGACTTGTGATTCCCAGAATGCACTATGGAACTTTTATGAGATATGTAAATGTAGGTGAATAGTGCAGGCCATAGAAGAGAGATAAAAAATAGTGTCCTTCATATGTCACCCATGTATCACAAATCCTTTTTCCTGGAGGCTTTAGTTGGCTAATCTCTTCAAACCAAGCTGAACATCAACCAAGGAAGTGCTGGCAACCAAGTCTTCTCCTGCTGACCAGATTTATTTCTAGTTTTTAGGTTTTGGAAGATCTGGTCATCTGAGGAGGAAGACCAAAATCAAGTTGTATAACTCATCTCATTCCCTCATCATTTCCCCTAATGTTCACTATTCCTCCTTACAGCAGGAAAAAAGTACTGTTAGGGTCTGCTCCAAGGCTATTCCAGTTACAGACTCAGGCTAAATCTCCATCTGAATTTTGCTGTGGAGAATCCAGCGAAGTGTGCATGGAAATGAGATCTGTAGGAATCTCACCACAGAAGAAATGAGATGTGAACTCACAACAGAGATGCTGCTAATACCACTCTGTAGAATAGGTAAAGATTGCACAAGCATGTAAAAAGGGTTTTAGGGTTTGCTGAAGGGTTTAAAAAGGGTTTACTTAAAAAAAAAAAACAAAAAAACTTCTTTTTAATTTATCAAGCCTGAGTTAAAAATATTTGAATTACATTTTTCTCATGGGAAAAGTGAAAGTTTTCTATAAAATATAATTTTTCCAGTGAGGCAACAAGAACATTGCTAGCAGGCAACCTTTTCATCCTTATTCAGCAAAATAGTAGTCCTAACCCACACTCACATTCACTCAATTTAACATCACTTACCAAATCAACCAAACATATATCTCACATTTGAGGTGTTTCATCACTATGTCTAAAAAAAAAGTCCCAAGAGTTTCTGCTCATTATTAAAAATTGCACTGATATGGTCCTCATGTGTCTGTGTCCTCACCTATGCATTTGCCAGCTCTGGAAAACCTAATCACACTGCACTGCCAACTCTCCTTTCAAGAAAGTCAACAGATAATTATGCAATCTGTTCATGCAATGCAAATAACTTGGCATTCTGGGAGCGATGGGAAATAATCCGTACTTTGTGGGGATGTGAACACCTTAAGTGAATTCATACTCTACGCTCTTCTAATGCCACCATATGAGGCAACAGTGGCAACATGCAAATATTTTTAAAATTGCAGAGCTGACTTTGAGGTTGGATTATTATTTTTGACAGCTCTTTCCTTTCAGATATTACACTTGGTAAAGCCCAGTGTTCATCTGCCTGACATGCTGCTTTTCAAACAAAAGCATCTGCCTTCTGTGGTATCATATGTTTCCAAGAAAACTGCTGCTTGCAAAGTCTACAGCTCTATCCCCCACCCCCATCAGCTCCCCTCATTACAGTCAAATTCCCTTAAAGTGTATAATGCTTTTTATTTTTCCCCTAAGGCTGTTGTACAGAAGCTTTAAGAAAAAAAAAGAAAAAGAGTCACTCTTGTCATACAGTCTATGAGTTCTCAGTTGAATAGCTGTATTTTTTATTATTTCATTTCATATATATCTAATAAGCTGACATCTACATGACCTGCCACATTCTACAAATTCCAGATGAACAGAAGCAATGTCTTTGGTTAATCAAAGATGTTTTATGGAAAGCCTCAGAGTCTGACTGATAGTTACAAGTGGACAGTTACAAATACAGCAAAACAGAGTGCAGTTGCTTTGTCAGCTGTCTCTAGAGAAAAAAAACAAAAACAAAAACAAAAACAAAAACAAAAACAAACAAAAAATACCGCAGATATCCAACTGTTGGAGTATCTTTTCAATTAGTCATGTAAAGAAATAATTTATTGTACTTGTATGCTTGCCGATCTATGCTTGCATACATAGGAATTGTATTTTATGTGCACTCACTTCTTAAAGCGTGACAAGAAGAAATACATTTTAACCTGCAGGGAATAATGTGGGAAGGAGTATTAAAACATCAAGGGACATAGAAAAATTGTGGTGTAAGAGAATCTTAACTTCATGTAAGATTAATTTGAATAAATGTAATTTTCTATAGCCACGATGTCATGATGACTCATCATTCTCCCATAATTAATTTACAGTAATAAAATCAAGATAAGACTAGGTTTATGAGGAACGGAAGTATATTTCCTTCTTAGAAGAAGAGCAGTTATAGAGAATCTTATGAGCATAAGCAAGATGCATCATGCCCTCAGAGAAAAAGATTACAAGAAAGTATAAAATGGGAGTAAATGCAGAAGAGGATTAGGCATTTTGCTTTGGAGTATAAAAAGATTGTCGTTAATTGTACAACAGCAAAAATCCAGCAACACAAATAACATAATGTATGTATGAGGAAAAATAATGAGAATAACCTTGAGCCAGTCTTGCAATAGCACTGCCAAAGGTCTATCAACACCTTCTTATTAGAGTTGTAGCAATAGCTCTCCAGAGATTTAAGCCCCTCTAAATTTGCGAGCTCACTGAAATCACCAATAAGATCCACACTGATGAGGGAGCATGAAACTGTACCACTGGGCAGCTAATTCACCAGACACTTTCAAAGTGCTCAAGGCAGAAAAGCTAACTGAGCTGATGAAAACAGATGCTATACAAAAGATTGCTGTATTGAAGCATCCTAAAATAAAAATGTGATTTGTTTTGGCAGCAGACCACAGAGGGGTCCAGAGAGTAACAGATGAGACCTGGGGGCGAGGAGGTGAATAGATAATTTGGCTAAGCCCAGGTAGAGCTTAAGCTTTCTTTCTTTTGTTCTTGATGTAAATATACTGTTTAGGAAGGATACTGGAGAAAACACCAGAAAATAAATTCCTCCTTATTTCTAAGGAACAGCTAAGGTCTACCTAATGCTGATTGTGTCCACAGGAATCAATTTGAGTGTAAAAAAAATCATTGAAATGGCTGGAAAAAACAACCGATGAAAAATACTTCCAAATTTCATTATAATCTGGCTAATATTTCTTTACCAAAATATTGAAGTTTGGCAAAATGTTTATATCTCTAGCAAAATTATTTATAGCTGATTTTTTTTTTTTTTTAATGACCTCTCTAAGCAATGGAGATAAATAACCAAGTTTAGGGCTTATTTCATATCATCTTAAAAGAAATAACTAAAGCAGCTGAGCCAAACTCTACACATTCTTTTTTCTTCCCATTAGCTGTAAAGATATTTTGATGGTGACCAACTTAAATGTAAATGTCTGCATGATGGATGTCTAAAGGTAGGCAAGGCATCATCTCATCTGTCAGAACAAACCATAAAAATTCCCTTTCTTCCTTATCAGAACAAACACTGCAAAGTCAGAATGTACATCTGCTCTGGCAAAAATAGTGCAGCCACTTAAGAAAGCCACTTAAGAAAGTCTTACTTTCTGACTTTTGTTATATACAGTCAGGATAAAATAAGAGGAATTCATACTTTCAATAAATTGGCATTTTAAACAGAACACCTTTATGCATGGTACCACTGTTACTAACACTTCTTAAATCTCCCACTGTCACTATTTTTAAGACCACCAAGCTCAACATGGTCTGAATTAGACCAATAATTTTAATCCTCTGCCGTGGTTTGATCAACAGGGAAGCTAACTTCTCTCTGTCTTTCTGGGCAAAATTTGCCTTCAGAATTTGCCTTCTGTATGATGAATGCTATTCTGCTTCTCTTAGAAGTAGTGCTGTCAAACCACTAAACAACTGCATAGAAAAATTCTCAGACTACTTCAGATGAAGGTATGTTTCTGAACATCTCTCCACCTAGATACACTTCCCATGCTGGAAATTTTCATTGACTTCAGTGAGAAATCTGGACATATCTTTGGCAAAGAAGATGGAAATAAAAACTTCTTGGTAAATAGAAAATATACATTAAATCTATCAGCATGCAGTAAGGATATAAAAACTTTTAATATCCCTTGGTGCAAGATTTCAAGGAAAAGATAATTATTTTAGTTGTTCTTCCTAAAGAAATGAGGCTTGTATGATCATACAGTATGTCCAGCTGTCAGTCTGTGGTTGCCATCCCTGGAGTTTGTTGTCCAGTCATAATCAAGTCTGACAGAGGTATGGTCTCAAAAATTAGAAGTTCTCACTCATTTTATATGAGTGATTTCCTGGTTATAGTGATGGCTTTAATGAGCATTCCCTTGAAGGAAGAGCCGTTGCTATCCAGTCCTTTACTTGTTTCAGGAGGAAACAGCCAGCTGGCCGGTCAGCACACACGTATGTTTGGACAGCCAGCATACGTGCAGCTGTAAATCTGTCGCAGCATATGTTGCCACTCACCCAGCCAAATACACGGAAGATGCAGGAGGTGTGAAGGTAGCAAGGAGTATGTGGGAAAGGCCTGTAAGTATTGTGGAGAGGATTAAGGAAAGGTAAAACAAATCTTCATTTTTGTTGCTGGTGGAAAAGCCGCATGTGTATATGTGTATTCACTACTGAAGCTTTCCCCCTTTTCAGGAATGCCACAGGTCCTACATACTTTGCTTATATTTCAAATCCTTTGCAATGCTGTTCTTCTTAATGTAGCTATGTCTACTAAGATCTGTGAGTAGGAATTTGGAAGCTTAGTTGTGACAAAAAAGAGGAAGTACGTATTCACATTACTGTGAAAACATTATAGAGAAGCATATGCAGAATCTAGCTGACACCTTCCTCATAGAGGGCAGTGCACTTGCATAGTCTAAGTGCTTAAAATGCATGAAGTGAATACATAAAATATTTGAAAAGAGATTACATTTTATCACCAGGCACATGGTGAAGCTTGCTTCAGACAGGGAACATGGTTTAAAAAAGAATAGGTTTGAAGACCAATGTCTCTCATCTTTTTTAATAAGCTCTTTTAGACAAAACTGATATTCACAGGGTGAAGGGGAAGACTTTCTGCATTGCTAAGAAGAGAGCCACAATCTTGGATATTCAATAGGAAGGCAAGCTTGTCAGGCTGTCATAGATGAAACACCAGACTGTGCATGCAGCCAGTTAGCCTTCATGTAAGCTGCTTAACTACCTTCTCTGTAGTACTGTACGTTTGAGATTAATGGTAGGCACAGGAAACTTAAATGGAAGATTTACCAATGAACTGAAATGCTGAATGAATTATCCCATAAACTAAACGATATTCTCTAAAGCTCCAAATTCCTAGAAGGCCTATACTAATGCCAGGGAGAAAAAGATTCAAAACAAGCAGCCGAGAAAATAATTGCATTCTTTCATAAGTAATTTCTCAATCAACAGAACATTTAACTTTTATATGTGTTAAGTTATAAATGAAAACAGTTTTTCAATTGAGGAAAACAGTAACAGAGATTAAAAAAAAAAGTCCTTTCCTTGAAGAAAAGCAAACTTCTTTTTCTGCAAGACCAAAAGTCTGGGCCCAAAAAATTTCAGTCCTTTTAGGTCAGTGAGTTCAAAATCCTAGTCCTTAAGCTTCTGCTTACCTCTGCAATCACCTGAAAAGCTTGAAGCCAGGTATATGAAAATGTTTGGGAAACTAACTCCCATTTACTTTGTAAAAGTCAGGTATTAAAGTATCTGTCTTGGATCTGACCTAAACTTCCACCAGTGGAGTTATTGACCACTTGCTTGACTATGTGTGGAATTACCTTCTTCTAGGCAATACTGAACATCTAGGTTCCTTTCTTCTTCATAAATCCTGTTCCTTCACTGTTCTTGCTTGGAAGTCCTCATCGTATTGGTGTGCTTTCCTTACACCAAGAGCTGCACAGAGAAAGGAGAGGAAAACCTCCTTTATTTCTTCATTTGTTAGTATTTAGCATATTCAGCTAGGAAAAGTGGAATCAAGTCATTCCTTTGAGCAGATTTTAACAGAAAAATCCCATTCTTTAGGCCATTCTTATTTGGCTTTATCATTCCAATGGACGCCATTCCATTTTATATAAAGAAAATGAAATATTTAAGAATTCCCTGATGTATGATGTTTAAAAGTTCAATGAAGAGGTGAAGTCGTGTTTTTGTAGTCAGTAGAAACCGTCTTCTTTCATCCTGGATATTACAACCCTTGAAAGAAGACAATGAGCACTATTGGAGGGGAAAGGACAGACTAGGCATGACAAAGTGACTCAGAAGAGAGAGTGAAGAAAGCCCTGAGCTAGCACTGACGCTATCTGCAATGTCCACACAGCATACTGCATCACTATCTGGGGATAATAGGGGGAGAGAGCAAGCCTGAGGAGATCCTGCATACACAAGCATTACGAAGTGCACAGCGATGTTATCTTACTGGTGCTATACCAAATGCATTTTATTGTTCCTTTCTACTGTTGCTCTAAAGCACGCTATAACGTATGTTAAGGGCTGACATTGTATTCTTTAGTAGCTGCTCATTCTATTTTAATACAAAATTACTTGTGATACAATATTTAATGCAGTAATCAATGTAATTTAATCAAAGTTAATCAGTCAGTGTAGGGATTTGCGCTGATGCAGCTTTACCAGTTCTGGTTCCAGAGCATCCCTGTCAGCAGCAGGATGGTGTTTCAGCCCTTGGTGTAGCAATGCCTCGGGCACCTGAAGCTTCGTGGCAGGAATACCTGCCTCTGGGTTTGCCCTCCAATGTCTACACAGCTTTTCTGGAGAACCAAATCCCTAATCAGAAGGCTAGTTGGACTTCTGCTGATCCTTCACATTAAGTGACATCTGAAGACCCATGCTCTGTGTAGGCAGCTCAGGCATTTTGTTGTAAGCTGTGGTGCATAGCAAGTATCAAATTACCTTTACCGTTTGTGTCTTTTAGGTCTCTGCTTTGGCTGAGTGACCTGTGTTTTATCTAGAATCTGCAAAAGCAGTGACTGATGAATATATTTTCAGCTTTATATTTCTTGATAATATTTGCATTGTTGGGCTTTCAGCCATAGTATGAACATCAGCATAATTTAAAACATAGCAGCTAAAAAGTTTACATAGTACAGTGCAAAAAGACTCACGGTTCTGGAGAAAGTAACATCTCAAAAATATATATGAGATTGTATCCAGAAAACAAAAAACCTCATTTGCTTATAAAGACACATTTTTTGTACTTGAGGAATTTTGTGTGGAATTAAGTTTGTTCTACAGTAATGACAAGCACAAACACTTTAAACGTGTCAGACACAGGATTACATTTAGTTTCTTGAGACCATTGGTGCTGGCCCTCTGCTCTGCTGGGGAAGAGAGATTCATGAGACTACTTACAAGATTTAAGCTTGGCTAAATATTTGTGTAAGGGTGGATTGTTAGGGAATCAAACATAAACTTCTGTATATGCAAAAACATTTTTTATTTGTTTACTTTTTTATTTTCCAAAGTAGCATACGTTTACCCAAAGATTTCATAGAATAGCAATGAGTTTGTGAAATATTGGGTGAAACCTTATCAATTTTGGGCTACTCTTCCCAAGTGAAATTACATCATTTCCTGCAGAAGAGAAATAGTAGCTGAAACAGCATCAAAGGTTTCATGTTGATAGGGATCGTTTGGAAGATAAAAGATTATGAGTAAGACACCCTGAAGGTATCCTCTCATTTTCTGCATAGAGAAACATTGCTGAGAAGCATATGTAAAATGATGTTACCCTACCAACTGCATAACAAACATGTCCTACAGTTGTTTGTCTCTAGAGTGTGTTAGCAAGAGGAATAAACTGAGTTATCCTTCACTAATTCTGCAACTTTTTCTTCTAAATGCAACATTATATGCAAGTTGAATCTGAGAGACATGTTTTTAAAATATTAGGAAAACAAAAAGTGAAAAAAAAGTAATCTGTCTTTGAGACTGGTAGTACTCCAGGTTAGGATGTCTTTTGCTGATTTTGTCCCTGAACACGAAGGTTTCCTTCATCTCTACGTATTGTGGGAACAAATCACCTTATGTGGATTTTTGGTGAAATCGATGGAGAGTACATGGATGTAAGTCACATGGATAGGTTTTTTAATTTATGTTTATTAAATCAAAGGATTTTACTAACCAAATATGTGATTAGTACCTCACTGGAATGGAATAATTTCTACTGAATCTACATGGGAAAATATTTTTATGATATAACATAGTTTCAGCTATAACAGCAGGGTGTCTTGAAAATTACTTTATAATTTGTGACAATTTTAAATTCAGTGAAATTAGAATGATCATGGACATTATTTCAGCCACCCGTAAGACATCACAAATTTCCATTACTAGTAAATCTTGTTAGAAATTTTCTGGTAAAATTCTTATGGGCAAGCCTGAAACAGATTATAATGATTAATTTGACTTATTGATTTTAACACCCCATACACAACATAGGAAAGCAAATATTTTTTTTCAGCTTTTCTGGTGTAGCTTTTATAATAAACCTGTATGATTTTATTAGAGTATTTGTTTATGCTAATTATAGTAAAGGAAGTAGTAGTACCCTAACTCCATAATCAATGTTTCAAAGTTGTCAAACCAAAATATTTTGAGTAAACTGAATTGATATTTTCTTTGAATTTTGGCTTGCAAAAACTGGGATGCTTCAACATTTCAGGACAGGAACATTTTTAATTTTTCAGTTTAGTTATATCAGTTTCCAGCCTAGTGATACTGGTGGGTTATCAGAAGTGAAGAGCAGGACAGATGCTTCACAGGCATCAGAAATTAATGCAAGAATAGTGCAGAAAACAGAAATTCTTTATGCTGAAGTCATGTGCATGAGGCACCCCAGGCCTGCCCTGACCTTGCCTGGTGGCCATGTCAGAGCAAAGAGCTTGGGAGCCCGCTCTGGCCTTATGGAAGCTGCTCACTTGGCAGCTGCTCGTCCCCTTTGTTCCTTTGCTCATGTGTCTCATTGTGCTGATATTTATGAAATGGCTGTCTCAAGTGAGGCAAGACATTGACTGTCCTTAGTCTCTACGTTACTGCAAAGTCCTTATGACTCATACCTTGATGCAGCTTTAATGGCATGTCAGTAGCAAGCCCCTTCATTTCATGGACTTTGAACTTTTATCTAAATCCAATATTTAATTCTGAGGCCTTTTCCTGATTTGAGATCTAAATATTTTATATCATTAATGAAAGTTAAATAAATCAGCATTGCTGAAGTAAATTAGACATATTATATTATTAAATTATAAACTATTTTACTTATTTTTCACTTTTTATTAAAATCCATAATTTCTTTCTTCTATTAGAAATGATATATAATTCAAGAAAAAAAAAAAAAATCAAAATCAATGGTCTACTTACTACAGTCCTCTCAGGTTCCCTTAAATAACTACCGAAAGAAATACTGAAGCATCATGATATGTATACAAATAAGAAACTGATAATATACTAAGTGTACTGCAGCTTAGACACCGAAAATAGGCCAGCACAGTATTCTCAAAGCTGGCATGCAGTACGTGTACACTTAAGTAGACATTTCACGGGGGGGTTACAGCATCTAGTGCCTGTTTTTTCTTTGATGTCTCCAAGGTATACAATAGCACAGCTGCAGCTTTCTCAGGTACGGGGGGAACCCTGTGGCTCTACCTTCCAAGGTTCAAGTCAGTAAATATTTTAAATTGGTTATTATTAGTTTCTTAAATCGCATTGGTCATGTGTTTCTTCACTATGGGACCTCAGAATAAATGTCAGGAATAATTAGCCGACATTTGGTGAAAATCCCCAAAGAAAGAAATGTTATTCTGTAAATCTCTCAGCGGGAATTTTAGAAATATTTCATTGTATTGCCCTTTTATTGCACACAACCAAGACTCTGACACTATTCTGGCTTGAACTGAGGTCTCTGGGTTTCCTCCTCTCCTCTCCTCTCCTCTCCTCTCCTCTCC
>VZTQ01010968.1:682839-713414 GCA_013400755.1 Pelecanoides urinatrix
TTCCCCTTCCCTTTCTCCTTTCCTTTTTCCTTTCCTTTCCTTTTTCCTTGCCCTGCCCTGCCCTGCCCTGCTTTCCCCTCCTTTGCCTTGCCTAGAAATTACATTTTATTGACGTTTTCATTGATTTTGTTCTGAGGATAGACCAGTCTCTCTGCCCACAAAAGTCATTAGCAAATGAACATTGTTTTCAAAGACAGACAGACTGAACTGGATCAACTGATCAATCTTTGTATTTGGTGTGAAAACCAATCTTTCGCTTCCAATATGAGTGTATCTAAACAAAAATATCCTCTATGGTTATTTCTTCAGTGACTGAAAATGAGGAACAAAAAAGGCAAAAAGTCATGAAAATTCTATCAAACGAAAGCTCATATCCCATGACTGTGTGCGTTTCACCACAATGATGATAATGACACTAATTCAAATTCCTTGACCAACAGAGGAGTCAAAAATCACAGAGTAGATGCAAGAGGGTTCAAACCTAAACGTCTCATAACATAGCTCGACACTGTTCTGAGAAGAAGATGTTTCATTTTTTTGAACTGATATCTTTCCACTATATAGAAATAATTAAATACGGATTGGAGGAGAGATAAAAAATCCTCTAAGGGAAGTGGCTTGAACATCAAGCCTATTGTTTTGCACTCATCCTGCACTTATCTTTATTGTTTTGGTCTTTAGCTCAAAAATTGTTTGTGTGCCAAACCACTCTGCTTGATGCTGGTCAAGCCTGGGAACCCAAAGCTGCAGGAAAAATGAAGATTTGTAAGAATGACTCTCCAGGCTGGTATTTCAGTGTGATTTTGAATGGTGGAAGCTATTGGTCTGAGGCTTGTTTTGGTAAGGAAACAACAGGGAATGAGCATATATGTTACTATGTAAGAGAGACTTCTCTGGCAGTTTTATAAATCATACTTTGATGTCCTTAGTGTTTTTAACAAGTAGCTGATGTGAAACATTTTTTTACTTTGTATTTATTTGTCTGTTTCTTAGTTTGGGAAGAAAAAAATTGTTTAGATCATGTCATATTCTTTTTTATATTATTCATATCTGCTTTTGATCCAGTTTCCAAATCCCCACGTTATTTATGCAACCCTACCTCATTCTCCATAAACTTAAACATATGAGGTTTAACATATGCCTGGTGCTTATCAGGCTTTTGCATAGAAGTAAATTTCACTGACAGTAAAGTAAAAATGTGAGTTATGCAAAGGTCCACACTCAGTCAGCACACAGAGATAAAAAGAAAGGTGTAAAAGCCATCAAGAAATAATAATATTAACAGTAACATTGCAAATCATTCTAGAAGATAGTAATCTGGTTCCAGAGGAAAAAAAAAAATCTGTGACATTATGAGCTTTAAAATACTCATTTCGCTCAAATGTTAATGTTTTTCTTAAACATATGAAACTGTAGCTGTTGTGGAGGTACAGGTATATGGACATATTAACCAAATGTATGAGGCACTTTGTATAGCTCCAAAATCTGACTTGTTTTCAATCTTCAAAACATGCCATCTTCACCTTTACAATGACAACTTCCCTTGCAAACGTGTTATTCTACAATGAGTTGCAAATGTTTGCTATAGAGACATGAATTATAAAATAACCATCGCGAATAAGGCAGCCAATAACCTCATTCCCAGATCCATTTTAAGCATTAATGTTCAGTGAAAAGCAAACCCTTTAATACCTGGTTATGTGCTTAAGTTAAGATGCTATTTATGATTTACTTTTTGCCAAGTATGCATTTCTCTCCTTCTCTCTGACACATCGTATTTTCTGTAGCTGTGATCACAGAAATTCTCTACTGCGTTATTATTCATTTGTTTATATATCAATGACCATCCTAAGAAATCATTAATAGGTAGCTATGACAAGAAACAACACTGACCATTCAGTATTTGCAACCATATGTAAAGCAGCGCACTGTGGAAACACAGAGGTGAACTTAGTATGGGCTAATACTGAGGTCTGCATTTCCTGCGAATAGATAAAAATTTTACCTTTGCATTTACTTTGACCTCTCTCAGAAAGCTGCAGAGGCCAACATTTACAATAATGGGGGGAAAATATTTGCAGCAAATCTCTGCTAGCTTCATGATATGCATGTTTTGGCACTGGGATACAAATGATACACTTACCTCTTTCAGGGTGCGATTTTTATTTTATTCTCTCTTCTCTTTAGATTAGTGTCCTCTTCCTGTGTCTGCAGTGACAAGCTTAGGTTTTTTATCACAATTCAGAAATTCCCCAGGAAAATATAAAAAAGGCTGGCAGGAGGGTGTGGGGGGTCCAAATGACACTTTTTTCCTTTTCAAGTCTCCAGTGAATAATGCAAAATACAGGTCAACTGTGAGAAAACAAGGCTGGTAGTGCTCTCCTGGATCACCGTGGGCAGATATTGTCAAAATGGGAATGACATCTAATGTGGAAATTCAGTGTAGGTTATGTGGCAATATCAATTGTGTCAGTAGCGCACTAAACAGAAAAGATTGCTGCTTGTTTGAGAGCTGTCACTACTCCTTGCAGGAAGGCTCCCGTGCCGCAGGACTGGGTTATTTCTCACTTCTGCTGCACTCTGTGGTTTCCTCAACCACTCACTGCTTTGAAGGACCAGAACACAACCTTGTCCCTTCCCCAAAACTTCATATTTAGTTTTTGGATTCCAAACTGAATCTGCACAGGTTAGATGCATTTTGAACTCAAACAGTACTTCAAATTTGAGCACTCCCAAAGCCAGCCTAGAGAAGAGCTCCCATCCTGACAAAAATATGAACTCTACCAGTAGGATCCAGCTCATTTCTTGACTTTTTTGGGGGTGTGTGTGTGTGTTTTTTAAATATAACATTCACGCCTCCCAATTTTCATGTTGTGTATGTCAGCATTGTATGGGTTATGTATGCACTGTTATGTGAACACTTTCAAATGTGCAAGATTCTTCCTTCTTCCAAACAGAATAAAAAAGGAAAAATCAGCCCCACTATCTGCATCACAGATCTGAACTGAATTATTACCAAAATTTACTGATGCGAAAATCTCATTTGAATTCTTTGTTTTGATCCTTCTGGTGAAAAACTTAATAAAATAACAGCAGAGAAATGAAGCAAGTTGAAAGGCTTTAACTGGCTCATCCTCAATCAGACAGTGGAAAATTTCAAGGGAGAAAGATCCCACCAATTTAAAGATGTTATGAAATGTTCCAAAAGATGTTCTAAGTAAGGAATCTAACATCTGTAATGAAGGTGGACATTTACAAAATGCATACTTGTGTGTAAAAAGGCAAAACTCAGTAATACGTCTCAGCCTGGTTTTTTGGATCCTGGAGTACCAGAATCCCAGGAGATGCATTCTTTCCTTGATCCCCAGTCTCAACTCTACTGTACATGTTTCATAATACATGTCCACTTTTTCTAGCAGGAAATTTTAGAAGGTTTTATCCATTTCCCTGACTTTCCAGATGGTCATAAATTCTGTAAGATCTATATTTCCACTTAGACTGCCAGAGAAATCCAGGCTTTTCTTCCCCACACACGTGCAGATCAGCTCTATAGTAAGCGATCATGACAGTCACACATCTGACCTACCCTGCATGCCCTGTGAATGCTTGCTAAAGCTGATAATTTTTTTGTACATTAGGCTTACTTTTTCGTGCACAGATTAATTATATAACACATTGCCGACATATTCTGTATGAAGCTGCAAATTCGCATTCTGCAAATGTTTTACAAAAAACAGTTGATGTGTGTGTGAAGTAAGTCCGAGGTACCTGGCACATGTCAGATGGACTGCAGTTCTGCAGGTCACCAGCTCAGCATGGACATAGAGGTACAATACATCATGGCATATCTAAATCCATAAGAAACACCTTTTCACTTCTTTCAGAAAGGTGGTTCTTCTTCAGTGGTCCCACGGACTCCTGCTTTCACAGTATGCCATGAGGTTTGTATGAAGGTATAGTCAGGACAAGATAGATCAACAAATTTAGGTATTGCAATAGTTTTTAACTTTTCTTAGCAGCCAACCACAATATGGAGCAAATCTTAGTTAAGAAGGAAAACCAGAAATGTTCTAATTAGGATCCGAGCTAAGGAGGAAGAGCTGAATGGAGAGAGGGTGTGTGTGTGCGTGCGTGCATCCCCAGAGAGTGGAGTGGTGGTGCGAAGGTCACTGTAGAAAGCAAGGAACGGAGTTAGACCTCATGAGGCAGTTACAACTATAATTCTATTTAAAATGCAGTCTCGTACAGTGCTCCTCTTACTCAACCACTTCTTGGTTGAGTAATTGCAGTAATCAGTGTCGCAATGGGGTGCTCAGACTGGGAATTTTAAAAAAGCCTAAAGGAATTAGAGGCCTTTGAACCAAGTTAGCTCCCTTAGGCTTTACTGAAAACCTCAGGCTTAATCTTTTGTTTTACTTCATTCTTTAATCATGTGTGTAATTTTTCCCCCTCATTCGTGGGGGTCAGAAGGATTCCCTCCCTCTAGTCCAGAAAACTGACAAAATTTAGTCACTGACAGAATAAAAATTGTTCTTAAACTCACCTCTTGGGAGCCTCTGCTCATTCGGAGCACGATATGCACTTAAGTGACAGCTGTCATCTACTGTCATTTGCATTGGAGAAATACTGATGTTACATGCAAACACTTGAATGTGAAAGCTTATCAGGTACTTGGCTTGGCATCCTTTTTTTGCTCTGCCAGAGCTGATGTGTGCTGTTTATGTCTAACAACTATATTATTATGGTTATTGAGAAAAACAGCTGCAGAAATGAATGTTCATTTATTTCCCATTGGTTTTCTAGAGATCAGGTGATGCTAAATTGCAATGTCTGTAGTTTCAATCTTAATGCAAAATGTAGCATAATTTTAAACCGATAATTTAAAATTTTTTTTAATTTTGCCTTTATAGAAAAACAGTTCAAAGATGGAAGCTCATACAGAGTACAATACTGTTCCCTGGCAAAGAGTCACCTTATGCTGGTAAGTTTAATTACATTTTCAAGGACAAGACTAAATACGTTATACTGAGCACCTGGTTTTACAGGCATTTGCTGCAGAAACCAGGAGACTGGAGGAGAGGTTCACAAATAGTGCTCTGAAACGTTTTTGTCTAAGTGTTTTATGGAGACAGAAACAGAGGCCCTTTATAGATTCCCCCAGTCTGCAGTCACCATCTGAACCAGTTCAGTTAGTCTCCTGGTGGCTTGAGGCAGTTCAGCTGGCAGTTTCCTTTATAGTGGGTCCAAAAGGGATTATCATGCATTAACCTCCCTGTGCATGCTTCCAGGCACCGGCAGACACTGTGGGACCAGCGAGATCTGCTCTCTTAATTTACCTGACCTTGCTGAACCCTCTGGCTTCCCTCTACTGGCATCCAACCCAGCACTGCCATGTTTGTGTCACATTTAGCCTCTAGGTACCAATATTAATTAATAATGCATATTTCCTGAGTGGAGGAATTAAGAAAACCTGGTTTCCTGTAGCTTTGAGTCTTATGACTGGATTCCTTGGTGCCAGAGGAAGGATGAGGTACGAGTGAGCAGTGCTGCTCTGGAGGTGGGATCTCCAAAGGAGATCTAGGAAGGGTGGATCCTCTAGTGACCAGTAATGAGTAAAAGCTCACTCTGCAGGGGAGGAGACCATTAAAAAATCCTTTTGCCTTTGCTTGACCTTTGTTTTTATGAAATCTGGAGGAATAAGAGCTCTGCTCTTGTTATAAATTGACCAGTAGGTACAAAGTTATTAATGGGCAATGGGAAAATTGATAAATCGACACATACAAACGCATACACAAAGCAGCATGCTGGAAGCTTCATTTCAAAAAGAAAACACAGTAAAAAAAACCTATTAGAATGAAAATTTTGTTTTGTGGGTGGGGAAAAGAGTTTCTTATTGACTTTTCCTGCCCCTCCATCTATCGCCCCCTCATCATCTCCTGCAACTACTTAGCGATTTCTAAAGGTCAGGATAAATCTCAACATATGCTTTTAATTCGAGGTCTCAAAGCAGCGTTTCCCAAACTAGGAAATCTGGAAGCAAGCCTGGAAGTGCGAATAGAAGTGGAGTCATGAATGGAAAAGTTTGGCAACTGTGGTATAAAGCTTACTCATTCCAACCAGATTTTCAGCAAGATGTTGTAAGTCTTCAGTTTACAACTGAATTAAGTAGTAACTTGCATAAATGGTCAGAAAAGGGCAGCTTGTAGAGCTAAGATGCCTGTTATGCTCTTCAGGTTGCAACCATCGTATTAAAACTCAAATATCTTAAGGAATATTTAGGTTTTCCTGTGCAGCAGCTCTTTTAACTTGATCTCTGTGGAAATTCTGCTATAAGAAAAAACATACCACTACTCCCTTCCCCCTTCTCCCCTGTGAGTACTAGCTCTTTTACAAAATGGCCTCTTGTACAAAGACAAGTGCAAGGCTGCCGCTGTGTTATCTGACTAGAGGATGGAGCCCTACTACTGGTGATGTTGAAATTATCTTGTAATTATTGGCTGAAATCCTGCCCTTGCAGGAAATGGCAAAAATTCCCTGGCAGAGTGTGTGGGAGACAGGGTTTCCTCTCTTGTCATAGGCTGCGGAGGGTGAATTTCTCAGTGTGAGGATGTTTGTCATTAACATTGCTGCAGTTGTATATTGCGCGTGGTTCTAAGAAATTCCTCATGACCATACTTCAGTTTAATGGATAAAATTAGCTCCCTGGTTATAACTCAGTCTTCTCATCAGTGGTTGTATGATTTTCTGTGAGCATCAAAGCAGAAGAGCTTGGCAGGGATTTGTGTGAGGAAAAGGACAGAAAAAGAGAATCACCTACGGACTAGTCAGGGAGGTGTTTCATGTGTAAACTTCCTTTTATTAAGTTATTTTTTATTTATTTACCTTTTTTTTTTTTAATTTAAATGTTTACTCCCATTTACCTCCATTGGGAACTGTCCTCATAGAAAAAGAAAGAAAAAAAAGAAAATAAGAAGATGCCTGCTATATTTAAGCAGACTAGGTGTAAACAACTGATAGCTCAAGTGATTTTGAGGCCTTTATCATAACACTGTCTACCTTTGTGACCTTTAAGTCTTGAATGGTTCTGTTTTCAGTCAGGCATCCAACTTGCAACATTTTTATACTGCTGCGGTGCACACAGGTCCTGTGGATAATTATTATAATCACCTCACATTTGCAAAAGCTCTTTAGGGACTTGAACCCAGGTTTCTCGCTTCTGCTCTACTACTGAAGAAGTAGAAGAAGCAACTCTGCTAGTTCACAATAGCATTGGCAAGGAGTAGTTAACCTGAACCCTCAATTATGTATAGAAAATCTGCACATCCTGCCCAATGAAGATTTCTTTTTCCCATGGATATGGTTCTAAATTTTTAAATAGTTTGATTGGAATTCTAAAAACAGCAAGAGAGAAGATTAATCGTGTTAATAATTAGAAAGCTGAATGCTAACATTTTTCCCCCATAGGAGCTGCCTCAATGTTATTACTCTCACAGCTAACAGCAGTTATAGTCTGTGTATAAAGAACCTGATATACATGTAAAGTGACCAACAGTTTGTTAAAAATAATTGAAAAATTAATTCTAAGTTTAAAGTGAAGAGTTTAATTGTGTCTGCCTCTTGATTTGCACTACAAAAAGGAAGGATGCAGAAGCAAGATAAATCAATTGGTCCCATGACTAATATGGTCAACCTACCTCTTTGCTGTCCTTGTGTTATAAGGAAATATTGTTTCTAAGCCACATCCTCTTGCAAGCCAATACAGGAAATTATGTGCAGCACCTCTGGCAACCGAAGATGCATGAGATGCTGTTCAAACACTCCTTTTGTACTTTCAATGTTCTGGATAAGTCTGTCTATCACTGCTTAGCGCCTGCAGAGTAACCCAGAGCATGAGGCAAAAACTCCTTTTGATGTTTTCCTCCAGTAAGGTGGTTCTCAAATAAGCTTCATTTGTTAGGATCAGTTTTCCTCTTTGCCATGGTCTTTGTCATAGGTCTTTCAGAGGCCTCCTACGTAGCAATTGCCACCTAAAGATCTGTTTAAAAATATAATCTTTAGATCTACAGTAAAGGGCATCCTGTAACTTGTTACAACCTTAGCAGGGTAGCAAAAGAGCAGAGCATGGGATGACTGCAAGAGTAGTTGTCAGCTGGTGACTTCATGACCATCATACTCAGAGCAGAAATTTGAACCAGGGTCTTCCTCTTCACTTGTGAGCATGCTGATCACTACTAAGAATTTATGCCTCTTTTTCTTTCTCTCCACTTTAAGTAGTTAATTAATTATACAAGGAAAGAACACTGCCAACACAAATGGCTGGCAGCAATAACATACCAGTGCACCTTTGCAGCCACCATATGCAATGAATGAGACAGGAGTTCAGGGATCATTACTACAGTGTAGATATTAAAAAATACTGTACCATAATGCAGAAGGGAGATTATAATGATTGCATGCTAACAGTAACCTGGTTATTTTTTTTTATTTCTGTGCTTTACTTAACAACTTCAATAATGGTATCAAAATATACATCACTAAGCATGTGTGTTTATATGTATATATTTATTTTTTACTTTCCTGCATTTATAAAAAAGTTTATTCAAAGCTAGCTCCGGAAAAAGAATTATTTTGCTTACTACAAAAGACTTTTAAAATAAAATAAAAAAAAAAAAAATCTGCCAGATTTCTCCCTCATTTAAAAGCCATCATGGTTCACTATTCAGGTCCAATAGTACGTTTTCTGTAAATACACATATTTCTCCCATGAAAGTACAACTATATGAAGCAAAGGATTCTGAACTGAGATTAAAAGCCATAAAAATAGATTTTTTAAAAATCTTTTTTGACAAATTGTTAGCTTTTGTCCTATATTATGAGTAAAGAAATTAATCACAACAGATCCTTTATTTTTTTTTCCCAACAACTGGACTATTAAAAAAAAAAGGAAAAGATTGTTTCTTTTCAAAACTTCCCACTACTTACTAAACATTAAAACAATTTAAAATTGTGTAATATCCTAACAATCATCAATATAATCTCTTTGCACCATCAATGGAGTTTGAATTTTGAAACATTAATATTGCAGCAAAATATTTGTGGTGAGCAGTAAGATACAGTAAAAGGAAAACCCAAAGAAACCTGAGATACTACTCTTCTGTCTTGAGGCTTTAGTCTTTTTTGCAGCTAATGAAGGGAATTATTTTAAGGGAAATTTCTGTCTAAGACAATATACAGATAAAATTTACTGATAAATCTGAAGGAGGGAGTTTAAATGCTATTAAACTCCTGCTTACCTGTATCTCTTTTTCTGGCCTATTTCAACATAAAAGGGTAGGAGCAAAAAGCCTGTTACATGTTATAAATATAACTTAGCTACCAGATCCTTCAGCAGTCCAAGAGGTGCTGTTGTGATGGTCAGAACTGAGAAGAGTTACGTGGCCAATGAGTCATGGTGGTCATGACAGGACAGTCAGGCTTACATTACCATGTATTTCTAAAATTTATACAGAAGTTTTGAATACCTAGCAGTTGCCATACTGTATTTTTAAAATGTAACAAAAATGATAATTATGAATTATCATCATCAAATATAATTGTATAAAGCACTGCAAGTTAATGTCTCATATTAACAGTTAATCACATACTTTAAATGGGTCCATGATGCATTTTTATGAACTCTCTAATGTGCATTGGTGAAGAATGCAAATTGTGGTAAAGGAAGGAACTTAAGCAAAACCATTTTTTATGTTTTTTGGGAAACTGAAAAGCTGAAAGTGGTCAGAGTGTTTAAATAGGTATTAAACATTCACTAGGATGCAGAGTTTTTTTCTAGATTGGATGCTGCACATTACAAAAAAGAGTGCTTCAAAAACTGTCAGAACAGCGAGGTGGGAAATTCAAAACTTATGTGGAAATAGCTTCAGGGTAACAATTCATGAGACACCTCATGAAAGAACCTGAAGTTATTTCTCACATAGAAATTTGTAACTTCGATAGGTCATTATTATACTTTGTGTCTTTTTACAGTCTTTGTAACCAAGGTTCAAAGATTGAAAGCGGAACAAGACAATTTACTTCAGTACCGTAGAAGTGGTAATTTAACAACTTCATTTTTTGCCTTTAATCTGAAAACCCCGGTTTGTACGTGTGTGCATGTATGCATGTGTGTATACAAACATATACATATATATTCTTTTTAATACAAGAACTGGAAAATTTTGAAATAATTTTTTTAGAATAAAATAAAAAAAACTGTCAATCCTTTTTAAAGTGGATTAGACATTGCAATTAACCCAAGTGGGTGTTCTGGAGGAGACAGAACTGTGTAGGGGGGGGTGGTGTCGAGATCAGGTCTGGGGCAACAGTAGCCTCACCTACTCTAGCTGTGATCTGGAGACATCAATGGACCACCTAGTCAGCGGGCCCAGGGAGGAGGAGAGCAGGTCGTGTCACAGCAGGGAGGACAACTGGGAGGTCGATAGTTTATTTGCAGAGACCCTGTAGGGACAAGAATCCCAGCCCCATGTTGCCCAGAAGGAAGGACAGGCAGTGGCTGTGCTCAAGTGGAGGGAGGACAGGGACTCCAGCCACAGTGGGAGCTGGAAGATGGGTGACTTTTGGCAGAAAAAAGAGTGTTTCTCCTTAGAAGTGTTTGGTTGGAAAAATGGGGTCTGGAAGCAGGAGAGGAGGAATGGGCACTGCTGCGGAGGCATCCGGACAGATCATGCTTGACCCAGGCGATGGATCCAGTGACTCAGAGAGGAAGGATAATGATGGTCCTTCTGTAAAGGATGGTGAAAGCCATCTGTCAACCAGATTTGCTGTGCTGGAAGACTTGCTGCTCATCTGGGGCCCAAATCTGGAATACTGTGGAGACTTTGACAAGGTCCATCCAGGACTCAGGCTACTACTGATTGCTGCTTGTCCATGTGGGTATCTGCCGATGGAGACCTTGAGTAGATCAAGGGTCACTACATGGTCCTTAGAGTTAGAATGAAGGGCAAAGAGAAACTCTTGGTGTTCTCCTCAACCCTGCTGGTCAAGGGGAAGCAGTCAGAGAGGAGCTGTGGGTCCTGTGGATCAACACCTGGCTGTATGGTTGGTATTGCTGGCAGGGATCTGTCTTTTATAGCCATGGGAATTTCCTAATGACTGAAATAGAGCAAATGTTACAGCTATTTTCAAAAGAGGCAAGATGAAGGATCCAGGGAGCAGCAGGCCAGTCAACCTCATATCAATCCCGGGAGGACTATGGAAAGAGTCCTCCTGAAAATCATTTCCAGATACATGAAGGATAAGGAGGTGACTGGGAGAAACTAGCACAGATTTACAAGGACAAATCGTGCCTGACCAACCTGATTGCCTTCTATGATGAAATGACTGGCTCAGTGACTGAAAGGGGCTGTCTTTTACTTTGACTTTAGCAAGTCTTTTGACAGGATGTCCCATGGCATCTTTGTAGCCAAATTAAGAGATATGGACTGGATGGGTGGACTGTAAGGTGAGTGGAAGACTGGCTGTACTGCAGTGTTCAAAGAGTGTTGGTCAATGGTTCAAAGTATGACTGGCAGACAGGTATGAGAGGCATTCCTCAGGAGTTGATACCGAAGCAGTTAGCATTTAATATCTTCATTAACAGACTGGATGATGGAATGGGATGCTCCTTTTTCAGATTCTCAGAACTGCCACTTAGAGGGACCTTGACAAGCTGGAGGACCCAGCTGCAGAAATCTTATGAAGTTCTACGAAAAAAAATGCAAAGCCCATGGGCACTTGCTGACTAGGGAGCAGCTCTGCAGGGAGTCCTGAGGGACTGTGATTGAACACAAGACAGAAGTATGGCATCACAGAAACAAAGACTAAGTATGCACTGGGACGCACTAATAAGCTATAGAGTAGCCATCAGGGTGAGAAAATAGATTGTCAGCCTCTACTCAGCATTCATGAGGCTTCATCTGGAGTATTGTGCCCAGTTTTGATACCATCCCCCAGTATTAGAGCTACATTGAAAAACTGGAGAAAGTCCAACAGAGGTCCAATGAAGTGGGCAGATGCCTGAAGCACAGGACATATGAGGAAAGGCTGAAGGACCCAGGTTTGTTTAGCCTGGAGAAGAAAAACCTAAAGGGAATCTAACTTCTTTCTTTAATAACTTCATGGTGGTTATAGAGAAAGCTGCCAGACTCTTCTCTGAGGTGCAAAATGAAAGAATAAAAGGCAACATTCATAATTCGTAGCAATGGAATTTCTGACTAGATATAGGAAAAAAATGTAATGAGAGTGATTAAGCACAAGAACATGTTGCCCAGAGATACTGTGGGGTCTGCAGCTTTGGAAATATTCAAAAGTTGACTGGAAAAAGCACTGAGCAACTTGATTTGACTTTGAGGCTACACCTGCTTTTAGCAGAAGATTAGACTAAATGACCTCCAAAGGACCCTTCCAGCAAAAATTACTCTATTATTCTATATTTGTTCTGTTCCACTCCTGGAAGTGGAGGATATTTTATATACTTCTCAAAACTAGGAATGAAACATGGCCACAAATAATTAGTACTCCAATTAGAATGAAAGACCTTTCTGCATCTGAGTCTCTCTCAGACTTGTTGACTAGCAGATAGTGCTATGTGTATGAGAGAATCCTCTTATGCATGAAAGCTTCCAATAATGCAAATGTTTATGATCCTGATACAGAGAAACCATATGTAAGCAGATGATTCATGAGATTCAGGCTTCTGTTTCCTGTTTCAATCACGTCTGATTTATGAAAAGTAAATAGTGGAGCCGAACCCATCCTAGTTGTCAGTGGTCCTTGTGAGGCGGTAAATATCATGAATTTCAAACTGTTTAAAAATCTTTCAAAACTGCCTAGCATGCAACTGCTTTTATAGTTACATGAGCCTTTAAAATGCACGTTTCCTGAAAGGCAAGCAAGCGGGAATAATTACCATTCATTTTTTTCCCCTCAGCTTAGAGAGTTAAATTGTACTCAACAGTTATTTCTCCCTAGTGCATGATACAGCAGAAATCCTTCCAGAGCAAATGCACTGCAATCACAGAGTTGGCTTCAACAGCAGAAGCACTAAAAGAAGTAATACAGATTAATGAACGGATGATGTAGATACACTTTGTCAGCACTGTTTGCTACAGGGATCTCCTTAAACTCTGGAAATAAAGACTTCCTCTGTAAGGTTTGTTTGCTCAGCCTGTGGTAGGTACTAGGGATCTGTCCTTTTAAGGACCCTTTTTTTCTCCACTCCACTGATTTCAGAAAGCTTGTGTTTTCTTTTTGAACATGAAAAAGCTGGACATTGCAAATAATAAAACTCAAGTGTCAAAAGACTTCATCACTGTCAGCAAGAAGCTTGTGATGTTTTCTCAAGGATCAACCCACACATTCATCTGTCTTTAATAAAAGCAGATCTGCCTGGCTGTATCAGCTGATTTGCTGTGCTTGCCTTGGAGTAAGTATCACTTGTTGTTGGTTTTTTTTCAGTGGGAGGGATTTCAAGATTTATGGGTGTGCTGAGAAAACATGGGAGGAATCTGCCTGGAGGGCTGATGGGTCTCCATGGAGTGAAAAATGTACTCAATGAAGTGCATTTATACATACTGTCCTTGGCTTGCAGTGTTGCTTTCCAAGGGTAAGCCTCACCCAGCCTCTTGAGAAACAACTTATTTAGTAGTTTTCTTCTCCATGTGATTTGTTAATTTATGAGAACAGAAATGTTGAGACTTGTTGCAGAAACTCGAGTCATCCTATTAATGAAAGTTGCTCTGAAATGAGAGGATTGTGAGAAACGAGATCTTGAAGTTGTGAAATACATATATTCATATAGTGTGAAATGCTTGAACTTTCCAGAATTTAAGTAAGGTCTTATAAGAAAGTCCTATAGCAATTTATAGCAAATTCTTGAGAAATTTAAAAAGAAAATGACACTTTGAAAAAATTCAGACTAAATAGGTACAAAGAACAAATACTTTATAGAAGATGCCACCAATAATTTAATACAGTAAAAAACAAAAAACCTGACTGGATCAGACAGAATAGTTCAGCATAATATAAACAAGTAGCCACTTAACCACAAACACTATACACTGGACTAATCTCATTCCCGGAACTGAACTATGAAGTGAGTGTATGTTCTTCTAGGAGAGAGCTTGAAATGACTGGTTTTTGGTCCCACCATGCCCTCATCTTGCCCTCTGGCCTCACTAATCTAGTAATTTGTACAGTCATTTAAGACCTATAAGACATATATTCAAATCTCTTCTGTCATGCAAAGTAGCAGACATTTAACCCCTGAACTCCCAACCTTCTGCACTAGTTTAGAAAGTAGTGTAGCTTCATTTTTCCTCTTAAGTATCCTGTGTTTACATAAAATATTAAGACTTTCACTAAAGGAAGAAAGAATGATAGCTACTAACATCACGAATATGACTAAAGATCTCATATTTTTCCCCCATAACAATTCTGTACCTGGCCTCCACTGCTTAAGTGTTCCAGTCATCAGAGATGTGTATATAAAAAGAAATTATCACATCCTCATCACTCTTGATGAAGGCACCTTTCTACTCCTAGAGTTTTTGGAGAGACTGCAGATCAGATAACAATACCTAAAAAAACTCCTAGGTACTAGGAGTGAAGCAATCCACTGACATCAATAGCTGCATTAAATTATAGATTTATTAGGGCTGAACCATCAGTTTCAAGTGAAATTTATTAGGGGCTATCTAGCCAAACTAGGAATTCTGATGTTTGCAGGACTGCAGTTCACAGCTGATACCTCTGCAGTCAGTAGCAGAAACGGCAACGAGTAGTTAAGGAAGTTTGGGTTTCTAGAAGGTTTAGGACAAAACAGTCCCAAGGAACTGGGGATCAGGTCTAGGCACACAGCTGAAACAGGATATAATCTAGTCTTGGCTATGTTACAATACCATTTAAAATGCCTAATAGCACGTAAGATGGATTCTGTGTATGCAGAGCATATGCTAATGGACTTATTTAGTTCTATATGTGTTAGCAAAGAAAACAAATTTGTTTACAATATTAATTACAGCACCTTTCCCACCTAAATTAACCTTCTTTAATCTTCATTTCTTCTATTATTCTTTCCTTTCTAAATGTATAGGTGGATGCCTACTTGCTATTGTCCTCTTAGTCTCCAGCTGTGAAGTTTACATCTAACACTTCATTTTGTAGCGTTAATTTATTGCCTTGCTGGTTCTGCTGTAATTAGACAGCACATAGGATAAACTCACAAGCTATAAACTCCCTCAGTATGTATTAGTAAGGGAACTGCACCTATTTTGATATAACCCAGCTTTTTAAAATAGATGAGTTATTGACCTTATTGACTCAAGCAACATTTCCACTAAAATTACTGCTAAATAAAGAAGTTAAGAAAAACATGTAAAATAAAAGATAGATCTTGATGAAAAAAGGGTTTAGCTAAGTGTTTGCTATCTGAAACTGATATTCAGTGTTGATGGAAAGGAAAGTAAGTCTTTAAATCTAAGTAGGATATCTCCAGAGGTCAGTGACAGAGTGACCCACCAGTATCACATTCATAAAAGATCAAGGAGTCTACTTGAGAGTTCAGTAAGCACACAGGTTGTGAACTGAAGTTTGCTTACACCAGCTACATTAGTGAACCCAGGTTCAGGCAAATTAAGGACAAATTCAGTTGTGCACGTTTGTGTAGAACAAAACCTTGGATTTTGATCAGTGACAGTACAATGAGAGAATGCAACTCAGATGTGTCTGAGAAATTGAATATAGCCAAATCTGTATGACAGCCATCAACAGCTGTAGGTCCTTCATGTCTGTATAAAATGTAGCAGCATATAACACATAAAATGTCTATGCCTTCACATCCAGCAGAGAATGGCTACAAAACCTCTTGAGAAATGGACAGGATGGGTTTTTGCACACATCACCAAACTCGACTGGCATCTGTCAAGGAAAATACTGACCTCCAGGAAGCATCCCACAGGCTCCATATTATACCGGGAAACAGCTGGATGTTTCACACAGAATTTGAGGACTGCTAGTTTGTCAGTATTTGCAATGCTTCAATTGCCCACTATTGTAGGCTAATTCTCTCATAACATTCTTTTATTTTGATGATTCTTGTCCAGGCAATATTCACTTAATTTTGAAGTGTGCACTGTCACCTGTCTCTGATTGCCTACGGGTGGTGGCAAAAGGTCCACCATTCATGGTAGCATGTTTCTGGTTTGGATTACACTAATAATAGCTGAAAAATCCACTGTGCTTTGCCATATGTATTAAGCAAACAGGTGGCTGAATTTTTATTCCTTTCATATAAAAAGGGACAGAAATGTGCTGACAAGCTAAGAGGTGGCTCAAACAAAACATAGATACCAGAGGCACAATGACAGACTAAACTTCAGGCCTCTGATCGCCATTCAGGGGAAAGCAGAGGTTAGCAGCCTCCAGAATGACAGCCCAGAGAACAACCTCAGCTGGTTTAGCATTAGCATCTTCTGAAGCCAATGGCCAATATGATGACAGCCAGAAATCCAGACTTCCATACTTCATTCTAGGCAGTGGGAAGATGGTCAGTCACTTAAGCACAGACACGGGGGAAGGAGAAAGGGAAAAATAAGTAAGTGCCAGCTACCAGCTCTCAAGTTCAACAAGAGGAAGCACTGTTTTATGGGTCTACCCAAGTCAACCATCATCTAGCACTATGCTTTCAAACAGTGCCTTGTTGCACATTTTGGTTATTTTACTCTCATCTGTTTAGAAAAAAATCACTAAGTCTAGTCCCTACTGAAGTCTAATTTCCTTGGAGGCCTGACACAAGGTAACATTAGTCCCAAGACCTGTCAGGCTAGAAAGTCAAAGAATATTCCAGTGGTGCTTTTAGTAGTCTCCATTATGACCCTGTTGTCCCTAATACAATATTTCATTCCATCAAGTGCTGTGAAGATGCATACAAAAAGATTAATCTCTGCCAAAAATATGAGTTTAAATAGATAAGGCAGGCAAAGAGAGAAATACTCTTCTAATACATTCAGATGTTCCAGATCATCTAGTTTGAACTCTTCTATAACACCAGCTGATGCATGCCCCCGCTAGTCATCCCATAAAGGGACGTAAACCTTGAGGGCCTTATGAAAACACACTGCATGAGAAGGCAACCAGTTTCAATATGACACAATTGAGTTCCACTACTTCTCTTTCACTACTTCTGCTCTCTTATGACACTATTTAAAAGACTTTAAAGAAAGGCAGGTGAAGAGGGAGGAGGGACCATATCTGTCAAGAGTTAAAAAGCAGTTTAAACTGATGGTTAATTTCCTAATGTGCAGGGGCATTCATTTCTCTCACTGTAAAGGGAAATATTGAGTCCAAGACAAATTTTGCAAGTCCCTTTATGAATAAATCTTCAGAGCACAAGAAATCTGACCATTTCAGAAAACAAGGCACAACATCCCATCACAGATGTGTAAAATTCAAAGATCATCCAATTCAAAAGGAAAATGTTTGCCAGTTATCACAGACTTTGGATCAGCCACTGGTCTTTGAAGTAACCACTGAACATGCAGGGATGAAGGAGGTAGCAGATTTTTCAGAGACCCACAGAAAATGGAAGGGTTGAGATCAGTCTTTTCATGCCTACATCTTCTCCTCTCAAGAACCCTTGTACTTGAATATACCAGTGCAAGCACTGTAAAAACAGGTTTATTAGCAGACTACTATCCTTCCACATGTAATAGATACTGTATACATGAAACCCTCTCTATTTTGTAATTTCAAGAGGTACAGAAAGAAAAAAATTACTTTGGATAATTTTTCCTGAAAGGAAATCTTCTTACAGAACATTTCACACATTTCATGATTTCTTTTTTCTTTTCTGTTTTTTTTTTTTTTTTTTAGCGAACATGTTCCTCATCTGATTGGTGAATGTTTAGGGAAGAAGTAAGATCCAACCAGTCTGACATTTAAAACCAAATGTCTCAAGGTAAGCATAAGAACAGCTGTCAGTAAGAATTAGCAGAAGCCAGCACTTGAGACGAGGTTGGTATTTGACAGTGTTCATGAATACTACATATCACACTGAAGATGTTACCTTTCAAACTTTAGGTTTCCCTTTTCTTTTTAAGCAATGTCTGGCCTTACTCACCCTTTTAATGTTATGAAGTGGTACAATATTTTATACATGACAAGCATGAGGGAAGAACCCTATTATCATTCTCCCGTGTATGTGTTGTAACATGAATTAATGTAAGGAGGGAAATATTCATCCATTTCATGAGGACGGCTGAAACATTTGCTGCCAAAATTCCTCACCTGTCATTTATTACTGACATTGAGAACATTTTTTATGCACTTGTGAAAGAGCTTTCCAAAAAACTTTGAAGTTTATTAATTGCTTGCAAATTTGCAGCTGATAAAGTTGAATTTTCAATACCTTGCAGGGCTTACATTTCTCAGTGGTTTTGGAAGTAGCTTTCTGTGCATTTAAATTGCCTTACATGGCAATTCAGATTTGCCCATAATGTGTTACATGCTCAGTGATGTTTTACTCATGCTATTATTACAGTTAGTAGTTAGGTCAGTACATACTTATGTCTCCTTCAGAGCAACTCAGCTCAGCATGAGGAAACCCTTTGCAATTCGGCAAGGTTTCCAAATTCCTTTTATAAAAAAAGTAAATATTCTGTAGATCTCTAATGCAGCCTACTGTTAAACTACAGGGAAAACTTGTCAGACCACAGTATAATTACCATATTCATGGTAGTATTTCATTCTGCAGTGCACTAAACTATTTCGACAAATTTTCTCTGACTCAAAGGGAAACTGAGGATCTTCTTAATTTTCTCAAGGTTGCTTAGCAGCCTATAGAATTGAGCTAATTCCAGAGCAGTTGCTGGAATAAGCATCGAATAATGAGAATACCGACGCTATAGCATGTTCAGTGTCTCATTAATTTATTTTGGAATTGTGTTAGGCCAATAAATAAATATTTTAGAAAACCTAAATAAAAGCTTTGATTAACCTGTAGTTTCATTAAATCCCTTTATTTTTAACAGAAAAAAACATGCAAAACATCAGTGCAGGATGGAATAGTCAATATGTATTTATGTCAGAGAGTGAATCAAAACAGAATATTGTCCTTGAAGGAGAAGGACTTCAGGATAAAAATCAGGAATTTTCTGCAATAAAAAGTCTCCAGCTGCAAAGAGAAGACTTATCAGAGCTGAAGCTTTTCAAAGAAACATATCAACATGTCTTTTAGGTTCAGGATGGTACTTCTTCTGGTCAAAGCCAGAGACAGAGAGAGAGAGACACACTGTGATCTAGTATAAACAAGACCATTCCCTAGCCCTGAAGAACAAGTGCATGGCTTATTACCATCTAGTCAAATCTCTACCCTGAAAATAGTGAAGTGCTTCCAAACTATCTGTTAGACACCAAACTTTGCCTCAGCACTGTTTGAGAGAGTAACAATTATCACAAAGACCTGCATGGTGAGTGTGTTATTAATTGAACAGTAAAGATGATCACGGGTGTCTTGCTGTTATTGGATTAAAAGGGATTAGCTATATTCAGAATATATTCTATATTTTATTCACAAACACAATGTAAATGTTGTTTCCTGAGTATGTGCCTGGCTGTAGAAATATGCTTTGTAGCTCTTATCAGTGTGGATGAGAGAAAAATAAAATGCAAAACTATGAACCTCTAAGTCTTTCTTTCCCTTTCTTTTCCAATTTTTTTTCCCTGCTTCCTAAGAGGACTGTAAACACTGGTTTACAACCTTGTCGACTTTTTGATATGAAAGAACTAGACAATTACGATAAAACCAAAACTATATGGATTTTGTTGAATGTGATGTAGATTTCTTACTCTTTTCCCAAAGTATCTCAGAGCCTGTACTGCTCTACCAGTCTGTGTTTTTTTCGCACAGACCTCAAGGGAACAGAGATGCAGAAACACATGAATGTATATCCCCAAGTACTTCCAAATATATCCATCCTTGTTAGTGTATTGCTCTTTACAACTATTTGCTCCTTGCCTTCTTTATTCTGTAAATTTTCTGCCAGACAAAAATGTCTATTGAAATTGGTTCTTTCTCACTTCTATAGTTTCTCACCTTTCAGCTTTTTCTTCTCACTGACAGCTGTGTGCAGCTACTCATACATTTTTTTTTGCGTGCTCCAAAGTGTTTTTTGAGAATTTCCATTGGAAAGGATGGGAAGGGTGGGTCTCAGGGCGTGCAAGGGAGTGTTACCTTAGTGACAATACGAAAGTGGAGAGTGCATGTTGGTATTGTTTTAAATAAATTTTAATTTTCATGTGTTATTTAACAGAAATTCACATTCTGGTCCAGCAGCAGTAAAGCAAGAATCTGTTTTTGTAAAACCCAGTATTTGCCAACTGGCTCAGTTCATCTTAGCCATTGAATGTGTACGCCCGTCTTTCGCATGATTAATGCACATCTTCAAAGTTCAGTTAAAGCTGAAATACTTAGCTGAAATGAGATCTGGATTATTCTTCTGAATAAGCCTGTTATGGCAGGTCAGTCAACAACAAATCTGTTTTACACAGATTTAACAAAAGACAACCACATTTTCTATTTAATTCATTCAGCATTTGCAGGTACATTTATTGGGGTGCTGTGCTTAGCTGAGAAATAAGGATAGACTACAACTTCTTTGAACCTTAAAATACCTTCTGGAATTAGGGCCTAAATATCTAATTTTTCATTTTCCAAGGACATTCTTCATTTACTAATTTCTGTGACTGTAATAGCATGATATGAAAAATTAAAATGTTCTTGCTTCCTTCTCTGACCCAGGTCTGGCCAGTACTTTTCTGCTTCCAACTAACAGTGTGCTGCCCCTTCAGCTGTGACGTGACAAAAGTTTTGGGAGGGGAGGATGCTGTAGATAGGGTCACTAAAACCTCTGAGTTAAACTTCCAGGAACAATAAGAGGAGTAGATAAGGAATGTAATATATTGGCCTTGCACAAAAGCTGCTATCCCTTGAAACTGTATTTTTACTCAAATAAATAAGAAGATAAGTACATGTTGCACAGATAACGCTTCAAGGCTTATTAAGGATAGCTAGTACTTTTAACTACATTTAGGGTATAAAAGCAAACAGATTTTTTGAATACCAAAATCTATGGAAAGTGTGGAAAATGGGGGAAGGGAAAGAGTACCCAAGAATCAAAAGAGAAGAAAAGATTTGTGAAATCTCTACTTCCCATTCTTTTTCTGACAGCTTGTCTTTTTTAAGGTCATATCCTCCCATAAAGCTGAAACATATACAGAAATATTCTTACCAAAACCATTTTCTAAATAAACTATGCTATTTTTTTCCCATTGTGAGTGTTTTTCAAGGTGAAACTGATATGCTTATACATTTTCAATAGGAAAATGAAATGAACTGTAAACATGTGCTTTACTGAGTGTAGCATAAGCATAATTTCTACAGTAATTTCTGATAAGAATATACATCAGTGCATATTTGAGATCACTGTAGCTTCAAATATTTAAGTAACCCTCTGGGAAAGGTCATGGTTTTCCAAAATACAAATGCAGAATTCCCTCTCATGCTCACAGCAACAGCAAATACTCCTCAATTGATGTTTTGGTTTCCCCTCCTCCCTCCCATCCTTTAGCAATTTAGAAGCAACTAAATAGCCCCATGGTTTTTATGGCAGGATTTATCTTATTCCAGTTTGCCACAGTTATATGGCTGGAAATGAGAAAGTCAGCTTGTAGCACTGTATCTCCAGCTTGCCGAGCATCAAGTGCCTCTGCAGTGCCTGGCCCCATCCTGAGCACTGCTGGTTGCTATGGAAGCAGCACAGCGCAGCGCTCTGAAGGACTGGGAAATGCTGGGGGGACTATTCATCATTTCATAGAGACGTACCAGTGCTCTCATGTAAACTTATATCACATACATTTTCATTGGGACTGAGTGGTCATATATGCTTTGCTCCCTGGAAATCACGAGGATTATGACTCTTGCTTCCTATGAGGGTATGCAGGAAGAAGAGATTTTGTACGTCTGGATCTACTTCCCTCTGAGTTGACTGTTCCAAAAAACCTAAGCCTTGGGGTTTTTTGTATGTACTAGAACAATATTTCTCTACATGCTTTGCCATGTTTTCCAGTGGGAGGTAAGAGCAGAAAAAGATGGGTGAGATGGATGCCCCCCTGCTGAACCCTCCTGACAGTCCCCAAAATCATCCCCTGCTCTGTGGGCTGGCAACCCAGGAGTGAGACCTGCCCACAGCCAGCCCTGGGAGGCTGCTTCAGCTCAGATGCAGCAGTCTTTCAGAGCAGGAGAGACCAAGCACAAGCTGATGCATTATCACAGTGACAAGGCACTTTTCAAGATGTGACAGAGATCATATCTTGAAGGGGACCAAATTTTCTGCATCTTAATCCTCTAGCAAGTGTCTTAAACTCAGTTCTCCAAAAGAAGATTGGAGGCAGCTTAAGCCTGTTAAAGAGTATTCCTTAAAAACCTCCACATATAAAAAGAAGAAATTATTTTCTTAACATCCTAGGTAGGATTTAGTTCACAGGATAAAATGACCAGATAGAAGTGTCTATATGTAAGGTATATTCATTGAAGATCTCATGCATATCCTCTTCCCAAAGCTATAAAGATCAAAAATAAAGCAGTGTTTTTGATTCTCGTATGTAGAATTTGTTAGTTAATAATTTTCAACAGAAATAATCTCATTCAATTCTATCTATCTAAAAATTAGATATTTAGGATAAGACTCTTTTTTAGAGTTGCCGGAGAGAATTCTTTGTCAACCAGAACCATATGCAATATTTCTAGAGTGTGATCCCACTTTCTTTAGACTTTTTTTTCTGGATGGGATGGTTGATCTCTGAAGAATCCTGTCTCACAACCTTAATTACATACAGCTGAAGCGTGAAGAGGAGGTGGTTTATTTTTTTATATAAATGAACCTGATCACAAGCCTGGATATTTCCTCCTAATAATTATCAAGGCAGAAAAGGTTAGGTGATCAGCATTACCAGTCGTATGTATAAAAGCTATTCTGTTTAGGTTCTTCCACAGAGCTTACTAGCTTATACCATGGGAGGAAACCCAACACTGAGCTCCTTATGGTTAAGAAATAACATTATGCAGTGATTGTATGTCTATATAATAGTTTGAAGGACCAAGAAACAAGTGACATTTTAGTTTGCAGGCAAGTAAAATAATTTGCATGAAATCAATAATTCATTTATTTTTGCCTACTGAATGATGCCCCATTATTTAGTGTCAAAATAGTTGCTTCTGTGGAATGGAGGTGATTTACAGCTGACAAATTCCTCTTGGAGCGCCCACCATATAATGAAATTTCATGGGGAGACATTCACATACAAACCTGGCGTAAAGCCAGAACAGTTGGAATCTCTCGTTCTTGTTGAAAACTGGATTGGATTTCTTGGTAGTTTTTCTTTCTGGCTTTCAGAAGGGACTTCCAGCAGAAATGAAATCTGGAATTGCTTCAGCTCTCAGCATCTAGATGCTTCCCAAAATAAAAAGGGCATCTGTTTGTAGAATATCCCCTTACAATTTTTTTTTTATTATTGCAACACTTGCATATAGACTTACTCATGCACTGAATGTATTTTTTGTGTTTACACAGCATGTGACTTTAACAAAAAACCACAAAAAACTAGTTGGATGGAAACTGTGAAATCTTGGCAAGTAAAGTACATTTTCTGAATTTTCTCTTTCAGAAGATTATGATTTCATGTAATCTCAAACCCTTGAGCAGATGCTATCTGTTTTCCCTTCCAGAGATTTAGGCTGTAACCAACAGGAGATAAAAAAGAGGCAGAGGAAACTGTGAGAGACCTCAAGGTTTTCTTAACATGCTTTTATACAAAAAAGCAGGAGAAGGCCCATTTCTGCACTAGTTAAAATAGTAGATATTATTATGAAAATGCAAAACTGAATTTTAATGAAAATTGCTGAACAGTTTCCACTTAGAAGAAAGGACTACAATATTTACTTTTTGCCTTCTCTATTGTGTGAATTAATCTTGCTGAGACATATATATCTTTCATCATTGCAGCATGTCTGTTATAATTGATGGTAATGACACTGTTATTTCCGTGGTACAAATTGATTGTAGTGGATACATAAGTGAATACATTTGCCTGTGTGCATGCTTGCTTATATCATACTCATAAATCTGTAACTATATATATAAAACATCTTATTTTTTCATAACTTCTTAAATGCCTCTTTCTGTATGTAATAGGTTCAGCGTGAAAGCCTATGTCAAGGCTTTATTAGAAGACCAATGCTGTAAGAATTAGGAAAAAAAAGTCTTTTAAACACCAGTTGAAGCATTTAATTTTAGAAGGTGTGAAGAAAGGCACAAAGAAAACAAAAGAGTTGATTCAGAGAAATATCGACAAAGGGAGTTAGCAATTCTATGAAAAAGCTTTCTATGTAAGGAACTTGTTTAGGGGAAGTTTAATGTTCAGTTCTTCCTCTTGATATGCATACACAACCTTCAACCCTTAGAAAAAATATCTGAATTACTAAAAGAGAGCATAATCAAGGACAGCATAAAATATTGGCCTGAGTATTTCTATTTGATGCTGTTCTTTTCGTCTGAGCAATTAAATATTCAGTTGGCATCCCCCCCAGGTTACTCTTTCTAATGCAAAATCTTATGCATAAGCCAACAACACAGTTAACACCTTGTTTTCTCCACTGGAAAGAATATTTCAAGTGTGAAAGCTCCAACAGAAGGAAGAGAGGGAACCCCACCAAAAAGTGACCGGTGATCTGATAATTCAAATATTTACTTGAGAAGAAAGATCACACAGCTCGAATCTCCTAGTTGCAGCAGTAAGAGGACATTTACAGCCATGTTCCCCTTCTCCAATGAGTGTCCTCAGCATTCTAGTGAGTTATTTACTCTCTGGCTTAATGAAAATGTTAATATTTTATACAGAGTGGAACAGCTCCCACAGGAAGGACACGGAACAGTTTTCCTGTTGTGGTAAAGGAGAAGTGAGTCCACATTATTTTTGCCAGAGATATAGATGAATCTGAGTCTTCAAGCTCCAGGGTGTTTGCCTGCTTGAAATAAACAGGACGATGAACACCTGTCTGGATATCTTCTCTAATGGTGCTGGCTCTAACTGATTTACCAGTGAATTCAAACAGAATTTAAAAATACTTTGCGAATAATCAAAATACTATTTCTCATTAAATATACTTTTATTGAAACATTTCAATCATTTTACCAATAAGTGAATTAACTATGTCATGGAAGATTATTGTAGGAGTGCTTATCATCAGCACAATATATTCTTCATGACTTCAGTTGATTCTTTCAGGAGAAATGCAGCCTTACCTACTAATATTATGACTGAGAACTGCTGAACTGAAACCTGTGGTATGGGATTTATACAAACAGTAATCTTTGAAACCCTCACTATTATTTTCCACAATGCTTTAGATTTTTTTTTTTTTTTGCTTTTGACAACAGCATTAAAGTGTTTTTTTTTTCCTAGAGACCTCGTCTATTCTCTGATTTATCTCAAAGCTTTTCTAATTGAAACTTACTTAGCTGAAAGAAGTCTTGCGAACTTAAACTCAGTGAAACACATTATCTACAGATCAACAGATAATATATTTTCTTCTGTTCAAAGATAACCCATGTTTGAGTAGTCTGTTGGTTCACTTAGCTTATCACTTACAATCTGATGCCAGACGTCCTAGTAAGAATGCATATGTGCATTCATCACTATCATTTTTTCACTTAAAGAGAGCTGACAATTTTTTTTTTTCAGTGATATTAGCATCTCATGGCTCTGAGGGACTATTGGTTTGAAATGTGACCTTTTTAAGAGTCAGAAAAAAAACAGAAAAAAGAAATGTAACAGCATGTCAACAGCAGTTTTCATCATGCAAATCAGCAGAAGTTATCTGAAACGCTGTTTTATCCTGAATATTTTTTTTAGATTCTCCATAATTTTCTCCATAATTTTTGTTACTTAATCTTATTTTGAAAAATATTTAAATATTGATATCATATTCTTATTCTGATAATTCTAGGTATGGACTTTCATTGGGTTTTGAGTGCCACAGCTGAGGTTACTGTGTTTTCTGGTTTTCTTCTCAAGGTACTTCTTAAATTACTCTTATTATACAAGGTGTGTAAGACCTATTAGTTGGCACTGCTTGGCGTGTGTTTTCACTTGTCACACCTTCTGTGTTAATGGCAAAAATTCCAAAATTCTACGCTGCAAATGTGAACAATCATCAGTTTTCTTATAGACGTCCATTTCATGTTTAATTTTCTCTATTTTTTAATTTCTCTATCTCAATAAATTTTTTTTTGTTAGATGACAAGGGTACTATTTTTGTTCTTCACAATTGCCATTAATTTTTAATACTTTATGATTTTTTTTCTCTTAAAGAGGGATCTCAGTGAAGTGTTTCTAAGAGCATTGTTTAGTTCTATAGAGATGATTTTATAAAATAATTTAATGTTCTGTGGTACAATATTAAAATGTAAAAATCCGGTTAAGTCTTGATTAAAACTTTAACTTACTGTGTGTTCAAAAGGATGTATAACTTCTGTAATATAAAAAAAGATATCTAAAATAAACTAGACTCTGTTTTGACTACACTGAGGTCTGTTTTCATTTTCTGTTTCATTTCATGAATACATAGTTGTCACATACATTATGCTGTATTCAAATATTTGATATTTCTCCTTATTTTTTGATGAAAGAACTTTTTCATTAGTTGCTACACTAACACAAATTGATACATCCTAACTTTCAGAAGTCAAAATAACCTGCAGAAATGTGCATTCAAATACCAAGAACTACCCTGCATGCTTTGGAACAGCAAAACCTCATCTGAAGTCCACAGGGTCACTCTCATTCACTGCTGAAGTCAACAGAAATTCTGTCCTAGATTTCAGCTGGTGTATGAAAGAGCGCTGTGGGAAAAGATTATAGTAAAATATGTTTCATACTTATTCCCTTTTCAATGCAATGGAGTCTGAGTATGTGAATTTAGGTTAGGAGGTGTCTTTAATATTTCCATCAGATTATTCCGTAAACCTGTATGTTTATGTTATGACATAAGATATATTCCAGCCATTGCTTAAAAATAGAATTAAGACTGCATGTGCTAATTTAACTTCTAACCTATGTGAAAGCCAGTATCACTTGCCAAAAAAACAGGGTGCTTTTTTTTCTCAAAAAGAACTTTTATGATTCCTTCTAATATATAATAGTTATTTTAAGAATAAGATGAAATGAATAAAGGTTTCCAGGGACAGTCAAAATATAATTGAAATTAAGAAATTCTAATAAGAGCATTCAATAAAATAATCATTATATGATTAGCTATAATAATAGCAATAGTAGTAATAATGAAATAAGATCCAATAATAGAATATACGATAAAGAAGTTATAGTCCTTAAAATGAAGAGTTTATTCTCTCTCTTCTTTTACTTTCATACCTCAAATATTCCATTTAAGCAATATAATAGCATGATTAGTCATATGTTCTTTGGATGATATTGTAAGAATTTAGATATAAGCAGGGGATGATAACCAATGTAGTAATTTGTATTTTCACATGGGAAAATTGTAGTACCTATTATTACATTTATTGTGAGATCCAGTGATTAAATTCTTGCCTCATTAAAATAAGTAGACTATTTGCTAGTGACTGCAGTAGGGCCACAGTTTCAGTCCACATCCTCAGCTCATAATTCAGTATGTCTCCACTGAGTTCATTGGTTCCAAGCCAAATCACACATGCTAAAACTCCCAGGCACTATTTTTGAAATATCTTCCAAATGCAAGAGATAATACCTTGCAAATATCACATAGAAGGTTAGTTCCTTATATTTTTCACAGGACTATGACATGACTTTCTAAAGCATGTATTATCCACACAGATGCATACAGAGGATATCCTTAATTACTTCTTAGTAAATTAACTACCTTATGCTGTGTTTCACCAGTTCTGTTTTAGAAAGGTTAGACTTGACCAGTTCTTGGAAGTCCACCCAGGAAAACACAGGAGATATACAAAAACAGTGTTTGCAGCAGGCTAGTGGCCCTTGTTCCTATTAACCTGAATTGAATAGTGGTTCCTTCCTTGGATGTTTGGGTACACTTAGTTGTAGGAGCTGTTCTTCACATGAAAATTAATACTGAAACTCTGGTTGGGTACGATACTACAGGTGTCTATTACAGAGTAGTAGGGATTATAATTCTAGGTGGTTTGGCTGAATTCCAGTGTGAATAACTTCATTCTGCCCACATAAGAAATTCTGCTATAACTTCATGAATGGTGTTGTGTGTCCTGCATTAGAAATGTTCTGGGCAAGAGCTGGGCTTTGGTGCGTTGTTTTATGAAATACTGTAGTTCTCATTGCAGGCAGAAGATACTGCAGACGTGTACATTCTGAAGCTCACATATAAAGCTACCAAGTTCCCTCATTTTAAATTTTTCTGCTTTTGTTTTTGTTTAAGTCTCTCCTCACCGCTCCCAGTTTTTAACTTCCTGATGAACTCTTGCTGGCAACCACTGCATTTTACTTTCAGCTGGCAGATGAAACAAACACCTTCTTTGAGAGCTGATGTTAATGCACAAGCAGACCAGAAGATATGTAATGTTATGTAGCAACCCAGCCAGCTTCTTTTCACTCTTCTCTCTGCCCTCCCAGATGCTTATTAAAACTGCATTCCTAAGAAAGGTTGGACAGGTAATCCAACCTTGAACCTCTCACATGGCAGCAATCTATAATGTTTTGTGCCAAATCATCTGTTATGTTCTCAGTGAGTATATAGTTTTCCAGGATGTTGATCTATCTTAGCCTGAATTTAGAAAACACTATTGTTTTCTCCCTCTCCCTATCACTCTCCATCCTAGTGGACAAAAGTTTATTTTATAAGACATTTGTTTTGTATGAAGAAAAAGCCAGCAAGTCATACTAATAAAAATCCTTAACTAGCTGTGCTAGTTTTGGCTGGGCTAGAGTTAATTTTCTTCATAGTAGCTAGTGTGGGGTTATGTTTTGGATTTGTGCTGAAAACAGTCTTGATAACACAGGCATGTTTTAGTTACCTCTGAGCAGTGCTTACACAGAGTCAAGGCCTTTTCTGCCCCTCACCCCACCCCACCAGCGAGCAGGCTGGGGGTGCACAAGAAACTGGGAGGGGACACAGCTGGGACAGCTGACCCCAACTGGCCAATGGGGTATTCCACACCATATGACGTCATGCTCAGCATATAAAGCGGGGGGAAGAAGAAGGAAGGGGGGCACGTTCAGAGTGATGGTGTTTGTCTTCCCAAGTAACGATTACACATGATGTCTTACTTTCCTGGAGATGGATGAACATCTGCCTGCCAATGGCAACTAGTGAATGAATTCCTTTTTGGTGCCCCATGTGGGGCTCAAAGGGTTGAGATAATGACAGATCTGACCAGAGCATGTTAAAACAAATTTGTTATAAGCATTCCTTACTAGGTTAATATTCACTCGTCGCAATGTTGATTTATTTGCTCTCAGAGTTGTGTTTGTTCTTGGAGTTCTGTTATGTAACACCTTACTTGCCGTATATGTTCCCTGTTGTGCTGTTTATCACCTCTGGGGGCTGGGTCAAGGTTATTATTTTGCTATACTGGGTAACACTGGTTTATGATATGATAAAATTACTGGTTGTCATGGTTTAACCCGGCACGCAGCCAAACACCACACAGCCAAACTAACTATCTCTAACTAACTCTATCCCAGCCAAAACCAGGATACTGATCATGAAACTAATTTGGTATTTGTATGCAGCATTGCTGTCATCTCTGTACTTCAGGAACCATCTCTCAGAAACTATCAATAATTACACTCTTTTCATTTTCTCCTCAGAGAGCAAATTTATGAGGGAGACAGGGAGGGGACACTTTCACCTGCTCCTTCACATTCTTCTCCTCCAGACTAGTTACATTAGCTCTTGAGAATTTTTAATATCCTTGGGATGTTCAAAGCATGTTCCTATTGCTATGTCTCCTGAATGTGTTTCAGGTCTTGTTTAAGTTTAAATAACTATTTAAGAATACCACGTAGAGATTTTCCATGAGGCTGGATAGTTATGAGTGGCAGGGTGTGTGGGATAGTAAGGGCAAGTACCTACGACAGTGTGCACTTCCAGTGCTTTGGAACTTCACTCCTGAACAAGTGCAGAACCCTGAAAAACTACTAAAATATTTGGAAAAAGTGTGCTGTCACCCTGGCAATTCCAGAAAGACAAAAATCACTGCAACGTGATGGGGCCTGGTCCATGACTACTGAGCCCTGTTCAACATTATTCCCTCAAGGGGAAGAGAAGGTCTCTGGATCTCACGACAAAGCAACAGGCACTGTGGCTACTCCAACCCCCGCGACAGGCACTGCAGCTGAACCAGAGAACCAACCTGTGCCAGTATCTGTTGTCCATATACACAAGAAGAAATCTTGGAAGCAAAAGTCAGCTCATTTATTAAAGGAAGAAACTCCTACTAAGAAGG
>VZTQ01010970.1:0-12708 GCA_013400755.1 Pelecanoides urinatrix
CTGTGTCCCCTCTCAATCTCTTGCCTACCATGGCGCATTCATTGTGGGGGCAGAGTGGGAAAAAAGAAAAAAACAGAAAACCTTGACACTGTGTAAGCACTGTTCAGCAACAGCCAAAACATTGGTGTGTTATCAACATTGTTTTAAGTCACAAATCTAAAACACAGCACCATACAGGCTGCTATGAAGAAAAGTAACTCCATCCCAACCTGATCCAGTATACTTTTTTAAGCCTATGTTTCACAATCTGTGAAAATAATATCTAAAGTTTTTGAAGAGAATTAGACCTAAGAGTCTCTATCATGAAGCATGTTTAAAATATGATTTCTCCATCCCATCACATGCTTTCTTAAAGATTTAAGTTCTGAGTTCTTATAAAAACAAATTTATATAATTTCCACATGTCATGTGAATACATAAATGTCCTGGTTTCGGCTGGGATGGAGTTGATTTTCTTCCTATTAACTGGTATAGTGCTGTGTTTTGGATGTAGTGTGAGAATCATGTTGATGACACACTGATGTTTTGGTTGTTGCTAGGTTGTTGGAGAATTTTTAAGTGAACATGGACATGTGAGCAATCCAGCCTTTGTCGATGCAGTGAGACTGAACATTTAGGCCTGAAATAGTTAATCAGCAGGCCTGAAACAGTTAAGCAGTAAGCAAGGCCGCTGGAAGATAAGAGCTGTGGTTAGGAATGTGAAGAACGACACTGAAGCTAACAGCCCCTGGATGATTCAAGCAAAAAACAAGAAGATGCTTACATGAAGGCGGCCTTGTGGACACCTGNGGGGGGTGGAGAGTGAGCGAGCGGCTGCGTGGTGCTCAGCGGCCGGCTGGGGTTAAACTATGACAATAAAATAGGCAAATCCTTCACACACAGGGCAAATCTGACATGTCCTTGTCTAAATTTAAGTCCTTCTTCCAAAGTTTTGGTGCAAACCTCTGCAAGAAAATTCATCTACTTTCTCTGAGACAATGGAAGGCAAAGACAGGAGAAGGAAATGGAGAGAGCATGGGTCTGAAGCAAGTAGGCAGCCCAAACAAACATTTAAACCCAAGCATTGAAATTTGACCATGTTATAATAAAAATGAAACAGACTTTTATAGTAAGAGGTGCCAGGAACACTTATGTGCAATTCTTATTATAATAGGACATAGATTTCTATTGCATTCCTCAAACAAGCAATTTATTTTATATTAAAATCTTTATGATTAGATAAGCTCAAAAGAAAAGTGTGGAATAGGAAGTGCTAAAAGTCATTAAGCCATAATATAGAGCATTTGGGAATTATGTGGTTGAAAAGTAAAAGGAGTTTTGTTTGCTGAATTTGAAAGTCTCTGCAAGTCTATAGACAGATGAGCTGGTTAAAAAATATTGTCTGCTAGTAGGAAGGAGGAGGGAAAAATTGAAGAAACTAAAAGACATTGGAAATAAATTTTATGATGATCATTATTATTAGTTATTTATCATCTTCACTATCTTTCTCAACAGGTGAGTACATTCAGATGAATTCAGTCTTGGGTGAAAAAAAGAACAACTCACTTAAATAGTCCCAGTAGATTTAAGTTACTAACAACATGCTATCAACAGTATATATTCCTTACAGGCGAACATATAGTCCTAACATAGGAAAAAAATTAAGTAGAATATTTGTATCAACATGCCTGAAAATAATTATTTAGTTCCCACTACATTTAAATTTGTTTAAATTTTTCTACTGCAATATAGTTAAACTCATGCATTCTGCCCTCTCATTTTCTCAGACCTGGCACTGCTAATTTCTTTTTCATTCAACCGAACACTTCTCTGGCCATGCTGGGCATCATTGCTATTGGTTTACATGATATCAGCATCCATTATTCCAAATCTGAAAAATAGTCCTATTGTTTAGTAAAAACATTGGAAATATAGTTCAGGACATGACAATCTTGCTTTAAAATTGGTTTGGGTTTATAATAAAAAAGTTCCAAGTGGGCACCAGTGTGAAAGCTCTATTGTCCCTGACCAGTTTGGGACAGGAAGCTGTGATAATACAGTGGGTTTTGTTTTGCACATATAACAATAAATAATTCCCAGTTTCCAAACTTTAGCCCATACTTTATCAAAAACAAAAAAAGGTTTTAAGAGGTTCTTAAATCTTTCCCCAAAACTTCTCTGTTCGTGCTCATAGCAGAATTTGAAAATATTTGCCTTCTGCCCAGCTCTGGATGATCATCTACAGAAACTACATATCATTTTGCACAGTATTGAATCCAGATCCCCAACTTGCTTAATTTCCACCCTGCTTATGGCTGGGATGAGTTAACATATCATAACTCTCCACCTCTGCACCATAATCTACACAGTCAGAAGGAAAATATTGCCTTGCATTTGCAAGTCTTTACCATTTATCGCTGCAGTGCAGCTACCAACAGTCATTACTGAATAATGTGTACTAGAATCATCTGGTGTAACCATGATGCTTTCACTTCAGCTTAATAAACAAGCTTGCTCTTCTCCTTAATGCTACTAAACAGGAAATGAGAATCACAGACAAGTCAGAGCAAGCACGTGACAAGGAATAATGAGTGACAGATGGTGCCTTTACAAAGAACTGGATTGGATATAAGAAAATATTTTAGTCTCTATTTTCAAAGGTATCATTCAGTCACAACACCTTTAATTCACCCACTTCTTGTGGTTTAACCCCGGTAGGCAGCTAAGCCCCACTTGCTCACTCCCCCTGCAGTGGGATGGGGGAGACAATCGGAAGGGTAAAAGTGAGAAAACTTGTGGGTTGAGATAAAGACAGTTTAGTAAGTAAAAAAGCAAACCAAAACAACAAAGAAAAACAAAAACAAGAAAAACAGGTGATACAAAAACCCCAGTTGCTCACCACCAACCAAATGATGCCTAGTCAGTCCCCAAATAATGGCAGCCCTGGCAAGCTCCCCTACACACACACAGTTTTTATTGCTGAGCATGACGTCATATGGTATGGAATATCCCTTTGGTCAGTTGGGGTCAGCTGTCCCAGCTGTGTCCCCTCCCAACTTCTTGCGCACCCCCAGCCTACAGGATGCAAGGGCAAAGCGAGAAGTGGAAAAGACCTTGACACTGTGTAAGCACTGTTCAGCAATAGCTAAAACATCAGTGCGTTATCAACACTGCTTTCATCACAAATCCAAAACATAGCCCCATACAAGCTACTATGAAGAACATTAAGTCTATCCCAGAAAAATCCAATACACCACTGGAAATAACCGGGGATCAAGTTCTCATATAAGATATACTTTCTAGTCACCAGACGCTTCATTCAAAGATTTGGCTGTGTCTTCAGTGAATTTAATTCACTGCAGACATGTCCTCAGTGAGGCATTTCTTTATGACTGGCACACATGCACAGAGACCTGGAAGGAGAGGAACTGTTGTACTGTTGTCTGCTTTGAAGCTCTATCACCATTTTCAGTGCAGTCTTAAAACCAAAACACCTTTTTCCAGCTAAAAAGAGGAGTGTGTGGAATACCATCAGAAAGAAGAAAAAAAAAAGTGTCAATATAATTTGCCCTTCCCCAACCATATGCTTAAAAGCAGCTTTTTCAGAGATGAGAAAATAAGCTGCTGCCTTCTGGGATATAAGAGATATCAAGCCCAGGCAACAAAACATCCCTAACAGCATCTTTTGCTATAGAGACTGGAGTACAATTCCCTTGTGAATGTTAAAGGTATCTGGATTGGGTGATTACTGAATACAGGCAGTGGCACCAGGAAACCAGAAGTGTTTGTGAGGCCCAGACATCATCTAACAGTCAAACACCACCACAAATGTCCCCGTTAGGAAAGTGCACAGGCTGAACACCTGCCTGCCAAGGGGAAGTGGTGAATGAATTCCTTGTTTTGCTTTGCTTGCATGCACGGCTTTTGCTTTCCCTGTTAAACTGTCTTTATCTCAACCCACGAGTTCTCTCACTTTTACCCTTCTGATTCTTTCCCTATCCCACTGTGAGGGAGTGAGCGAGCGGCTGTGTAGTGCTTAGCTGCCTACTGGGCTTAACCCACAACAACTTTCCTCCCACAGCAGTAGGCATGCTTTGCAGGGATCTATGGAAAAGTTTATTTAACAAGAATAAAAATTAAATACTTTAGATCATTTGATTGCAAACTTAGAAATACGTTGTTTTAAACAGCAAAGAATCTTAGATTATATTTAACAAGGAGATTATTTCTCAGCTGTATCAGTACCTCCCCTCAGGAAATCTTCCCATCCTTATCTCCTACAAAAGCTGGGATTCAGGTCTCTGACTCTGCTTGCTACACATCCTCTTCAGCAGCAGATTTACACCTATTGTAGCAGTCTAGTGTCACCTGACTGATCCCATTCTGGTCATACCCATGCAAGTCTCTCAGCTTCTCTTTCTTCTTTCCAAACTGTGCTTATACTGGTATACAAATGCAAATATAATAGTGTTATAGGGCTGTTGCCTTTGTTGTTCAAAACCATTTTGATGAACTGTTCCAACATATTTAGAATATTCCACAAATCACATACACTGGAAATATTTACTGTTCCATATTTTGAAAAGCTAATAACCTCTAGAGTGTTCTTTAGCCATCCATAGAGATATCAAGCAAAACACCTGAAGACATTATTAGTAAAGATGATGACTGGTGACAATGTGCTTTTGCCTACATACAGCCATGAAGGTTCCCCTCAGCTATCCTCCCATGCACACAAACCAGACCTTAGCTTTTGAGAGAGTCTGGCTCTACAGAGAGAAGCCTCTCCAGTGAACAAACTGGGTAGGAGAGAGGGCATTTCAAGAGAAGCTTAGCCTTTAATTGTTTGGCAAAAATAATTATTTAAAGGAGGAGGCAGCAAAACAGATATTACCCAGAGACTAGCCCTTTTCTTCTGCTTTTCCACGATAATAATTTCTCCTGCCTTGAGAGTTTCTTCTTCTCAGAGTACAATAGTTAAGAAAATTAAGAAGCCATTCAGCCAGTGCAAGTGTGGTTGCAATTAAGTTCTTCAGAGTAAAAATGCCTTTTCATACAGCTCTGTAAGCAAGCACTCTAGGAAAGTGAATGAAAGACTTCTCTGTCTAGTCCTATTTCAGGTATTCAGGTAGAAATGGTACCTAGTCTCTTCTGTTCCTTATGAGATTTTTTTTTTTAATGTGCTCATCACTGCATTTGCTGAATACCTTCTAGACATACATTTTTCTCTCACCTACTGTCTAGGGACATAAATTCCTGTATTTTACTTTTGGTTTAGGAGAAGAGAGGATTCATTGGTTTGATTTATTTTTTCTTGACTTTGGGTATGTTATGTGTTTAACATGTCATGTTGTCAGATAGTTATGCTAGCAAAAGCAAAATCCAAGCATTGACTTGTCACTTAAAATGGGAGATAAAAACGATAGTGCTGGACTGAGTGTGCATTTAGTATTTTCTTATCCACAAGCAAGCAAACACAAATAAATAAAAAAACCCCCTTCTGATTCTCCCTGCCTTATTGTCACCTTCTGACTTATCTATCATACAGGATACCCACTACTTGTTTTTTTCAACGCATGTATTACCCACCCAAGGATACTGAGGGAGCTGGCAGAAGTGCTCACCAAGCCACTTTCAATCATTTATCAGCAGTTGTGGCTAACCAGGGAGATCTCAGTTGACTGGAGGTTAGCAAATGTGACACCCATCTACAAGAAGGGCCGGAAGGAGGATCTGGGGAACTACAGGCCGGTCAGCCTGATCTCAGTGTCGGGGAAGATTATGGAGCAGATCATCTTGAGTGCCATCACATGGCACATACAGGACAACCAGGTGTTCAGGCCCAGCCAGCATGGGTTTATGAAAGGCAGGTCCTGCTTGACTAACCTGATCTCCTTCTATGACAAGGTGACCCGCTTAGTGGACGAGGGAAAGGCTGTGGATGTCATTTACCTGGACTTCAGTAAGGCCTTTGACACTGTTTCCCACAGCATTCTCCTGGAAAAACTGGCTGCTCATCACTTGGACGGGCGTACTCTTCACTGGGTAAAAAACTGGCTGGATGGCCGAGCCCAAAGAGTTGTGGTGAATGGAGTTAAATCCACTTGGCGGCTGGTCACGAGCGGTGTTCCCCAGGGCTCAGTATTTGGGGCCAGTGTTGTTCAATATCTTTATCAACGATCTGGACGAGGGGATCGAGTGCTCCCTCAGTCAGTTTGCAGACGACACCAAGTTGGGTGGGAGCGTGTGCTGACCCAGGTAAACCCACCACAAGGGGATACATATTAGTTTCCTCTGATGATCCTCCAGAGCTATGACAACTTCTTTTCTTTCAAGGAGTTTTTAAGTCCATTTGTTATATTTAACAAAACAAAACAAAAAAACCCAAGCAGAAGCAAGTTCCTTAGAGATTTTGACATCACTAGAATTGAGATCATACTATATTTGAAACACATTATGGTGGGTTGACCAGATGCCCAACCAGCTAATTGAAAATAGAGTAAGATGGTGAGAAACAAAGACTAAAAACTCCTTTCCCCCACCCCACCCCCCTTCTTCCTAGGCTCAACTTCACTCTTTCCTTCCCGACTCTTCTACTTCCTCCCCCACGAGTGGTGCAGGGGGACTGGGGAATGGGGGTTGCGGTCAGTTCATAACAGTTCCTATCTGCTGCTCCTTTCTCCTCACACTTATCCCCTGCTCCAGCATGGGGTCCCTCCCACTGGAGACATTCCTTCACGACCTTCTCCAACGTGGGTCCTTCCCATGGGCTGCAGTTCTTCATGAACTGCTCCAGCATCGGTCCTTTCCATGGGGTACAGTCCTTCAGGAACAGACTGCTCCAGCGTGGGTCCCCCACAGGGTCGCAGTTCCTGCCACGAGCCTGCTCCTGTGTGGGCTCTCCACGGGCTGCAGCTTTCTTCAGGGCATATCCACCTACTCTGGTGTGGGGTCCTCCATGGGCTGCAGGGTGGATATCTGCTCCGATGTGGCCTTCCATGGGCTGCAGGCGGACTACCTGCTCCACTGTGGTCTTCACGGCAGACTTCAGGGGAATCTCTGCTCTGGCACCTGGAGCACCTCCTTCCCCTCCTTCTTCACTGACCTTGGTGTCTGCAGAACTGTTTCTCTCCTATTTTTCTCACTTCTGTCTCTCACAGCTTCTGTGCAGCTTTTATTACCCTTTCTTAAATATGTTATCACAGAGACGCTACCAGCTTTTCTGATTGACACCATCAGTGGGTCCATTTTGGAGCTGGCTGGAACAGTCTGTGTTTGGCACAGGGCAGCCCTTTACCTGTTCTCACTGAGGTGACCACTGCAGTCCCCTCCCCTGCTACCAAAAGCTTGCCATGCAAACCCAATACAAGGGTGCCCCTCAATAGTCACTGTCATTCACATTCTACATTCCCATATGGGAGGACAGTATACTCCCCACTCCTCTCTTCAACCTGGAGGTATGCTGATATAACACATAAGGATCCTTTCCATTTTGTAAGAACTAGCAACTTTTTCTTTTAATGTGAGCAGCATACAGATTCTTTGGTCTTGTCCTGGGCTACAAGGTTAGTCAAGATGCAGTGGTCTCCCCCCCCACATTTCCAAGGTTCCCATTCCTGCGACCCTTGGATTTTGATATGCACCAAGTTGCTACCATTGGTGGAGTCAATCCATGGTGAGATTAGTGCATGATTCCACAGTTGGTGTGCTAGAATTTCTGGAAAAGACCACCCCTCGTACATAGTCCATTTTGGTGCATTGATCCATTGTACCTGCACGTATGCAGTAGCGTTCAGGGTATATACTTGGCTTTTTAATACCTGTCCTACAGATTCTGTGCGTAGTTATAAAAGTTGTGTGATGCTGGGCCAGTGATGACCATATAGGGTAATCCAATCCTGCTTAGTTATTATCAGGGCTCTGAGCTGCATACTTTGACAAATAGTGGCCAATGCTAACTTCAGTATCCCTGTAGCCATTATGGTGACCCATTCTTCTACAGCAGTCCATGTCTGTTGGACCAATCACTGCTGCCATAAGTCAGCTTTCTGCAATTCAGTTGCAGCAGATGCTAACCCACCAATCGGTTGGGCTGTCAATTGGCCCACCAATCGTAACTGTCCTGGTTCCAGCTGGGACAGGGTTAACTTTCCTCCCTGTAGCTTGGGGGGGTGCTGTGTTTCAGGTTTGGTGTGAAAGGAGCGTTAATGGCCCATTGATTCTTTGGCTGTTGCTGGGTGGTGCTTGCACCAGTGGGGGAGCACAGCCGGGGTGGTGGACCCAGCTGGCCAATGGGGTATTCTATACCATGTGATGTCATGCTCAGTATAAAAACCAGGGGTGTGGAGGTGCTCGTCCCCCGTTCGTGACACGTGGTCGGCGGTCGGTGAGCAGTTGCATTGTGCATCGTCTGCTTTGTATATTCTATTATTGCTGTTGTTCTCATTGTTATTATTACTGTTCTACTTTTGTTTTATTTCAATTATTAAACTGTTTTTATCTCAACCCAGGAGTTTTCCTACTTGTGCCCTCCCGATTCTCTCCCCCATCCCGCCAGAGATGGGGGGTGAGCGAGCAGCTGCGTGGGGTTTATTTGCTGGCTGGGGTTAAACCATGACAGTAACCTAGTTTGCAGTGCTTGAATATCTGTTTTATTTAGGGAAGCTCTGCCTAGACCTAACATTCCCGATGTGTCTTTTTCCTCTGGGGAATACATGACATAGTGTAAAGGGCTGAGGACAGTGATTGTAGGTAAAGGGCACATATTGGTCTATACACACTAATATTCCAGTTCCAAGAGATATGGTACTCTTTTTCTTTCTTTCCATTTACCCATTTATAAAGGGCTGCAGTAGAGTAATCAGACACTCCAGTAGGTTTAGTAGCATTAGTTTGTTCTGACGGATGTATACTCCATTGCATTCGCAATTGTACCCACTGTGGTTCTGGATCTGAAAAAGATATATTTGTATTGTATATCATCATTCAAATACCCCTGTGCAAGTTTAGTACATAGATTACAAAAATAATTCAAGGGATGACAACTATTGCAGGAGTAGTTTAAGGCTACTATAATTAGTCGTGCCTTAGAGGCTACTGATATAGTTGTGGTGTCATTTGTCCAATGCAATATGGTACCACCTTTCACTTGCTGTAAGGTCCATATCCCCAGCTGTCGCGGTTTAACCCCGGCTGGCAACTAAGCACCACNCCAGCTCTCAATCGCTTTTACGATGCAGACATAAGTTTTGACCTTGATCCCCTACCATCCATTGGGTGCTGCTCACCATTTCATGTTCGCTTAAACAGTGGCCTTTTAGTTCCCAACAGAGGGCCCATTGTCCTAAATAATATTCTGGGCAGGTAGGACTTCGAGTATTGGTGTAATCTGCAGATGTTGCTGCAACATCCACATTCTGCAAAATGAATTGAATTGAATGAAATTAATTGAATTCGCTATTTTTTATCCTATTGGCTATTGCATTGGGCATAACTGTCTGGTTTGGGTATTGGGGGGCTGCTGGGGTGCCCTGTGTGTGTGTGAGGAGGCCAGGAACTGCCCTGTGACAATCACAGCCAGTTCTGACACTGGTGTAAACACCCCATTCCCCCCCCCCCCCAAAGCCACAACCAGGCAGGGGAGCCTTCCGGTGAATATGAAGCAAAGAGGTAATATTGCTACTAAATTAGCAAAAAGCACATTAAGCAGCTTTGCCTTCTGAATGAGGTTTTATGCAAATTTCTACCAGTTACGAGGCAACATTCTTATGAACCACTTCCTTCACCCTAAGAAGTAATTTTGTCATCATAAAATCGTCTTTTACTTAAGAAAACTATGAACAGGAAAGGTCATCAAAATCCTGCAGTGGGAAGTAACAATGCAGAATGCCTTGCAGAACATGAGCCTAAAAGGTCAAGTCATCATCCTAAAATTTCACCTTATTACTTTGTCTCAAACACTCACAGGAGCCAAAGTCTTGAAGCAAAACAAATGCTTATTGGCTAAGGGTCTTCTCTAATATCAACCCCAAACTAGGCAATGTAAAATTAATAAAAATGTATGCAAGATCATAACTTTTCAGTCAGTGTCTAATGATACTTTTGCTTTTGGATCAAGGTGGTAGGAGCACTGAGAATAAAACTGAGAAAAGTAAGTTAAAAGCTGTATTAATATCTAAATATATCTTCAGTCTCTCAACTGAAAGATAAGAAACCAGTAAAAACAGACATGGATATAAAATGTAGTGCCTGGAGCCACAATACCACTTGTCATTATTCAATTACTTCTCCTTAAGTAAGGAGACTGCAAAGAAAATTAAACATTTTTCTTTTTATTTTCTCCCTTTAGTGAATTTTAAAATTAATTTTTCATTAATGCAAGAGGACTAGGAGGTCAAGAAGCTTTCTCAGGCTCAGCCACTAATCAGAGCAGATAAAATCAGAACCAGGATCAGCATGATCACAGCACAACTGTGTACCTTCCTTGTCCAAATGCAGCTATTAAACCTGAGGTACCACTCTTGAGGTGGAAATATTTGTTGTCAGTTTCTTTGTTTACTAATTGCTTTGGTTGCATTTTTTTAGGAGTAAGCTTTCTAAGTACTAAGTAGTAACAATAATAATCCTGAGTAATTTGTCTTTTTCATTGGAACCATGGAGGTGATAGAACTACCTGGTTCTTATTTCTGAAATGCTTTGTGAAATTCTAGCAGACAGGTTTTCTAACTATCAGTCAATCTAAAGAAATGCAGCCTCCCTTTCCAAACAATGTAATGAAGACCTGCAATAAGCCAACAAAACCACCAATAGCTTCTGGAAAAAAAAAGCATTTGAAAGTAAAGAACAGGTCTTGTTTGTTCTCTGTAGAAACTGGCACATCAAGTCTTAGTTTACATGCAAACAAGAAGTAGAGAAGGTAAAAATATTTACTTTGAGAGTGAGTTTTTTGTTTTTGCAGCCTAAATGATTTAAAAAATGTTTTCAAATATTTTGTTTTGAGGGTCTTCATTAAGCAGGAGAGCAAATTCCAAACAAAACAAAGAAATAATTTATCTCTACTCCTGTTAATGAAATACACTGACATTTCTCTTGGTGTTAAAAGAACAGTATATTTTCCCTGAATATTTATAAGGCATAAACAATATTCAAACAACCCAAATTTAAATGAGAGCACTTTCACACATATTAGAGTTACAGTAGTATATCATAAAAAATGATGGGATGTGGTGTGTTGACCTTGGCTGGCTACCAGATCCCAGTCACTCTCTAACTTCCCTTCCTCAACAGGACAGGGGGAAAAAATAAGATGGAAAAGCTTGTGGATTGAGACAAAGGAAGTTTAATAAGAAAAGCAAAAGCTGCATGCAGAAGCAAAGCAAAACTTTCCACTGCCTGGAAAGCAGGGCATCAGTATGCATAGCGGTTGCTTGGGAAGACAAATGCCATAACCACGAATGTCCTTGCATCCTCCTACCTTCCCTCAGCTTTTTATTGCTGAGCACGACATCATATGGTATGGAGTATCCCTTTGGTCAGTTGGGGTCAGATGTCCTGGCTATGTCCCCTCCCAACCCAAAACATTGGTGTGTTATCAACAGTGTTCTAGCCACAAATGCAAAGCACAGCACTATATGGGCCACTATGAGGAAAGTTAAGTCCATCTCACCCAGACCCAGTACATGGGACAACAAGAGTTATTTTATTTCCTAATTTCCTCTTTCTAAATGCTGATTGTTTCCCTAAATCACTGCTTTCGGCACCAAACCTCAGCAGCTCTGTCAGCATGTTTATTGCTTCCATGATTGTGCTGAGAAAAAATGGAGAACCACATTTTTTTTGAGAGAGATTTTTGTCCATATGAAGGAGAATTAAATTCCAACGTCAAAAATAAATGGTTGTTGATGGTCAGTGCAAGTCCTTAGTGCTCTCTGAATTGGCATGCACCATTTAGCTCCCTTTAATCTCTTATTCCATATTTTTTTATTATCTCAACATGTCAAGGAGGACAGACAGCACTGCCCAAACATAATTTTTTTCAATCACCACAATCCAATCTCTCTCAACCAAAAGAGTATTCTGCTGAATATTTAAAAGACATCATTTTATCCTTGGACTGGAACATCAAACTGAAAAAACATAATTAAAGAGTATGGTCTGTCTAAAAGAGATAAGTTGTAAGAATACCTTATGGGAAGATAGGGATCTCTGTTAGGACTACTCATATAGTAAAATGGTCAGCAGTCTAAGACTCTCCAGGTTTTGAATGCCACTTCCAGAAGGGTTAGGATCCCATCTTTCATGCATTTATATTAAGTTTCAGTGAGTTTTGAACACTTTACCCCCTTTCATTTCATCACGTATGATCTAGGAGCAGCGTATGGAATATGTTAATGAATCTAAATTGGGAAAATATAAGCATTAGCATAGCCGGAAAAAATGAGACAAGATGATATAGATCTGGTGCACGCACCACAAAGTTTTCTGAAAACTGAGCTGTCATTTACCAACTAAAATTTCCAACCTTCATGTTTGAAAAGTTAATCTCCAATGTAAATCAAGTGTGAACTGGGACAGACTCATTATGACTACAAAAACCTGAAAAATACCTTTCTGAGATGTAAAATACCTGAATTCCTTCAGGATGGAGCCTGTAAAAAAAAAACCTTAGACTTTAACTATGTCAGCCGAAACCAGGACAAAGTAAACCAGAATAGAATAGAACAGTTCAGT
>VZTQ01010971.1:0-67062 GCA_013400755.1 Pelecanoides urinatrix
ATTCTCTCCCCCATCCCACTTTGAGGGGAGGGGGTGTGTGAGTAGAGTGAGCGGCTGTGTGGTGTTTAGCTGCCTGTTCAGGTTAAACTACAAGAAGAGTGTGCATATTCAGGAGGTGACTTGTGTGTAACCTTGTTAAGCGTAGCCATGGTTTTCAAGGCATTGCTATCACCTAACTGGATGTTTACTAGTGTCTGATTTTGAGTTGTCCTTCCTTTAGAGTGACTCTTCCAAAAAGTAACGGTGCTCCTTGGTGGTCAGCCTTTGCTAAAATACTGAAATGCAAAAAGCAAATCTCTTCTGTGGCTAGTCCAATGTTATTGGGAATGGTTTTATTTGGATGAAAGTACTTAGAAAGCCCCAACATGAGGCAGCCTTGCTGTTAGTGTTCCTTGGGGAAGCAATGTGCCATTTTCCTGAACTAACACTAAGGAGCCTGTCACAAATGTCTCCTCCTGTACAGCTGACAAGTGAGTAGCCACACGCAGTAAGGGAAAGGGATAGGAAATGTGTTCAGGATGTAGATTTTGATTTTTTTTTTGAAGAAAGATGTGGAGAGTCAGTTGTGTCAGAGAGAAATGTAAAAGGTGGTGCAACACTCTCCATTCCAATGTATTGATTGCCACAAAAATGAAATGACAAATATGAAATAATGAATAGTAGGAAGGTAAGTATTGCCATTTATATTTTAATAAAAACTTTTTCTTCTTTTTCCCCCTCTGAGCCTAAAAGTCTACTGGGCATCTTTGCAGAGTTCAATATGAGACATATCCACAGAATCACAGAAGGGTGAGGTTGGAAGGGACCTCTAGAAATCATGTTGTCCAACTCCCCTGCTCAAGCAGGGCCACCTAGAGCAGGTTGCCCAGAACCCTGTCCAGATGGCTTTTGAATATCTCCAAGGAAGGAGACACATAACCTCTCTGGGCAACCTGTGCCAGAGCTCAGTCACCCTCACAGTGGAAAAGTGTTTCCTAATGTTCAGAGGGACCTTCCTCTGTTTCAGTTTGTGCCTATTGCCTCATCTCCTGTCACTGGGCACCACTGAAAAGAGCCTGGCTCTCTCCTCTTTGCACCTTCCCTTCAAGTATTTATATACATTGGTAAGATCCCCCTGAACCTTCTCTTCTCCAGGCTAAAGAGCCTCAGCTCTCTCAGCTTCTCCTAATACGAGAGATGCTTGAGTCCCTAAATGCTCGCCTCAATCTGCCTCTGTGCTTTAGCTGAGTCATGTCCCTGTCACACCCTGGGCAGCCTGGCAGCCCTCCCGGGGCACCCAGCCCTGCTCACCCACGGGCTGCAACCTGTGGATGCAGGCGGGGATGTCCCCGCAGGAACTGTAAACATGGCAGCAGTGTTCAAAGCGTGGCTGTCACTTCATGGGGTGCTCACCAGCAACTGGTTTTGAGCTTGTTCTCCTGGAGAATGGCTGTTGTAGTCCCTCATGGCTGGCGTGTCAGCAGTGAATTCAGCAGGCGTGTGCTTTGTGCTCATTTGGAAATAATGTGTATGTTTTGTTAAACTGACAAGCAGCAGCCTGTTGCAAATCCCTTCTCCTGCAGCAAGCCGTGGACCTTGGGAGTATGCTTCCTTCTGCTGTTCTCTGGCCGTGCTGCCTGCATAGGAACTGTAACGGTGCTGAGCCCTTCCCTGTGCTTGTTGGGGCTTCCTTTGAGCAGCTTCGTGATGCAACCTGTGAGGTGTTTTGGGGTGTCTGGAGTGTATCTAGAAAGCAGTAAGTGGTGAGCAGATCTTTCTATCCTCTCCCCACCTAAGATACAACTCTTTCTGGTGTGTATTCAGAGAGACCTGGAGGAGGTCAGCCTTTGACCATGGTAGAGATGGTAATGTAGTTCTGTGTGGTTTAGGGTATCTTTTGCATTGGTTTAAGAAGAGCCTGAGCTGTGTGGAGGCAGGTGGAGCTGGTCTGTCCCTGATGGTGGTTTGGTGGCTGCTCAGCTGGGGCAGGCTAAAGGGGCTGCAGGGTTGTGCTGGGCACCATTGCTGGGGATGTTGCAAGACAGGTTTGTGGGGAGAAGCAGGGTCTGGCCAGCAGCTGGCAAGGGAGGTGCAGGAAAGGTTTTAGTGTGGTGCTAAAACTTGTCTAACTTGTCTAACTTTCCATTTTCATAATTTTTTTTTTCTGTTTGTTTTTGTTTTTTACTTTATAGTTGGCTCTATTCCATCTTTGAAAGGGTTGGATATACAGCAGCCTTTCAGATTGTAAGATGTATGTGATGAGCCTTTGTGTAGGAATGAATGGGCACTTAAATTTGGGCCTCTGTATTCGGTGAAGGAGACACTTCTGTGTTTTTTTTTTTTTTTAAGCAAGTCACATTAGTTTTCTGGCTGTAACAAAAACTTCTTTTGCAACGGCCTGCTTATATGTCATCTTCGAGTTGATGGAAAAAAATAAACATGGATATCAAGAGGCAAAATGGGTATCCTTATGCTAAGGCCCGGTGCAGTTCCTCATGTGCGGCGTGGCAGGGGGTGATGGTGATACAAGGGAGAATAGAAAGAACTCCTTGACGCTAGTCTTGATCCCACTGAAAAACAGTAGAAGCTGAGCCATTGCATTTAAGGGATGGAGCTGCACAAACTGATTTTAATAGCAAAATGTTGGGAGAAGGGGATAGACTTTTTTGTGTCTTTTATACAATATATTCAGTTAACAGTTGTTTGATGTCCCTGCTTGATTTGTGTCCTGTGGAGAGCAGCTAAGAGGTGTTTTAGATCTTTACTGAATAAGGGTGAACATGTACTTGATGGTGTGTTTCAGCTCCTGTTTTAAGGACTGAGAAATAATTGGTTACATGCAAGGGATTATTTACCTGTCTGAGACCTAACAAAATTGTTTCCTGTGAACTATGAACTTACCAACTATGAGTTGGTGTGAGAATAGCAAACTAGTGGGAAAATTTCATCTTGCCTCTGATACTTATCCAGTTCAAGTCATTTTAGTCAGAAGTTTCAAAAGTAGTTGCTTAGCATAGTATAATTTGTGTTTGAAGATTTTTAATAACTTTGACTAAGTGCGTACTTACTGTTTTTTAAGATGAAAATGATTAATTGTAAATAAGATGATTGATTTAAAGATATTATTAGGATAACATCATAATAGCTGTGTTAACATCATAATGACAATCTTCTTGTGTTCTTTGTATCCAAGAACCAAAAGATTTAGTTCTGCTAGAAAGAACACAGCTTCAGTGATATGATTTGGTAGGGAAGAGTAGTGCTACTCTTCACAAATGAAAGATTAAGGGCTTGGGGCCTGTTATGGGCATATTAGGGCAAGGGACATTATATCAGTGATTTAACCTTTTATCAAAGAAGTTGTGATGTGTTTTGAAGACTTGTTGGTGCACGTACAGTTTCTACATTAGAGAGCAGAACAGGGGATCATCATTTCCAGGCTCTGACCACGTGCTCCGGAGGGCAGGCACACACAGCGATCTTTGTCTTGTGAGGCAGAAAGGCCTATGGAGAGCTGATAGAAGTGGGTCAGCTTCTCCCCATCCATAGCTCAGAGGTTTGGTATAGCTCAAGCGTAACTGAAGAGATGGAGTGCAGAGGTGCGTTTAGGGATCTCCAGTTTCCTACTATGGATCTGCAGCTTCCTTCCTTCTGCCTGTCTGTCATTAAACAGTCCTGTTTTGCCACTTTGCTATCTCCTCATGGTTTCACAAAGAAAAAGAAGACCAACTGATGTATTTTAGAGACAAAAGAGTCCAATTCAAAGCAGGATTGCCTCTTCTCTTTGGTGTAGCTGCTGTGATTAGCTTCTGGCTTATAAACGGTACTAAGACGTCACCATGTTTCTAGGAGCCTTTACTTTCATTATCTTTTAATATTAAACGGAAGTCTGCTACATCCCCCCTTTTTTTTGTTTAACAGCTTTTATTGTTTGTGAAAGAAATTATTTTGAAAGCTCTAGAAACCTGAAATCCTTTCATCAACTTCAGATTAGTTACATCAAGTCATCCTCAGTGCGAACTTCCAGTTCAATTTGGGATAAGATTCCCACAGTGACCTGACTAAGCAGAGGTAAATGTATTCCGCAGCCCGTTGTTTGGGAACTCAACACATGTGGCATAAAATAAAGCACTTTTTGGGAACATTTTTTGCTGTTTTTGTGATAATCATTCAGTCATTATCTTTTGCAGTTCTTTGCAAATACAGATGAGAGCTTTAGTCAAACTATCATTCAAGAAGGCATTGTCTTAAATTGAAGTATATTGGTTCTTTCTGCTGAAAAGAACTGAGTGCAGAGAAGGACCAAACTCCTGATTTATCTCTAGAGACAGGGAGAGAAAGAAAGGAAGAGTCTGTCTTCTCTAAATGCAGAATGCTTCTCTGGCTGTGTTTTTAAGTGAACTAATAACTCCTTGTAAAGAGAAGTTGAAATCCTTGTAAGGTGTTTCTTACACACAACAAGCTTGAGAATTTTAATAATATCAGGATATATAAATCTTCACCAAATAAAAAAAGGACTTAAGTGGGGTTTCTCATCAGAGCTACAATAATATTTTCCAAAACTTTCATTTTTGTTTAACTTTAGAATTCAAATGTTCTCTGAAATACTTCTTGAAAACAGATTCACAGGTATCTGAAGCTGAAGTACAACAGCTCCTAAACACCTGCATTGCATTTGTTATAAGGCTCTTCTGAGGTTGAGTTATACTTCTCCCTGGGCCTGATCAAAACCCAATGAAAATCAGGGCAAATTTTTCCACTGTATTGAGTGTGCTTTGGATCAGGCCCAGGAATTTCACTTGCTTGTTGACTTTAGGATCAAAGATGGCTCAAACCAGCCCAATTCTGTGGTAATCCAGTCCTCTCAGCTTCTCTCTCCACTTGCACTTCTTAATGCACAAAAACGTAGCACTGGTGAGTTACATCATGGTGCCTGTACTGATGCCCATAACGTGACAAACCCCTCTGGTGCAATTTGACCTTTTCCTAGGAAAACTTTGGAGGGAATAGTGTCAAAAATAAAGATTGGATTATGCTCAGTACCTTTTCTTTGGATGTAAAAGTGCTTCAAAGAAGAATTTTAATCTTCACTATCTCAAGCCTCTGCTAATTTAGAGTCCTTGCTGGCCTTCAGCTGTATGGTCTATGCTCATTGATACATTTTGGCTTTAAATAAAAGCTGTGATATATTGGGTGAGGTATTTTCATTAAAATTTGAGGGAGTATTAATGCCATTAAAAAGAACAGCAAGCCCTTATCTGAAACACTACGTACACATTTAGTGACCCGTGTTTAGAAAGGTGGAGTCCGAGTGGAATCAAGTTGGAGTAGATATGGGGAAGCATGGCTTGTATTGCTAGAGGAGATTACAAGAGCCTGCCTTTGAAACAATACAAAGAGAGACAAATAAAATTGAGGGATGTGCCAGGGAGGGAGTAAGAGCTATTAATTCAAAGTTGATTTGAGGACAGCTTTCGAACAAAGTAAATTTTTTGGTCTTTTTTCAATAGCTAGTTCAAAAAGGGAGTAGCCCAAAAGCGAGTAGGTATCTGTTCAGTTGCAATGATCAGCTGAACTAAAACATACACTCAAATGTACCAGCCATTAGCTGTTTGACAGACTTGGCAGAGACGAAGTAAACTGGATTAGAGCAGAGAGAGAGAAAAACCCTTTGGCAGTGTATTTGCTAATGAAAAAAATAACTTCAGAATGACTGGGTGGTAAAATCCTAATGCAGATCAGATGGTAGTTTTCATTTCAGTCAAGGAGTCAATACAAACTCTCATGTCCTTTATAGATTTCATCCTAACTGAATAGCTCACATAAAAACAACACAGGTTTTAATTTTCACTGAATTTTTACACTGAATTAGCTATCTAGAATGAAGCATATTTTATCTTTTTGTGAAGATAAACTCTTTATAGTGCCCTCAAATAAGGGCAAGAGATTTGGCATGTTTATTTCCAACCATCACACATGGTACCTTTTTTTCCCAGCACAAGTAACTACCAGTATCAACTGAGAATTTTTCTAAAAAAACGAGAAAACTTTAGCTATTGTAGGAAATTCCCATTACCCATGCTGGTACTTTATGTCCTCTCTGAATTAGAGAAGTTCACGGCTGTCAAATTTTGAACATTGTATAGAAATCAACTTCACTACATTTTAAAAATAGATTTCTGTTATTAAAAGGGTAATCATCTTTTTCCCTTTCACTCTAGGAATTCCAAAGGAAAAGACTGTTGTGTGAAAGAGAAGCCATTTGCTTTGTCACTTCATGTACAGCCAAGGGGGAAAAACCAAAACATAAGGAACAAGCAGAGTATATCTACTGCAAATGATCTAATATTTAGATCTGCTCAGTGCCTTGCTGATCTCTGTGACACTCAGCAGACCCACCTGAACGGGAGATCTCAGTTGTGTGTTCTGGCAGGGCTGGGAAGAACTTGTGTCTACTGAGCTGCTGCCATAGGATGGCACTAGGGAGCTCCGTGATGGCTTTTCTTGTAACTTCATCAACACTAGCATCCTCATCAAACTTCTATTTTGCTATTAACATCTTATACCAATTTAAAAAAAAATAATTTACAATCCTCCTTCCTATCAACTGCTGAAATTCTAATGACTTTTAAAAACATTGCTGGTTCACACTCCAGCAAGCTGAAGGACGATTATACTGTTCTTCATGTTTTATCAGAGTGTTATAAATGCTATTTTGCTGAATTCTTGTGAAGAAGCTTGTCTATCTTTTCCATGAATAATTAGTTTCCCCAAATGCTGGGATGCAGTTTCATTAAAGCTTTGTTATACTGTCTCTTTTATTTCACACTAGTTGAGTTTATGTGTGGAATTAATTTCTTCCATGCTGCTGATTTGCAAACAAAACGGATTGCTAATTTGACATGTACAAGAAAATGGGAAACTGAGCTGACATAAAATACTTGACTGCTCAAGTGTTTTGTTATACATGCTCCAAAACATCCATACAGTAAGGTGTGTTAATTAGAGACTGGTGTGTCGTTTTGGAAACGGACCCCCTTCTAATGTGATCCTGAAGTACTGACCACATCACCACAATGGTGCTTGTTATTCTGCTGTTGTAACTTACCTGTAGTACACATTATTACATTTTCCTTTTCACTGACTTTCATAGCCTGGCTAGCTGACTCATAGTCACATGAAAACATACACACAAAGGAAGATTTTTGATTTCTAATTTATGGAAACTTTTGAAATTGTCTTTTTCTTATCTTCCTTTCCTATTGTTCTGGTGAACTTACTGTTTTTAAATTCTTGACATGTCACTACAAATCACAAACCTTCTCTCTTGGCTAATCCACATGTTCTTTGATCTGATGGCATGAAGTATAGTTTTGTAATATTTATATAGTCTGTCTTACAGTGGTCAACTTCAGAATGATTCCTCTAATGCTAACAACTCTCTCTTGAAAATCGTGCCAGTTTTCTCCAGCACTCCTGTAAGAACTCATAAGATGTGCTAGCATGTGATTATTTTGGGTTTTTTTAGTCTGGTCCAAATCTTTTCAGGCTGCAGTCAGACCCACAGAGAATAGAAAAAATCTCTGTATTTTCATATCTGATGATGGCAACTTCGATTGTGCTGCCCAACAGAGCTATCGGCTATTTTCAGAGGTGATGACTATCGGTGTGGTAGATGGGTAAGGAAGATGAGGGAGAAAATGATTCTTAACTAGCTGAAGTCAGTAAAAGGCTTTCTTGACCTCTAGATCCATCATACTACAGCTCAGCTTGTAGCTTTCATTCAAAGCATTTCCCTTTTACACAGGAGAGTTCCCCCAAACTATTCAAATTTCATTTCAGGGTAGGGTTGACTCTAAATGATTTTTGTGATCAGGGTCCTTCCTTGGTGTTCTGCTAGGTATACAGACCTTTTTCTTGCCACTTAAAATAGGCTGCTTTCATCCTGTTTTTTAGCATAGTTTTTTCCTGCTGGTTCTTTCTTTTGTTTAGTGCTCCTAATTACTGACTGTTGTGAAGATTACACAGAAAAGTAACACAGAATGATCTGTTATCTGCTCTTTCTATTAAGTAACAGCAATCTGTGGGAAGTGCAGTCTGTAATCGTTATGAGGGAACTGTACCAAGCGCTGAATGAAGTATCAGTGTAGTTTGTTAATGCTTAGGTGCAGAATATTTCTCTGTCTTGTTTCATTATTTCATATAAATACCACACTAAAATCTGAAGAGAGTATTGCCTGCGGGCAGTGGCTGGTCCCACAGCTGTGCGTGGCTCTATTTTTTGTCTTATGTTCCACGAGATGCATGGCTTTGGTGCTGGGAGAAGCCTTTTTGAAAGCTGCCACAGCTACAACTGAAAAAAAAGGTCTTCCAGCCAAAGGACTTTCCTATGCAGAGCATTTCACAAGGGAGCATCCGAACCAGCCGTGAAGAGCTTGTCAGTCATCTGGATTAGATACTCACTTTGGAATTAGACTCTCTTCTGCCTGCACTTGCAGTCTGTTCCCGTTAGCCGTATCGCTTTCTTACCACGGCAGCCCTTCGCTATCCTCTCCCCCTTGCTGCCCCCCTCCTCTCACTTTCCTTCTCCTGTTAGTCCCACTCATCTCCTCTACAGTCCCATCCACTTTGCTCCTTCACCTTTGCTACCCTGCACTCGCTCACTGCTTCTTTTAGCTTTATAAGGAAACAGTTAAAAGAAAGTATATGTTGAGTGGCATCAAACCGATGCTTTGATCATGGAGTCAGTCTTCTGTTCCTACCCACAATGGAAATCTGTCTGTGTCATACGCTTTTCCACTGATTTAATTAAAAGCAGCAGTGCCAGAACTGGATAGCTCAGTTTTGTTTTGTTGTTTTTGTTTTGTTTTTTTTTTCTCTTTTGCCTGTTGCTATTGTTTTCTCCTTTCCAGTTAAAAGCTCTTAACGGCAGGGACTCTGGCATACATAAATTTGAAAAATAGTAGCAGGGAGATGGCCATGTTACAAGACTGGCTGTGACAGAGTAGGTTCACGCTTGGAGGATTCAAGTCATGGGGAGGTCAGGCCCTCCCCTGTATTCCTGCTCAAAGCAGCCAGTGACTTCTCCTCTTTTCTGGCACATTCTTGTTCTCCTTCTGTCCCTGGACTTCTGCAAACACCTGAGAAATCAGTCACTTTCTAGATCAAATGTACTTGAAATGCTGAATGTTTTCTAAAGATTAATTACTGGCCTGAGTCTCCAGTGGGCATCATTTTCCTTTCATTTGGCTGCTGTGGCTCTGAAGATCCAAATTGCCTCAGCATATGCGTCATTTGCAGTCCTTGTTGCTGTGAGTCACCAGAGCTGAAAAACGTGTATCATGGGTGTTTTTTCATGAAGCACAAGTAAAAATGTGTTCTTTTCTAACTGTGGCACTCAAGTAGACTCCTACATCAGAAGAACGCAGGGACTTCTCTGCTGTAATATAGAATGTATTTTGTATTTCAGAAATAGGAGGGAATACACTACTTGTTCCTTTGCAATTATCTTAGGATAAGTGAAATGGTGGGAGGACTGGTCATTTGAGAGACCAGGGCCCTGCAGGCACAAATAAGTCCTAATGACTCTGACCATCCTCACCTGGGGCCTTTCTTATACCCTGCATGGGGCTCCTGGGGGCTAAGGTTGGTCAGGGAGAGCAAGGTCTACTAGCACCATCAGGACCCTGGCAACTCAGTTAAGTAACTTTTTTTTTCTTTTTCCCTCTCTGATAACAGTTTCTAAAATAGCTGTACCTTTCCTATAATGTATGCTGACTTACTGTATTTAAAATAAACCACACAACACAAACATCCTCCCATGCATGAACTAGGTGGTGAGCTTTTACAATTATTGCTGCAGAAATCCCATAATTAGAAAGTAGACAAGCCTTTTCAGCTTATGTCAGACAGTAGATAAATCTTTTAATTGGTGCATATCTCAGGGAAGATAGAATAGATAGGCAGCTATTTTTCTAGTTAATGCTGGGGTTTTTTTCCCTATTCTGAAGGCCTATAGCTAAATGTATCTTGTGTTTTGTTATGTACAATCTGTTGCAAAAGGCTTATGAAAACATAGGTTAGCGTTAAGAGGACGTTTAACATTAACACTTAAGAGTTAGCAGCAGCAAATGTAATACTATGATTTCTTTGCATCCAATCTGGGTTTTAAAAAGGTAAGTGAGTTATAGTTTTTTCTATACTTTTCTAGTCTACAGCTTTTATTACAAATACTTGTTGGGGAAAACTGTTTCCATTGTTAATGGAGGTGGATAGGAGGCAAAGCAGTTGTCAGTTCAACAGGCAGAGAAAATTGTTTGTCTGTTTTTCTTACTCGTTGCTTTCATTAAAACAATGTTCTCACTGGAATATCTAATTAGTTGTAATACTTGCCAAAGGAATTATATTTCTTTATTACAATGTAAATCAACTCGGAGTACATTTTTGCGTACAAACACCAATAAGATGCTTCAAAAAAACCCCTAATGTAAGTTGAATCTTCTAGTGTTACATTTTGAGCAGAGCGTGTGTGGAAGTCATAAACAGGGGACCAAATTTTATTCCAACTTTTCCTCTGGCCTGAAGCCAGAATTGCTCATTGTGCTGGGGATACCTGTGCCCAAGCTGCTTGGGCTGGTGGTTGGACACCAAGGAGGTCTGAGAATGCACTTCAAGAGTCTGGATCATGAAGGATGGTTTGGGGAATGGGAGGAGGGTAAGTCTGCTGGGATCGCACAGCAGCTCACTTTCTTGCTCTCGCAGGCACCATGTTTTATAAAGCCTTTTATGAACTTGCTGTGAATTTATGAGTTTATGTGCCTTTTATGAACCTGCAGAAATTGCAAGCAGGCATTCAGATCCCAAGGTTTTTCTGTCTAGTTGACTAGCCTAGTTCATTGTATTAACTGGTACTTCCAATTTGTCAAATCTCCCCTTTTGAAACAGAAAACTCTTGTTACCAGTATTAATCCATTTTATTTACCTTTCACTTTGAAAAATTTTGAATTACTGGCTCCAAAATTTTTTTTATGATGTTCTTCCTAAAATGTCCTGATTGCATACTGCAAGTAAAGGTGTCAAACAGTCTCCTCCTGCTGCGATTTTTGATGAAAAAACTTGCCAGCTGTCATGGTGTTGGACTTGGTGGTGTCTGGAGAAGAGGAGGCTGAGGTGAGACGTTATTGCTCTACAACGACCTGAAAGGAGGTTGTAGCGAGGTGGGTGTTGGTCTCTTCTCCCAAGTAACAAGCGATAGAACGAGAGAAAATGGCTTCAAGTTGCACCAGGGGAGGTTTAGATTGGACATGAGGAAAAATTTCTTCACCGAAAGGGTTGTCAAGCACTGGAACAGGCTGCCCGGGGAAGTGGTTGAGTCACCATCCCTGGAGGTATTTAAAAGACGTGTAGATGTGGTGCTTAGGGACATGGGTTAGTGGTGGACTTGGCAGTGCTGGGTTAACAGTTGGACTCGATGATCTTAAAGGTCTTTTCCAACCTAAATGATTCTATGATTCTATGACTTCTGGGTCCTAGCACTATTGGTAGCAGTCAGACCTGTTGGCCATCAAGGCCTTGTCCACCATATTCCTATAATGGAGCCAGCAATTGAAGTGTTGCTGCAGCGCATGGGCTTGGGCTGGTTCTGGGACAGAGCACAGAGCAGCTGGGGAGCCTGGGAGCTTTCTCTTCTTTCAGCACTTGCTATGCAAGGCTGGGAGGGGGCATATACCCTCTCTTGCACCAGGAGAGCAAATAGCTGGGATCTGCATATCTGTTCTCCTGTGTTCATAGGTATTCTCCAACTGATATAATTAAAAACCTAATCACGGAGGAAGAAGATAGAAAAGATATATTAGATAATATTGTTCACTGCCTTGGGGCCCGCACAATATTATTTCCTGTAAAATAGTTCACTGACTTCAGGGGAAGTAGAGGTCTATGAGCAACATGCAGTCTCGGGCTCTTATTGAAGGGCTGCATGGCTTGTATGTACATCTTTATTAAAACTTTTATTAAAAAAAAAAAAGGCAGGCATTTCCATGCCCACTTGTCTTGCGGATTTCAGCAGTGCTATCTTATTTCTCTGTGATAAAAACACATTTATTAGTTTTGTGTGATCAAAGGGAGGAAGAAAAAAAGAATAATAAAAGAAATTGGAAATGAGGAAATACTTGGCCTCATGTCAGTGGAAGCCTTCATGTGGCTTGGAGTTTCACCCAAAGCCTCATCCTTTTTTCAGCTTATTTCACTTGGACATAATACCTGTAAAAGGGATTTACTTTGTCCATCTTATTTATAATTTTAAAGAGATGGCATATGATCCATAAATATCTGAACTTTCAGGGTAAATGAGTCTTTTCAGTCATGACCAACATGGAGTCTTAAGCTGTTTTAGTAGTCATAGCCATAGCAAGAAGCAGTAGACAGTGGCTGCTGTCTGAAAAATCCTTCAGCTAAATTCACTAAATAATTTTTTAATTTTCCTCTCTAACCTTAAGTTACAAATCTTCAGGAAATACACTTTGACTCTCTTTTTGTCAACCACAATATAAGCTGTGGTCCTATATTGTTCTGTCTTTACAGTAAATACTGCTGTGCAGGCTATCCTAGATCTTGGTGATGTGGAGTTGTGCTGAGGCTATGGTATTGTGTCACACCAGACTGAAAAATATATTCAAATCCCTGTTGAGTTCTGGCAGTCCCAGGTGTTCTTTCTACATCTTGCTTCCACATTTACCCACTCTTGGGTACTAGAGTTATTAGAAACTGCTACACCACCTTCGTATGCAGCGATGATGCTAAGATTTCTGCATAGCCATAGTCACCAATTAATCTCTGGCTTAAAATAGTGAGGTACTTCTTTTTTCTGCAGATGGAAAAAGATCTCACAAGGCGCATGTAATCACCCAATGTAGCCTGTAAGTCACATACTGAGAAGCTCTCCCTCATGCCTACCAAAATTTGATTGTTACTAAAGTTTAAAAAAGAAACAAAAAACAACAAAACACCTCTCCTGTGAGCAACACCAAGGCATCTTGCTGCAAAGACTGGATTAAATGGGTGCAGCCACAAAACCCTTTAGGTAACCTGGTGTTGTCAAAGTCCCTGGCTCTGTGGTTCTGCTGAGATGCTCTGAACAGCAGTGCTATGTAGTGCTGTGTGGGTATGTGAGGGCAAGAAGCCTGAGGACTTGAGGACTGGATGTAAGAAAGACATAGCATGTGTGAAATGAAGGAATAAAAACTGGCATTCACCTGGCATGCATTATAGTAAGTTTATATATTGAGGCTGGCTTAATACAGACACTAACTGAAGCTGTGAAGGAACAGTTTACTGTACTATTTAACTTCACATTTTTGTTAGCTTTAGTAAAAGGGTAAAATGGACATAATCTGGGCCAAAAAAGGAGTGAAAACACATAATTTGCATAATAAATTCTGAGAAGCAAGATGTTTTCAAGTGAATTCAACAGTGGTGCCTAGGATTAGACAGACGTATGAGTAAAGTCTTCAGTTCTGTTGTGAACCTTTTCTTCTCTGTGAAATATCATAGCGCTGCTAGGAACACCACTATAATGGCTCTGTCAACCAAGAAAGGGTTGGATTGAGTCTGCTGTGGTGATGGGGAGCTACAATGCTCTGGAAGTCCTTGAGGTTTCAGGCCTTCAAGTGCAATGAAGTTTCAACTCGGTGTATTTGCTAGTTGTTCAGGTTACGCTTTTGTGGCAACTCTTGACTGTAAACCCTGTCCATGCCAGCTAGAACTTCAGACTGTGCATCCCAAAGCAGGTACAAGTCTAGCATTACCACTTAAGGTTTAACTATGCTCTTAAAGTTTAATGTGAAATCCGAAGGACCAAAAATCAATTCAGACTAAGTGTTATTGCTGAAGTACTGTCTTTTAGATTGCCCCAGCAATTATGTTTTCTGTGCCTTCCTCTATTTCCTTTTCTCATCTTTGCAAAAGACTCCCTGGCCTGTTTTGGGGACATGACCTGACATGTCCACTAGGGTGAGAAGGAGGTGAGAGGAGAAGGAGGAGAAAATACAATTCCAGGTGATATGTTGGGGGGAGTGGGGAGAGAGAGGCAGGCTTTGAAACCACATGGCTGCATCATATAGCACTGAACAAATTGCCATTTGTTTTGGTCTGGGAACTTTTGAACTTTTGAAATATGGGCATGTGGTCTCTATAATACGTGTTTGAGTCTAATGTGAGAGATTGTGTAGGTTCCTATATAAACTGTGCAGCAAACCCAGCATGTGTGTGTCTTGGCCATCCAGACACAGCATGTGCAAGAGGTGATAACAGTGTCGTGTTTTCTCTGTGCATGCTCTGCATAGAAGAATGCATACGTAGGGAGCTTCTGGTTGTCTAACACCCCATCAAAGAGTGGCCTGACACTGAGGGAGTGGAGGAAAAAGCTTAGTCCCATCAAGGTGCTGGCTATGCTACCTTTGAGCTTCCTGTTAAATCTGTGCCCACTATATTGTTCCAGCCTGAGGAAAGGGCCCCCACACTTCCATACAGAAATCAAGTATCTTATACCACATTATCAACTTATACCAGGTAAATCAACTCCTGTGTTTTTTTAAAGTGTTTGGTCATTGGAAACTTTCCATGAAAAATTCTTCTGCTTCAGCCACTTTAGGGTTATATTGTTTAACTAAAGGACTAGCTATGATTTTTTTCCAGACTAAAAAAAAAGTATGAAGAAAATTAATTTTAGAAGGTCTAAGCAAGCTTAAATGACTGAAGAAGTTGTAGTTGGAGGAAATCAGAGTAGAACTTGGGAAATTGCCTTAAAAATAATCTGTGAACCCTGCAGTAGCGTGTATATTCTAGGTACTATAAACCGCCAAAATCCTGCCAACACCCCAGCATGCTTCTGTCCTTTGCGTGGTCCACACAGTCAGTAGGAAGGGTTGTCTGGGGCTTTGCTGAACCCACGTGGCTCAGTCAAACTGTGGGTCATGTCAAGAGCTAAGAGATACCTTCGAAACTAATCACAGAGCATCTATGTCTATTACATACAATACTGAAAAGGCTTGAGTCTATAAGTGCTATTATAATACCAATCAGTAACAATAAAAATAAAAGCAAGTCTTCTAGAAATAATGACTATGTAAAAGCAAGGAGTTAAAATGAAAATCAGTAGGCAACCCCACCTACAACTGACTCTGCCAGATGCATGCTCTACTTTACACTCTCCAGGATTTGTTTACATATTTATCAGGTTATGTTGACACTTAGGTAAATATGTATACACACAGAAACGTGCAAATATATGTATATTCATTTAGAACTACAAGGGGGACTTCCATTATGTAGAATAGCCAAGAGAGTCACATGCTGGCAATTAGATTTTAATACCCTGGATACTGAAAAACTATACAGGAAAATGAAATTTGTAGAATCATGAGGAGTTGGGACCCTTCTTCTGAGTTATATCTGTAAGACAAAAGCTGCAGACATGGTAAGATTGGTGTTGCATAGGATCTAGGATTTTCACATCTGGGTTTTGTTGCTGTTGTTCTGAACTTAAATTAAATTCAGAAATAAAAACATCTTTCTGGAAATTAAAAAATAAAAATGATTTTGGGAAGGCCAAGGACATCTTCTGCACTTCCAGGTTCTCAGAGGAGACAGTGAGCTTGTTGCCTGCCTAGCTTGCTGGTTTATTAATGGTTTTTCACTTTCACTAATGTGTTACACTGAAGATCTGCTGAAGTGGAGACTTAAGCAGGCCAAGGATGTGGGATGCTCACAGGCCATGAGATGTGCAGCCAGGAAGCCAAGGTTCTAGAAATAAGTATGGTTTTGCCTTAAGCTGTAAGCCGGTTTCTGTTATACAGATCTGGCAGGGTTAAGATGAAGCTTGAATACTTTCATTCCTCTATGCCCTCTGAAAATGAAGAAATAACTAGATGGAAGTAGATTTTAATCTATTACCCTTTGAAGAGTACCAGGATTTGTGCATGTGTTTGTTTTACTGTGAGTTCATACCACTAGTCAGCTTTCTTCCTGACCATAAATTCTTTTTATAAGAAAGTATATTGCAGGATTTGTTCTAAGCCTCAGGATGCTGGCTGTGAATAGACCATAACAATTCAGACCTGGCACTGAGGCATCCTGCTTCTGCCACCTTCTATTTTTGGATCTTCAGATTTTCCATAATATCAGTGGTAAATATTTTACTGCACAATATTCCAGTGAAGCATCATCATCAGTTCCTCCAAAGGAAAGATATCTTATGCCATGTATTACTTCTATCTAGAGCTCTATGAAATCTGCTGCTTTATTCAGGAAAATAGTTATCTACTTCTGAATGGGTTGCATAAGCCATTTTACATTTTTGGGGGTTGACTATGTGGGGTTTTGTACTTTGGCTTTTGAAATGTTGAGGAGAGAAAAGGTTAAAAAAACAGAATTCACATGCAGACCAGATAATGTTGATGTGCCATAGACACAATCCATTTGCACTTAAGAGTACAGGTGGTAAAAGATATGAATGGTAGCTTGCTTTTTAGTTGGCAGTCAAGGAAAAGATGCTATGCAGAAGCCACTAGGTAGTGCGTTGTTATGACTACTTTCATGCACTCACCCTCACACTCGCTAGATCCTGACTTTGGGAAATATACTTACCAGTGTCGCTTAACTGTCAGGTGTAGTCACTTGCAAGACCTCAAGCAGGCAGAATGACTAAGAACAAATTGTAGGAAGTAAGGCAGGAAGAAAAATATCCATTTCTTCCCATCTCTGCCTCCCCACAAGAATAAAGAAGCTTGGAGGAGAAACTTCACTTCTGAAATACTTGAGATTAATAAGTCAAGGCACTCCTCCCCACTGATAGCTGCAAGATGAGCACTTGTTTAAATATAGGCTCAAGAGAAAACCATATGTTTTAATAAGCAAGGGGACAATTATGATCACCTACTTTACACCTTACAGAGTGCTGGCCATAGTGTTTCACAGGACAGTTTTTGCACTGACTCACTGTTTCGGAGTGAAGTAACTGATATTTGAAAGACATGCAATCTTCATCTCACAGATAAGCTTGTAGCATCAGTGACTCCCAGCTACTCTTGGCAAGCCCATGGTGCCAATATCCTTCTCTAGTCTAATGTTATACCTACAGGTAGCCTCTACAGGTATTCCCAAATTAGCTCTAGATTAGGTATTGCGGCTACCAGGTGTGGACAGTCTATCATAGAATGGAGCTTGGTGTGAAGTCTTTACACCCTGTCAGGAAGCAGGGTAAAGACTGCAGGAGAGCTTTGTAATTGCTACCAATTGCTGCAAGCACCTGGACCTTGATGACCTGTGGAAGTTGATGTCACTGATCATTGGCCTCTTATTAGTAGACTTGGCAGCTACAATTTAAAGACATATTAAGGCACATATCCCATATTACTATTGTAATTAGCTTAGCAGAAAAATTGGCTCAGCAAGAGGAGATAACAACGTCACATTTGTGATCAAATTTCTATGCTAACAGCACAAAATGTAAATAAAAATAGTTATAAAGAACTCTCTTTGACAAAGGGTGGCCAAAGATTAGCTTTCCAGCTCACATAATTTGGTCTAAAGTTACAGACGTGGAAATAATAGGCAGCTGGTTTCATTTGGGAGTTACATGATACAATTCTTCTGCAGCCTTTTCCCTGTCACAAATTTAGGTAAGCTTTGCATGAAACAGAAATAATACTTGCACTGTGCTTTTGAAGAGATAGTGGGCCAAGCCAAGAGAGCTGGAGTGGAGCAGGAGAGCCAAAGGATAGCACAAACCAATAATGAAAGCAACATGTGATATCATCTGGCCAGAGAAAGATGAGAATGGTGGTGGGATTTAACGGTTCATTTTAAAATACCCCTTGCAAGGAATGGAATGTGTTCAGGGACTAGGACGGGGTCCTAGGAATTAGGAAAATTGAGTTTTATTTCTGACCTTGTCACGTTCTATCTGTATGATCTTCTATCCGTGCCTCAGTTTCCCAGCCCCCGTAAGCACTCACTTCAAAGCTGTTCTGTGGGCTCCTCCATTGAGGCTTACAGCCTCTTTTGGGAACCCAGCTGAAAAGCTGAATGAGATGTCGTCATTCTTTTAATTGACTATTAAATATTTTGTATTTCAGATGGAAATAAAAGCTAAATAGAAGAGAGTTCTGTACAAGCCTTTGAAGAAATGAGAAGGAGAAAAAAACCCTCTTTGTGTTTTAAAGAGATTCACCTTTCATTTGGCCCTTCCTGAGCACGTCTAGTTCAAACATCTGGCAAGCACTCTGTTGCTAGCGAGTGTGTTGGGAATGGATCCTCTCAGATCCGTTAAACACAGAGAATGTGGTGTCTAAAGTGAGCACTGCCATTACTGCTACACCATCATGTCAGTGTTTTGCTGGTTTTGGGGCCTCTCATGGATCTGAGGCCTGGTCTTTGGGTCTGAAGTGGAGAGGAAGGGAGGAGGAGGAGGAAGAAAGAGGGAAGCCATCAAAAGATTTTTGCAGCAAAGGGACTCCCGTTTTGGATGATGCAGTCTTTTTATGAGAATGATTTCAAGGTAGGTAAGAGAAATGGTGAATGGCATTTGGCAAAGAAGCCATTAAGGCCTGACAGTATGTGCAGAAGTTTTTCCTTCCGTGTCAGGACAAATGTGTATACTTCCCTCACCAGAGGATAGTGTCATGCTTTTGAAATGAACCTGAGGAATATTTAGAAGACAGCTGAAGGAATGGAGTTCAAAAACATTTCTTCTGTGAGAAAATCAGACCCTAAAACCATCTTTATGCCTGCTTGTTATTCCAGCATGATTGGACTGTGTTCCAAGAGTGTTGAAAGTTAATCTGTGTTTCTCCATTAGGAAAGACCATACTCAGATTTCTTTTCTGCTGGACAGAGACTGAGGTTGGACACACCTTAAAAACCATAGACCCTGAAGACTTTGAGGGAAACTTTAGGAAAGAGGAGCTATTTTTGGTCAGCAGGATGAAACATGAAGAAATATTAGATAGGGATGTAGATTAGCTTGTTGCAAAGAATTGGAGAGCAAATGAAGTTACTTCTTCACATTCAAAGAGTCTGTATTTGTCATCCCAAAGTGTCAGCTATACAAGAGCTTTGCTGCTTAGCTCTTTCCCACCTTTCCTGTGTGAGAGAGTGAGAGCCACAACTCACAACACGAATTTTTTTCATAGCCATAATTTACTTCGCCCGACAGCCGGGGAAGAGGGAAATGTCCCATTCACACAGCCACCACTAGAGGCCACCACAAACCTCAATAAAGAATTAAAAAGCAGCTAATTTCTAGAGTGCACGTTTACAGAGAGAAACCAGAAGTGAGGCCATAACCTGTGTCCCATACAGCATATGTTTCATGTCTTTTGTAATGAAAGAAAATGTTGCTCAGCCTACATCAAGCTCGTGTTTCCATCAGGTTTTTAATCTTTTTCTAACGGGAAATATTCACTGGGAAGAGGGATTGGGTATAAGTAATATTTTTCATCATCATAGTGAATTTTGTGAGGGCAATGCACATTATCTCTCTTTCGTGGAGGGGAAATGTTAAGTCCAGAGAGGTTAAGAGAGTCACACAGATTATTAGGTATTGTTATTAATTCTTGCTTTAAAAGCTCTGGGCCAGAGATTCTTTATAGCATTTCTATTCATCAGGCCCAGATATCACATATGTTATAATGAAGAAAATGGACCACAACTCTCTTAAAATTCGGTCTTTATTTAATACAGTGAACAGCCTTGCACTGAAGTGCTGTCTTTTCTAGAGCTGGCTGCTGACACCAGTTTCCCAATACTCCTTGAACAACTTATAAACCACATTCACCTGTAACACTGCAGCTGTAGGGTCTGGAAGCCTCCTATAATATTTTCCATGGTTGCATGCAGGAATTTGGCTCAGCCAGAATAAAAAGCATAATTAAATAAAACCTAACTGGAAGGAGACACGCGTTCCACTTTTCACCCCATTTAGCATTGTGCCCAATGCAACATATTTTGCTGTGTCCTGCATAAGAGGAAATGGATTATATTCAACTTTGTGACAATTTCATAAAAAGTTGGCTTTTCTCCATAGAGAGCCTCTATCTATTGCTTTCTCCAATAAATATTGGCAGCGGCTACCTGAGGTTGTCAAGTCAGCCTTTCACGTTGCCTTGCATATTGCTTTGCAGTGTATCCTGGGAGACATTACTCAGTAGGGTCCCATATTGGTACCCCATACAGGAGACACGTCTGGCTGAGGCGTGATCAATGGATCAACACCTTGTTAGGTGGGCACAGATTTTTATTTAAAAGTGAGTAATAGTGTGCTGATCTGAGTCAGTAATGCATGTTTTAGATGTTACCAGTGATCATTTCTTTTTCTCACTCCTTCTCATTCTCCATGATGTTTGACATTTCTGATGGGACATTTTGCATGTATAAATCCCTGGCCTGCAACTAAGATGACAAAGCCAGGTTGAAGAGTTGATTTGGGAGGTATTCGTGCAATCACAGAAGGCACAATGTGGCAGGAAACACCAAAAGGGGGCAATGACAGGAGTACCAATGGTAAAATAATTGTCCCTGATAGAAAGATGGTTAACTAGTGGACAGAGAAAGAAACTGTTGACTTTCAGTGTATTTAGATTATGTTGTCCATCCCCATCGCTTCTCTTAGTCTTCCACATACTCCTCTGAGGTGGAAAGACCCTTCTTTAAGCAGAACAATGTTGTCTTACTACAGGAAGAGGAACTGCTTTAACTTTGCCATGTCACTAGTGGATCACAAAGTGGATGACATAGCATAGGGAAGGCCTATGGTTTGTATCAGGTAATATTATGTGCAAGAGGATTGTACTAATGCAAAACCTTCCATTCTGTCAGCCGTGTCTGAGGTGAAGAGTCTGGCGTTTGGAAACTGGGTATTTTAGAGCTAAGGGGCAGATTATGTGGAGAAGTTTTGGAAATTCACACAATGGGGTAGTATCTTTTTTTCTAAGTCAGTAATGAGAAAGAACCAGGCTTGGTGCTGCAGATGTTTTCTTCTTTTCGTGATGGAAGCGGTGGGAAGTGTGGAGCTGGATGTTCCTTACTAATTTTGTCTACCTATATTTCTCAAGTTTTTCATTATGCCTCTTATTATTGTGAAAATATATATTAAAACCCAACTGACATATCTCAGGTTTAAATGGTCTGTCTCAGGAGAGAGAAAAGAATTGTACTCTTTCCTGTAGCATACAGCAATGTAAATCTGCTAGATACATTATGATATATTTATTTTCTTTTCTCTAATTACATATGGCTTATTATCAGATCTGCTCTGGTAAATCGTCAACTCTCTTTGGATTTTTTGCATGCTAAATAAAACCAACCAATTTCATTTATGCGTGCTGCTTTTCTTTTTGAGCCTCTGTTTGTTTACATTTAACAAAGGTTTTGTTTGGACTGTAACAGATTCTTTTTGCCAAAATAAGGATATTTTTACCTTGCAAATAAATACACAAGCCCTTACCAAACATGCTTTTATAAAGGGTTAAAGTGGTGCATATCAGAGAGATAGACTCTGCATGCTGTCACTGCCTCATGCCTCTCTGTTTTCCCACTGAAGAGGAGTGCTGTCAGCTGTGGCATCTACCTAGGGCTGCTGCTCATGGCTCCATGACCTTCATAAATCACGTCAATCACATAAAGCCAGCAGGATTCTCCAGTGGCCTCTGAAGTGATGGAAATACCAACAAGGTAATGCAATTTTCTCTCTTCCCCAACCGCACCTCCTCCCACAACTTACTAGCTGTTCTCCCTAGGCGTTCAGTTGCTCTGCTGCTGCGCACAGCCACCCAAAACTCGTGAAAAACAGAGGTAATAATTTCAAATCTGCTTTGGGGAAAGGTCTTTTTAAAGTACTTATTCACCAACTCCCAGTGAATTCAGTGGGAATTAGGTACCTAAAAACGTTACATGGGGCTTTAAAAGCCTTTTAAAAGAATGACCTGTCCACAGAAGCACCTTAGGTGCACTGATTCTCTGTAAGTGTTAGGCTCTGTAGGTCTCCATTCATCTTGCCTAACTTTAGATACATAATTGATGCACTTCAGTTGGGAACATAATTGTCCTAAGTCTCCCCTGTAGCCAGTAGAGAAAAATAAGCTCTTTGTGCCACTAAGATCTCAATTGCTGTCAGTAGGTACCTTGTTATCTTCTAGGATACTCAGGGTAACTCTAGTTAAGTGCCTAAAATTGGTTAATAGGGAACTGAGGACTACCTGTCTGTCAATCACTTTTAAGATTGCAATGTAGATGGTTTTGAAAGGTAACTAGTTAACTTGAAAAACATTTTTGACAGAGGTTTTTTTAAACTAAGGAAAAGGCAGCTGAGACTCTTAGTACAGCAGATACTCAGCCCTGCACTACAAAACTAAAACAATAAAAAAGGGTGGGTTTTGTTGTAGGTGCTCACTGATGTGTAATTATGACTACAGTGCTTTGGAAAGAATGGACTCCACACCAAGGAGCTGTGGCACAATAAGGTGTTCTTTCCATGGTTGTTCACGTTGCCTGCCTTTGCTTCCCCATTAGGTGTTACACACCTGTGGAAAGGGTGCTGCTGTGAGTGTATATTTTTAACCATTTATTTCTGGCAAATCATTTCAAGAGGCTGCAGAATTTGTAGCTTTAAAAAGGAGGTTTCTGAACAGCAGTCTGGGAAATATCAGGCTGTGTCAAAAATAGAGTCCCAGGTGGGTTGCTGAATGGATTTACCAATTATGTGGGGAAAAAAAAAAATTAGTTAGGATCTTCCATGAACTGTGTAAAAATACTTTCCTATGGAATCCAAAGGGTACAAACTAAGATGACCTTTTGGGTCAGAGGTTCTTTTATTTCCCTTTCTGGTTCTCAGTGTGCACCAAAATATCTCTACTATTATTAGACCCCTTTGCAGACACAAACACAGAAACTCATTGGCAGTCACTACTGGATTAAAAGATTTATCTCGAGAAACAGTCTGGTTGATGTTGGAGAATGAATGGTAGATGGCAGAAGTAAAAACAGTCAGATATTAATAACGTGGTTTCTTTCTTGATTTTTTTTTTTTCTGCATATGATCAGCTTTCACACCAAGTCATTAGTATTGGAGATTCAAGAAATGATTGTACAATAATTTGCATAATAAATCCTGGCACTTAGTCTGCGGTACTGACAAACATATGTTCTAGTGGACTGAGGCTCATTAGGCGTAGCTCTTTCTCACCTGCTGCTGTTACAGATTTTAAAGACTGCACTTACTTAGATTGGAATTGTTCTTGCTCCGAGTTAATGGTATGGAAATGTAAAGACATTTGAAATGGTCCCTCAAAGGCTTGTTTTCAACTCATAAGAACAGTGTGAATAAATTAGTGGTAAGATCATGAGGAACTGTAAACCCAAAGGTTAAATTAACAGGGGTATCGTACTGGCCTACAGTGAGGAGAAGAACATGCACCTCCGAACTGCTTCCTACCGGAGCTTTTGCATGACCACAAATTAGAGATCTGTTGGACCCTGCTTGTTCTGTCAGTGGTGTTTTTAGCCAAATGAAGGCACCACATTTATTCCTACTCCTTAAGGATTTAATGCAGTAGCAGCAGATTCATCCCTGGGATGATCCCAGTGACATCTGCAGAGTTACAATGGGTGCAAGGTCTGTTCTGGAGAGCAAGTAGAAAAGAAGTAAATAAAGCTTTCTTCCACTGGCTAGGGACCTTTGCAGGCCATTAAAATTCTTACTTAAGTTAAAATATGGCATCAGGCTCAAAGAGATGGCCTTACATAGGACCCAATTGTGTGGTAGGTTCAGTTGTTCCTATATGAGATTCTGCTCCATTACACGGAGCAGTACACGGGCACAAGAATTTGCAGGTAATGTCCTGCTGCACTGTGCAGTTGGGCTTTTAATAAAGGACTTTATGAATGTGTATTCCTTACCATGGTTAAAAAAATTGTACTGTTATGAGACAAGGTAGGCTGAATTCCTTATCTGTATAACATTTCTAGAAACCACAAGCATTATTCCAGTCTAACCCTCCAGAAGAAAAAACCCTCCAACTCTCCCACATAGCAAGACTTACATTATAAGTTTTGAAAACAGCCTGCACTTACGAATAGTGATGCACAAAATACTCTGCAGGATCCAGTTAGCTTTGAGCAGAGCAGGATTAGAATTGTGTATGCTGCATATTGCTGACTGCAAGTTGTTGATGAGCTAATTAAAGATTAAGTTGTGAGTTCCTTAATCAGCGGTTAATCAGTGCATTAAAGTTGTCAGGAGTGTTGCCTGACAACAACAGGAAGCCTGTGGGAGGGTTAGAGGGTGTATTCTTTCCCCCTCACCGCCAGCAGCAGGGTCTTGAGCTGTGAGTGAGGAGAAAGGGGGCTTTGGTGTTCTCTGCCTGGGTTCTCATCTGATATTCTTGACCTATATTTATTATTTTCTTCATACTTATCATTCAACCTTTGTATTTTAGTTTGCTTTTTTTATGTAAAGAAATAAAAATAAAGGTAATTTCCCTATTCCAGGGTTTGTGACCCACTCTCAGGTGAGATGAGGGGAGCTTGAATTTCAGATGGGTCTCTGATGATACAAACAGAACAGTGCTGCTCCCTTTGATACCTGTGACCCTGTGTGATTTCTTTGACCCCTATTTCTCAGAGCAGCAGAGGCTTTAGCATCCTGTTTACCTGCTTACTTTCAGTCTGAGGTATCTATTTCCTTACTCATCTCCTGTATCACATGGATTTCTGGCTCTTTGGCCTCTTGCTGTTTGAGGGAAGAGACTTGTTTTGGTGGACTCCATTTGCCCATCCAAAGTAGGATTTCTCTGGACAAGGTGTGCCAGCTACTGTTAGTATTTGTAAAGCAGGAACTGCTCAAGGTTGTCTCCTCGCTATCCTTTATCTCGTCCTTCTGGCCTTTGGCTGTTTTCAGTGTTTGACTCATATCTTGTCTTTGTGGGTAATAGAGTTCTGGACTACATTCACTCACAAGTGTGACCTATTCTTCTGGCTTTTTGCCCAACTTTTACAGGATGTTGCTGTCACTTATAATGTTGATTTCCTCAAAGCATTTAAAACAGCAAAACATTAAAAATGGATTTGCTCTCCTACCGAAAACAAATGTAAGAAGTTAGTTAAACTAAAATTCACATATTTGTAAGTCATGATGGTTTGCTTTGGTTCTTTAGTCTTTTCTTTCTTCCCTACTCAAGAAGAGGTAGAGCAAAAGTTTCTTAAAAAATGTTGAAGGTTGCCAACACGTTCAGACTCTCAAAACTTTTATCAGCCATGCTAATGGAAATATTACAATGTCATGCAAATGTGAATTAGTTGGCAGAACATCTTGTTGCAGACAGGGAAAAAAGAAACCCTGCATACTGAGTGGCATATTTATACTTTTCAGGGGCCTACTTATTGGTTAAAATGGAACACATGTAGCTGTACTTTGTAAAAATAATGAAGTCAAGGATATAAAATAACTAGGCTTCTCCAGTTTTCAAACACTCTTTCAGATCAACAAATTGAAAAGGTTTTTCAGGATTCTCTTGTGGCTTTATGCACGAAAGATGAAATCATTCAAAGAACAGGGCATACAGATACCATCTGATATATGGATCACAATAACGTGCTCTATGCTAAGAAAATAAGATCAGTACAGAAACAGTCTTGAATGAGGCTTAGCATCCATTGTTCCCTATAAAATTGATTGACAATTCTTTTCCAACTGTGTAATTTTTAAAAGAGCTACAGGAATTGTTCAGCCCAACCTCATTTATATTTTGAAATAAGCTTTGTGTGCTTTTATTCATCATGGCAAGCATAGAAAAAATACCAGCATTTATCTGATCCTGGCTTTACATAATGCAGCATTAGTCAACAAAGTTTTACCTGCATTCCTCCTGCAGGTTACTGGGTCAAGTACTGAAAGTCATTACCATTTCATGGCTGCTTGGTATCTTGTTTTAGAAGAAGTTGGAGAGCTCAGCTTAGCTCCTGACAGGCCAGCAGAGCTGAACCAGAGATGCGTAGGCTGTTTTGGACAAAATGAGAACAAACTCAAAAAACTGAGCTAACCCCCAGCTTTAGGCTACGGTTCAGCAATGAGTTCCATTGATGTTTCCATGGAGCTCAATGCAGGATAAGGCACGGTTGTTTTTTAAAAAATATTCTCGTGAGGCCACAGCATTTCCTGTCTAGCTGGGAGCATGGGAGGAAGAACAGTCATTTTATGTTATTTTGCATATTTTCCATGCCTTTCAGTGGGGCACAGAATGGAGGCAGGAGCAGAAGGCAGATATATTGAAACATATTGATTCTTTATTTTATTCTTTTTTCTTTTTTTTTCTTTTTTAAACCCAAAAGAGGTTCAGACTTGCAGTAAGTTGTGAAGAAAAGATTGAAGCAATGGCTGAGATGTTTCTTTGGGGGAAGACTGCTTTGTCTCTTTTTGTTTCTTTTTTTTCTTGAGAATTACAGATTAAAGGTATTCCCAGACAGAAGTCTGGATCAGAGTAACCCTAAGTGACGGATGCTGCTGCACAAACCTAGTTCCTGATTTTGTAGGTGTACTTTAGCTCTAAAACTGTCAATCAACATCTCAGATCTGAACATCTCCAGCTATGGGAGCTATATCATACATTCCTAATTTGATTTCAGCTGACACAGTTATCATGGCAGAAAGGAAGGAGAGGCATCTTGAAAGAGGAGCTTTTTCTTATGCTTACCCCCAACCTGAAACATATGGCAAAACACTTCCAGAATTCTGCTGCACTTTCTCTCAAAAAGGCTGGCAAAGCATTAAATAAATTAAACCACATTCTGAAAGTTCATACAAGTAGTCTTTGCTCTTTTCACAAACGTAGTGAACAGCTTTTGAGTGGGGAATGATGCTGCACCAGTTCTTGAGAGGAGGGGTGTTATTTTAAGCCAGCTATAATTCGGGTTTCTGCAAGTAACAGCTATACTTATTGGCTGGGGTGGGAGCTGGCTCCTGGCCCTGAAAAGGAAAACAAAAGGTCCTGCATACACTGGCTTCTAACGCTGCTGATGCCACTCAATTACTGCACAGATTAATGGGACACAACGGCGCAGCTCCTCCTCCCTTCCCTGAGACATGTACACGGTGCATCTCACCCGCGCATACAGACTCCTCCAGCAGGCAGTGGAGCCAGTTGTAGTCCCCCCCAGTGATTCATCTCACCTTAGCGCAGATGGCCAAGCCCTGCCCTGCAGATAAAACCCTGTGCAAGCTGGTTCCTTTCTAGTCTTCAAGTGGGGTCTAGTCATCTAAGGCCTACACAGCTGTAGTTTCGTGAGCTGAATTCCCTTCCTGCATCTGTATACATCTCACTTAGCAAAGGGATAAATCCTTCAAAAAGTGTAATGGGATATTGCATTTTTATCAGAAAGTTACCTGCAGTAACTAGTCTGCAGTACTTACGTTATTTGCTTGGTTCAAAATGATTTCTCAGCTTTCCAGGAGCCTGTTTTTCAGTTTCTCTATGTTCTGATCGCACCTGGGGTTGTCCACACAGCTCTTTGGTATACTTCTTTCCTCATGTCCCTGACATTGTGCAGCATTTCAGGCATATGTAATTCAGACTAGCACTCCATCGTGATGCTAGTGTTTAAGATGCTTTCTGGTCTCCCCAACTTAGATCTTTCATTCAGCATTCAATGTGCTCTGATTTCTTCTCTTTCAAGAAACAATTTTTCCTATCTACCTTCCCTGCAACAGAGTTAAACTTAATCCACAGCCTGAGCATCCTTGAATGCTTGCCTGTAACTTGAAATCTGAATCTAGATCTCCTTTTTATTTCAAGGGCACTGAGCAAACTAAATAAGCTGCTTAAAGTTCGCGTTCGGTTAGTGCCATGTATACACAGAGAAGCATCTCCATCTGTGCCCTGCTGTGTTTTAGTCTGCACTGTGTATCTTCCACACAGAGTTGCAGGTGTTCCTAGATTCTTCTTTCAGTTCTGGAGAAACATGTGAGACAATGCCCAGCTGTGGAAAGTAAAAATGCAGATCTCACCTGAAACATGAAGATTTATGTGCTTTAGGTTTGACAAAACAGTAAAAAGCATAACAAGGGATACTTTAATAATGTATAACTGCTTTGTATAAATAACTCAGAGCTGTTCGTGTTTGAAATAGACCCATCGAATCAGGTAAAATTAAAAAGTCAACAGTTAAAGAAGATATTTTTACTGTATATTTTAGATTTGCCATTTTAAGACATGTTCAGGCATTTCTGTGACACGCTATTTATCCCACTATGTTCACTAACTAGAATAAACGTCTAAGAAAATTTAGCTTGCTTTCTTGTCTTTTTAGCTTGTTGTTCAAATGTCCCGTGAACCTCAAAGGGCAAATAAAGTACTTTTGTAATTTTTTTAGTACTTTTTTTAAAATTTAATTTTTCCCCGCCCCCTCCCCTCCCCCCCGCCCCAGATTCAAAGGACAGCCAGTGTTTGCCTGGGTCTCTCTGTTTCAGTCAGAGAAAGGTAAAGAGTATAGACAGAATAAGTAGTTATCCTAATACCAGAGGCAGGAAAGACGCAGAGATGTCACGACTTCTTGTGATTACTTGGTGAGTTTTGTTTGTTTGTGTTTTACTGAGGAGTGTGATTTTCATCGTAGCTCCTCTTGTGATGGGAATTTTGTGAAGCAGCCTGTTAGATACATTAAAGGTGGCTGAATAGCAGATGTGGGAGGTTTTGCAGTCCTGAGGCAGCCAGAGCAGCTCTGGATCAACTCTGGAGCAGCTCTTAACGCTAGAAGTTGAGGGAGAGAAGCCGTTATCTCCAGAAATCCTTAGCCTGTCCCTGTTTACTCAGCCTGTCTGTGGCATTGGGCACTGCAATATGCACAAGAGCCTGTCTGTCTTTCTCTTCTGACATGTCGCGATGCTAGGAAATAAATCCTGCGTACTGCTGAGCTTCACATCTATTCATCAGCTCCCCTCACATTGGCGGGAGGAATAGGACCAGTTATAAGTCTTCCAACATGAATTATGTATCTTCATGTCAGAGGAAGCTCCTTTGTTCCTTCTGGGTCTCTCTGAGCAGTTTGAAACACACAGAAGCTGCCACGTCGGCTAACATTGCTCTCCCTTTCTTCTACAGCTGAGACCCTGCCACAAACTCTTCAGTTTAATTTCTCCCCTGGAAAAATATTACTAATAAAACATTGTCACAGCAGCCAGAGGAAGAGAGAATAAAATAGACAATTCTTGTCACTTTCTTTCAGTCTTCTGATATCTGATGTTCTTCAGTTTGTAGCATCTAGTTGCAACTAATGAAGGGAAAGAAAGTCAAATCCTCATAGTAATGGAGACCGAGAACATGAATAAAGTTAACATTAAGGCTGAATATCTCACTAAAAGTTCCAAGGTATACTTTTTCTTTAAATTCTGTAATTTCAAGTCTCTCAGCTTTTTTTTTTTGTTTGTTTGAGCATCACTTAAGATATTTTGTGGTTGGTATCAGACATGCTGATGAGGTGAATTAGCTGAAGATTTCTTTCACCTGTTTGCCTCATGATTCAAGTCTCCCTAAGCTATCTTTCGTAGGTGTTCTGATTTTCAAAATGCTCAAAAGCTTACTCCTGTTGGGGCTGGCAGGAGTCAGGGTTTGGTTGTGGTTTACAGAATATTTGATGAAGAGTGGAGAAAACAGTGAAAATGAAGGGGAGCAATGTCCAGCAGTGCTGTCTGCTGTGCATTAAGAAAGGAAGCAGGTGAGTCCTAGAACAGAGGTTTCACATGATCAAGAGTGTGGAAAAGCATCTTGCAAGATTTTAAGCTTCCTCCATCATTAACAATTACAGTTCTGTGTTATATTTCCAGCCATGGTACGAAATCAAAGGTTTTTTAAGCAAATGTTAGGACAATTTCCTCTTTTTCTAAAGTATTTGTTCATCCACCAACTCCAAATATAGTTACTGATATTTTAAGTTGTTCAGTTTTCTAACAAGCTTAAGTTTAAAAAAGTGACTAAAAGTATAATCACTGAGAATATTCTAAATTCAGATCGTTTGGCTTCTGGAACAAAATCAGCTTGTTTCAAACCATATTTAGAAGCTGAGGGAGCGTTGTCTGAGACCCTCTTATCTCACAGTCCAGTTGCTACAGGACTCTGGAAACAGCTCCATGGTGAGGTGATGTCCTCTTGGAAAACTTTGGTGCACTTAGAGCAAATGCCTAGAGTTCAGGCCACTTGGCAAGGACACTGTAGTCTCCACCCAAGTAGTGCAGGCTGTGGGAAAAGACAACTTCTGCTTGGCCAGAACAAACCCCTTGTATCCGAAAGGGCAGCAGATGAAAAGCAAAAGTGGAGAATCACAGACGGGAATAACATCTAAGACTTTACATCATTTATCTCACCTTGACTTATGGTCTGTAACAGGACATATTATTCTTGATGGCACTCCAGATCAGTTAAAATGAAGATATTGCAATAGCTTCAGCTAAACGTAAAACTGGAGCATTTTCACATAGCTAACATAAAAAATGTACTGTATGATTCATATTATTATTCTTTTGTATTATGCTATTTATTTTATGTTGTTCCCACATTTCCTGGTACTTAAAATGCTTTGGAATAACTGCCAGCATATAATTACACGGTTGTGTTTGTCAAGAAGTGTAGTTGTGAGTATGACATTTAGGATTTTGGAAGCTGGGATACTACCAGAGAAAGTTTGGATTGCAAAAATGCTGAATAATAAAAAATGTATATTCATCTATAAATAATTTTGATAGACTTCAGAATTCCGCAGTGGTGAGGTAAATAAAGCAACAGCCTTCTTTGGTTTGGTATACTCTGTGTTTAGAAAGATATTCTGGTAAATATAGACACTAGAAACTTGACTTTTCAATGAAATCTTAGGACCTGAAGCAACTTTGTGGCAATGGGCATATGCCAGTGCTGTGCCCTTCCAACGGCGGGCATTGCCAATTAAAAGAAGTGTGAACAGAGATTGAATGTCACCATTTGATAAAGCTGTGAGCTCCACATACGCCTGTCAATTGCTGTAGCTCTGTAGCTGACCCTGCTTAGGGGTGGTCACACCAAATTCTACTCAAAACCATACATATTCACTAAGTTTTCAAAGTGGCATGCTTGGTCCCAAATGGGATTTTGTTTTGTCTTTTCCATTGTTCACACAAGCACCTTGCGAGACTGAAAGTCGGCTGTTTCCCCAGGGGAACCCAGCGTGCCTCTGTGTTGCGGTGCTTCAGCTTTGCCTCCCCGTCCTGCCCAGCGCTGAAGAGGAAAGCGGTTGTGTGAATTAGGCTGAATCAACATTCCTGAGTGAAATGATCTGGCTTGCTTTGCTGGTCAGGGTAGTAGGCCAGTGCCGTGTGGAATGGAGATTCATGTCTTTATATATCTTCTGGTCCTGCTGTTGTACATCTCTGGGAACAACTGTTGTTAAATAGCAGCCGCTCCAGGGAGCCTATGGGGTGTGCATACTTTTGAAGTACTAGAAATCCTCTGAGAATGTTAAAAAAAGAAGCATTCAGACAGGGCCAGCATGGAGGAACTGAGAGAATAACAAACGAACTGACAGTAATGACATCTGGAAACTGCATCACTGGATGCAAGATGCGCTTACCAGAATTGAAGTACCAGGCATGGTATGTAGCTTTATGATACCTACAAGCAGTATAACCTGCTTTTGGCATAAACACTCCGTAATCACTATTCCAATGCTTTATCTCACAGCTAGAGTTTAGAATAAAGCAGATGTGAAAATTAGGTTTCAAATGCAGTAAACTTGTTTATAAATCCACCCAGTGTATTGCAACGTATCTCATGTATTGCTAAGGATTCTAATTTAATAATGTATCGCCTCTGAAAAAAGCCAAACAACTTCCCCTCCAAACCCCCACCACTACCACCAACCCACCATATAATCCATATAGTTATGGATTACTGTTTACCTCTGCTTTGGAGGCATGAGACATTAGCTGTGTAATGAAATCAATCTGTGAAATATTCCTATACCTCTGTCTGTCCAGGCATTTATTAATTACTTTGTACTATGCATATTTTCATGACAAATTTTGAACATTTCCTCCTAAGGGGAATAATCTTGTAAGGACTGCCTAGTGTATGGATGGATTATATTCTACTTGTTTTTTATAATTGCAAACTCATGAAATGTTGTCATGATCTGAAAAAAAAAAAAACCAAACATGCAGGTACAATAATAAAAATTACACTTATGCCATCAGTGTAATGTGGCATACATCATATTAGCTGTTATAAAGTATTTTATATGTGTATTGATATTTTATATAACACAGATCCTATGGTATATAATTAGTAATGTATTGTTTTATATCAGTATTACAAAAATACATAGTATTTCGCATGCGCAATCTTGTATGAGGAGTGTCAATGTGTGCAGCATGTCCTGCTGGTGGCTGGGCAAATGGCTCAGGATAGACCTAGTGGTGGCAGATATGTATAAGTTTCTGCTGGACGTAAAACTGATGCTTAGCATCCTCAGCATGCGCTACAAAGTCAGGCTCTATCTTTGTAGTTAGGCTGAAACCTATTAACATTCCTAATCACATTAACCCTGAGGCTGGGACTGTGGTTTCCCATCTTATGGCTGAGAAAAATGAAGAAGAAAAATAGAAACAAGGTAGCCAAACTAGCAGAAGATGGAGGTCTTGGAATTCTCATCTCTGATCTAGTGCTCAGTATTCCGACCCTTCACACTACTACATGTCACAGGAAACCATCTTCAGTGCTCTGAAATATGTTTTATTTTGGGGAATATATTTATAACCCCAAGAAAGGCGTCTGGACTTTTTTGACTCTTCTAAGCAAAAGGATGTATTAGATGTACAGACACAAAAAATAAAAAAATTGCTTGGTAATCCAATGGTAAAGCTCTTCTTTTGTACCAATTGGTGGATATTCTTGATGCCAGGACTGAGTCCTTTCCTGATTACAACCTGTGGCTGCTCACGATCTCAGTGGGATGTGGGAGATGAGGAAAAGCACAGTATCAGTGTCTTAACCTGCAGCATGGTACTGAGAGAAGACTTGTAGACTTTGAAATAGTCTGATTTCTGTGAATGCCACTCCAAGGAAAGGAGATAAGAAAAGATATTTCTGGAAGGTTCCCAGGCAGTTAGCACAGTTTTAACTCAATCATCTCATATGTTTTTTGGAAGGTGCTTATTTCCGATGAATTTTGATGGTTATCTTACTCCTAAACAATGAATTCCACAAGTAAATGTCACTGACTAGAGCCAGGTTTATAAAAGCATTTCAGATGCTTTACTCAAGCCCCAGAGGAAACACAGGGGGAAAAAAGTGTGTGCATGATGATGATATATACTAAAAGAGAAAAAAATGTACTACAGTAGTTACAGTTTGTTTTGTTTTTTTTTTTTTTTCCTTGGAAAAAGTAGTAGACAAACAAGGTGAGATTTCAATTTGATACTCCCACAAATATCTTTATCTGGTGTTCAGCAGTCTTTATGACTTTTAACTAAGCTGTTCCATATATGCACCTGTTGATCATGTAAATATAATTATATTTCCTTTCCACAATGCACTGCATTAGCTTCTGGCCTAACCATTACATCGCTTTTATGCACACTTTTTCTGAAATCCTGAAATTAACACCAGAGACCTTTCCAACTGTAAAGAGTTTTGTTGGCATCAACCAGTTCCAGTGGGATGTTTCCTGTAATTCAAACTCTCAGCTGCCTGTGGCTGGTTAAAGTAGTTGTTTCTAGCTATTGCACAGTTGTCTTCATTATTTTACATGGGGATTCAACGTATGGTAAAGCAGTTACTTAAGTGCCTGATGTTTATGTGAGTGAGAATGAAACATAACGATGGGCCAGCACCTAACCTCAGAACTGCCTTCGCTTAGATTCTGGGCAAGTTTGGGCTCAGATGTGCACTGAGCAGTTTGGCATGTCTCTAAATGAAAGTTATCACATCGCTCTTCAATCTAGCCAGGACACTTCCCGAAAAGGCACTGCGGCACAGAAAGACATTCACAGATGTTTTTATCTTCCCTCATTTTATGATTTGTACTCTGTGTTAGTAGCTCTGTTATGACTTGTTTAAAGACAATGCAAATTTATTACTGCATTTTGCAGGAATGACAACATTCTGCTCAAAAGTGTCTCATTTTACCACTGTTTTAAACATTTTGCCATTGAAGCACAAGCAGTGAGGGAGGGGAAATACTGGTTGAAGAGAAGCATAACTCAGTACATGTCTACTATGCTCAAGTCTGTAAAGCCATTAAACATGCTTTCTTGTTTTCACAGGATGATTGCATCAGTTTTATTTTTTGGGAATCTATTCATCCCAATTCCTTGTATCTAACCTTATCTAAATTTTATTTGCTTACTTCCCCTTCGCCATTAAAGTGATTTTTTTTTCTTTAAAACTACTAACAGCTTCTTCCACTTATTAGAGACCATGCTGTGTAACAAGTCCTCCTGTCTAGTGGCTCTTTTGTGTGACCATGAGGAAGATTGTTCTGTGACTTTCTCTTTTCATACCTGTCACAGAACAACTTTATTTCCCAAATCCGGAGGGATTCTGAGTGGTTAAGAGAAATTACAAAGAAGGGGACTTATTTTTCATCCAGTCTGTGGTACTGGGCTTGTGAGGTTATTCTTTATCCACTCTAATTTTAAACACCTAGATTTGACCTTCAACACCCATTTCCAGGGTCACGTTGTTCATCACATTCTCCCCTTTTTTAATTTCAAACTTTTGTTCAATTTTGAACCTTTCTTTTATTTTTCAGCTCTTTTTGTACCTACCCTGTATTTTGCCAGATCTGCTTTGAATTACTTTACTATTCTACCAGGAGAGAGATTTATCTTGCATGACTTCTCTTAGCTCTCTTGCTTCTGCGAAGATGTGGCAATGTACACCTCTGACAATCTGTTCCTAGATTTTACTTATTTTTATTTTTGCCGTTACATACTTTATAAATACATGGTTAGTGTTATTTTCTCTGAAATCCCTTCAATTGGGTTATTTCTGCCTGGGAATTGAGGCTCTTGGAATTAAACACTTTGCACCAAGGGTGGCTATAACAAAATTGTCTCTCCAAGGCCTCTCTCTTACAATGAGATCTATGGGGGTAGAAGTTTGCATGTGCCTATAGTCCTACTGATTCAGTAAGATTCCCCACAGAGCAGCCCATTTTTCTGGAGCTCACTGGAGAATGGCAACCCATCTGAGAAATGACCCCTGCTGCTCCCTCGCTCTATACCTTGTTGCCTAAGCACCAAACACTCTGAAACTACATTGAAATTTTTGCTGTGTCACATTGCAAATTCACATAATGTATGTGCTGGTTTCCACATTTCACCATCCATTTGTATTTTAGGTGAATTTCCTCTGATTGATCACTATCTAATCTCCTCCTGGTGTTCTGTTTCCTCTGGGTTCATCTTGTGTGCTGGAGATGCCTGGGTTGGGTTGGTTCTTGATCCTGGTGACCCCCTGGGAGAGGTGGTGCATCTATCAGCAGAAGTGGCAACTCCTCTTCAAGAAGGTAAGGTCCAGCATGTGGGTTGAAGAGTCCTGGAAGCATGAACTCTTGGAGGAATTAGTTGCAGGAAGCTTTCACCTGATTTTTAAAAAATTTGTCTTTCCACATGACAGGCTTTGCTCAGGCCTGCTAATCGAGACTTGAGGAAAGTACAAGTGGGTGACCGGTAGCCATTCTGTAAAGATGTAATTTCTTCAGGTCTTTTAAATAAAGCTATATTTTTGTTGCCCTGTTTTAACATGTATTATTTTGAGGGTTATCCAGCACCTAGGAATTTTTGTAGTTTCTGGTTTTCCAGCTGGTGCCTGCATGAGCTTCACGGCTTTAAAGAAACATAGTATCACAAGCCGTATCTGGTCACTACTGCAATGGATTGAACCAGTGCTCTGTGTGACAGAGGCCAAGGCAAAGAGATGTGAGGAGTTAACACCAAAAAAGCCTTATATAATCCATCTTGCCTCATTCTGCAAATCTAACTATAACATACAAGGGAAATGCAGAAAAGAAACACGCGGCATCTATAGGGGACACACTGAAAAGGTTATTTTTTGTGTTCACCTGTCCTGCTGTTTCGAAAAATTACTCAAGCATGTTTACCTCACTTATATTTGGAAACCTTTTACTTCTATATTCAGCTTTTCCTTTATGTCTTGCTACAGCTTAGAAAAAGTTGTCAGAGAGATGTCCTTGAAGATGGCATCTCTGAGTCATGGAATTGAAGCTAATGGAAGCCTCTTACTCATGTCAGGAAACTGCTTCTGTTCCCCTGTGATCAGCCTGGGAGTGTTGCAGATTTATGGTTTGTATACAGTCTGAAGTACCAAAAAAGTACTTCACAGGAGAGCAAATGCAGCTTTACAGCAGCAGCTTGAAGGGAAAACTACAGAAGATTAATTTTACCTGTAAGTTTTCACATTGTCATTTATTTGAAATTCACCTATCAAAGGGACACTAAGCACTGGTGATATAGATTATTTATTAAGGAATCTGTTGTTTAAATTGTTTAAATATTTGTGATGTATGAGGAAAAGCATGTTTTAAATCAGTTGAGGAACTCTGTAGGGGGAAATAGATAGTAAATATCATCACAAAAAGATGGAAGCAGGTGAGGGAGCCAAAAATCAAAATGAGTATAACTAAAGATTTATAAGCCTTGTTTACTCTGCCTTTCGATTAAGGGCTCTAAGCTGTTGCAAAATTGTAGTGGCCATTGGGTTGGTAGGTCCCAGGCTGCCTCTGGAACCTGTGAACCTCGCACTGATACACGTCTCCACTGTGGAGACTTTGTGTTGGGTTTTGGTGTGGTGGGGGCCAAGGGGGGCGATGGACTCTCCTGGGCATTGCCTGGGCAGGAATTACTGAAGACGCAGAGATAAACTGTGCAGCCTTCTGAGTTACCAAAAACAAAGACTTCATAAAATTTAAGATAATAACTGATCTTGTGAAAACATGTTGCTCTGCTGGTGCAGACAAGTGTGTGTCAGAGCTGAAATGTTATTACAGGAGGCCTTCGAAGAATGAATGTGTATACTTTGCTATGTACAGCTTTCAACCATTTTTTTTTGTGAGATGTGCTTTACAGTCAAGTCCTCATCCTGTTGCCATTAAACTCAGTGTAGCCTTGAAATGGAGCAGATTTCTGGAAATTACAATATTTCTCCTTTTTTATTTAAACGTATCAATTCGTTAACATAGACAGAAGTCAAATATCACAATACTTGAAAGTCATAATAATTCACTTGGAATGCAGCACTATACCTTGGTGAGAGCATTTTATATAAACCACCCGAAGTGTTTTTTATATATATATATATATACGCTGATAGCTTAAATTTCCCAACAGGCAGAAAAAAATTCAATTTTTTTTTTTTTCATTTTAAACTTAACCAAAACATTAAGATACTTCAGAAGACAAGATTCTACAATAACTTCAGGTAAATTAATAATATTGAGATGTTTCCTTTCATCCTGTCAATGTTGTTATGTAAAATAAGTTTTAAAATGGGAAAAAAAAAATCATACTCCAACTAGTAAGACTAAAACGTTTGCTTCAGAAAACTTCATAACCAGATCATTTGCTTCCCTTTTAAGGTTGCTGAAAAAGATATTCCTCTCCCCACCCCTGAGGAAAAAAATAGTGTGGAAATATATTTTTGTGAAATGTTTCACTCTGAACACATGTGTGTTCCTGAAGGGAAAATTCTGACCAACAATGTTTATTTACAGCTAACTTCCTCCCAGTAAAGGAAAAAAAAAAAGTGTAAGCTTAATGCATTTATTCTCATACTCACTGGGAGGCTTGGCTCACAGTTTCTTGGGATTTTCATCTATCTGCAGGCTTCAACCACTGGTTAAGCCAGGTAGGTATTACCAGTAATGTAAAACCAGTCTAAAATATGGGATAGCATGCACAGTATAAAGGAAGTGGAGAAAATATGTTCCTCTGTGCTTTCTTACATAGGTCCAAGTGCTCTGATTAGTTTTTCTTCCTTACCTAATTGTTGACTGCTAGTTTTGAACTTCTGTGGGATTAACATTTGTTTCACCACTTCCTCAGCCTATTTCCCTTTCAAAATACATTATAGGTGACTCACAGAGCCAGCTATGCAGATTGAACCACAAAACATTATGATGCCTTGGATGGATCACACTGATGCAGAGACATGGATGCCATTTTATTCCTCGGGGCTTATGGAACGTGCCTACTCTGTGGATATCAAACTAGGGGAGATGACCTTGCTTTGGGGCTGTGCTTCCAGAGAGTTCTCAAATACCTATTAAAACTGCTTTAAAAATAAAACTATAGAGCTTTTGACATTTAAAGGCTTCAAGACATACCTTACACCTTACTGCAGAGCATTTATGTGAGTCATCTGCTGACCCTGCTGCTCCTTCTTAAGGTATAAACTTTTTGTAAAAGAAAACAAAAAGAACATGGTAATGGGTGGTAATTAGACCCAACAATAGGTAGCAGATGCTACTGTTTCATGCTGTTCTCATGCTTATAACAATACACCTCCTTAACACAATACCATTTCATTTGTACAAAGGGATGAAATGTAACCTTTTCTATAACATGAATGAGACTTAAAACTGGTACTTGTCCCAGAAAACGCATATGAGTCCTGATTTGTACCCTAAGCCCTTGCTGGCTGCGAGAGAAAAGAGCAGTTAATTGTTTCAAACAGAAGAACCTCTCTTCTCTCCCTTTACCTTCAGCATTACAGTGACAGGACTCCATTACCTCTGGGATAAAACAAACAACTCCAAAACTTAGGATAGTAAGAAGGAGAAGAAATAGAAATCAATTCCCATTAAATCATTTAGTGCATTTACTTGTTTTTATCTGCCATCTATAGTGAACTGTTTATTTTTGCACCCTCCTAGGGGGATGTTGCAGCCATTAGTACCCCATTCTCTTTATCGACTCTTGCTCCCACTACTTTTAATGGCACCTGCCTGCTTTGTAGCTGGCTTCAGCCTTATGGGTGTCTGTATTTCCAGTCTTAATGTCATCTGTAAAAACCAATTGCACATGAATCATACCAGGAAAACACATGCTGGTGCTTACTGCTGATTGAGGCTCAGGACTGGGTTAATTAAGAAAAATCCCTGGAAACACTAGAAGAGACTTATGAAGAGCTACAAATAAGCGGAAGCCTCACAGCTTGAATATTGACTGGGACTGTTTGGAAGTACAATTTTCTTAAACACAGAGGATGGAGAATATCAGAGGAGGAAAGAGTTCTTTGTAAACTGGAAGTTACCATATGCATAAACAACAGAGTAGATGGGATAACAGAAGCTCTGTTTTTGTGTTAGCCCAAAAAAGCCAAAACTTAAAAGAATTACTAGCCTATCTCCAAGAATTAGTGTCACCAGGTATGTTTTAAATAATCCAGCAGCAAATGATTCGATTATCATTAATTTCAGATCTGATGGCAAACTTTGTCCCTTTTTATATTTCTAGTTGGATGGTTCTACCTTGTAACAGCTGTGTCATCTCAGCCTTTGTCTAATCATATAATAATTGTACACAGTACACGTAGTGCTGACATTTATTAAAATTTGTGTTAAAAGGCCAGTTCTCTGTCTGTCACAAAGGTCATGACTGAATGAGTTTATCACCATCATTTTTCAGAAGGTTAGGCATCCCAATCGTTTCCAAACCTTTCAGCAAGAAACTTTTTGTGATCTGGTGTAGAAGCACAAATATTTGCCATTTAAAAACACGCTTTTTGTTTCATAAAACAAAGCCCATAATTTAATGAAATCTTGAGATGCCTTTGGGTAGAAGCCTACTTTCTTCAGAACGTAATTTTTTTCCTGAAGCACAAGGAAAGATTCATTAGTTTACCATTACTATCAAATTGTTCAAACCCATCAGTTTTTAACTCAATATCTATGTGATCTCATGATAACACAGACCTCAGCAGATTCAAGGTTAACGCTAGATTTAGGTGAGAGCTGGCCAGAACTGCAGCGCTTGGAGTTCAGATTTTCCCAAAGCTCCAGAAGACTCAGATCCAAGGGTTTTTTTTGCCTGGGGGAAGCTCAGATACAACAGGGTTTTTTGCTTCACATCTATAGCTAACTGAATCCTCCAGAAAAAATGACAAGACACAGCAGTACAATCATCAAGCAGTTGGACGTTCAGTACTTTGCTCAAACATTGAACCAAAACCTGGTCTTTTTTCTTTATAAGAGTATCAAAATCTGCATCTCTAGGAAGCCTCTAGGTCCTCCTTTCTTCTCCTCCACCTGTCTGCCCTTCACACAGATACTGGATTTTCAGTAAGCTTTTTAAAGTAGCTGGGGAAGTGCTGCCCCACATGGTACTTTGGTCTGGGAGATAACGGACTTAATGCCTCCTTTCCGTACGATGTTAGAAGCACTGTAGTTTGACAGGTCAGCACTGACTGATGGAAATTGCATGAGACGTGCTGGATATTCAGCAGTAAATCAGCCGTCAGGCCCGGGGAAACTCAGGGGTAGTTTTGTCTATTATAGTAATAGTTTTGCAGTAGTATGAAGAGGCTTCAGTCTCATGGCAGGGGACATATAGTATTTGGTTCCCTAAAGAGAACGTTCCTTTCCCAAAGCATTACATGCTAAAAAATCCCACTATTTTCTTTTTCTTTTTTGCTTTTAAACACACAGAGAACTAGAAAGCCTGTGATGCTGAAATCCACTGTTAAGCCCATGGAAGGAGATTCAAGCCTTAGCAAACAATACAGCTTTTTTACTTCCTTGATGTTTCTCTTATTCTCACTTTCTGTGAGTAAAATAAATTCTGCCAGCATTTAAATCATTGAAATATTTAAGAGTCAAACCCCACCCTCTCATTTTCTCAGCTAGGGACATCCCTATCTGAGCTGATATTCTGCCTTAAGACCCAACTTCATCTTGGACAGATGTTACATCTTCCAGAGTCTCTTGCTAGAAGGGTTCCACCCAATACATCTTCACAGGGGCTATGGCTGAGGGTACCCAGCCCTGCTTCCCAGGAAAGGGCTATCCATGCTAAATTTCTATTGTAAGCAGAGCTAACGTGAATCACAGAAGGGTTGAGGTTGGAAGGGACCTCTGGAAGTCATCTTGTCCAATCTCCCTGCTCAAGCAGCGTCACCTAGAGCAGATGGGCTGGAGTACAGCTTGGCTGATTGTTAAGGTGAGAAGATCTGAGAATGAAAACAACAGGAATCTGGAAAGGATAGTGTTTCTTCTGTGCCTGCTTCATTCTGTCTCCTGCTTAGGGTCGAGGGAAATGCAAGAGCACTTGAAGGCTAAAAGTAGCTCAAGCAGTAGTAAGGGAGCTTTTAGGCTAGAGAGGACAGCTGTGTGTACGGAAATGCGAGTGGATGTGTTATGGAAGGCTGGCTGATTTATCAGAGGTGAGGGAAGGCTTGCTGGGGCAGAGTGGCCTGTCATGGGGCTTGAGTCACTTGCTGGAAGAAGGTATAGGAGCTCTTGAAAGGGTACGGAGGGAGCCCTATGACTCTTGGGAGTTTTGTTGTGTGTTGCTGTTGCTTAAGGTACAGGGAAAAAATGTTTCAAAGGATTTTTATTTAGCTGCTCTACATGAGCTTTCTCTCAGCCTACATTTTAATGCTTGACAGCTGAGCTTTTACAAGTTTTCAAAGCCATTAATCAGAGCAGTGTTTTGGGAAGCTTTTGCAATGTATATTTGAGAATTTGTATGGCACTGGTTTAAATTAAAGGCTAAGGCTTACTTTTGAGACCGCTTTTGGCCTCTTTCTGTAAAGCATGGAGCTGTGTATTATTGTTCTAAGAACCCATAATTAGTAGCAAATGTTTGCAAAATGCTAAAGGTTGTTGCTAGGGTGCTCCTTCAGGCTGGGATGTGTGAGGGATGGTTAAACCTAATTTAGATCTATTTCAAAAAATGTTTTCTTAAGCTGTAAGTATAGATAATTTTTACACAGTGCAGTACATTCTGACTTTTCAAGTGGGCAACAGGAATAAAGGCGTTTCTTCAGGAATAGGTATGACTTTGTGTGAGCAGAAATTAAGCTCTTATTCTCTGAAATAATTTGCTAGTGAATCAGACATGAGATAGGAAACAGGACTTCAGACTTATGAGGCTGGTTTTTTTTTTCATAGATGTGTTGATTCATTTGCCCAGAACCACTCAAATGCCAAGGTATATTGTTAACCTTTAATTCAAATAAGGAACAGAAGAACATATTTATTTGTTTTGAAGGTAAATTATAACTTTTCTAAACTGATAGTAAAAAAATGATGGAGAAACATTAAAGTACCCCCAAAAAATCTCACTATATGGTATTATATGTCTCTTGAACGTAGAAGTAAGGTTCCATGTAACAACATGACGATTGCTTTTTGTTATTTTTGATGTCAAGTTTTGACAGACCTACATAAAAGGTGCTCTGTTTGTGCCAAAATGTCTCTGAGGATATTTTGCTGTACAGTACATTAATCATTAAAACACAGTGGCTCTGCAGGTCAAGACGATTGCCAACAAAGTTGATGACCTGCAGAACAGAAAGGTTGCTATCGCTCTTCTTAAGGTGATGGTGCCGTACCTGCCAGAGTGGGCACTGGTTGCTCCCGCCAAAGGATGCAGGGCTGCGGGATTCAGGTGTTGCCTCTAGTTCTGTTGCAGGTACCTCTGTGATTTTAGTTGCGCTTGTGCTGCCCGTGTCAGGGTCTGGAGGCCACCAGCATGTCAGTCCCCTGCCCTGAGCCCCCTCGACAGGACCCCCACCCACTGCCCATGCCCACTGGTGGTGGTGTCAGAGGACCTACGGTGGAGCTTTGGGGCTACGGGAGGTGGGAACAGGGAGGGCAGGAACTGCTGTGGGAGCTGGGTTGGGTACCTCGCCCTGCATGAAGAGCCTGGGGGCAGGGAGAGCTGCCAAAACCCAGCCCCGGGCTGTGGGTGGCTGTGGGCATATGGGCAACACCTTTCTTGTGAATGTCTTGCTGAATCAATATCTGCTGACCAAAAGCACCGGCTGGGGGATCAGCGGAGGGGGCAGGATTTGTGTATTCGGGATGAGTCAGGCATGGACCCAGCCCCAGAGGGAAGGCTGCCACAAATTATGGTCCTTTTCATAAATAGGGGTGCTGGCGATGTGACTGAGCATTGGGTTTGGCCTCGGAGAGGCAGGTTTCTGTGCTCCGGCTCAAATAGTATTAGAGTGGAGACACGTAGAGGTGCCTGTTAAAATTTTCATGGGTCTGTTGTCTTTTCCATTAGAGAGATGTGGGAAAAACATGGAAAATATTAGTGTCTCAGAGGCCAGGGATGTGAGTGAGATTCAGCATGTGAATTGGGTACTTTTACTTAAATATTCCTCTCCGGCCTTTCACCTCCATTTTGGTGGGAGTAAATTGCTGGGCTTGCAACAGCGACATTACAGCAGATCAGCTTCCCTGGCGAACCCTCTGTATCCAAGCTCCTTAGCTTGGGTTTGCATGCACAGCACTCGCTGTCTGCGCTGGACTGCATCCAGCTGCTAGTGTGCCCTTGCAGGATGGCAGGCTCTGGATTATGAAACGGCGGAGACCCTTTTGTGCTCATTTAGTTTTGTACTTTAATCTTGGGCAGCCAGATGCATGTGGAAGTGTCTATGTGCAGCAGGTGGGGGGCCATAATGCTTTTCAGGAGACTAAACTGGGCTGATATTGATTGATTAATTCATAATTGTTCTCCAGCTACCTGGATTGTTGAATTGGAAAAAAAAACATCTGCTGGTGTACAGTCTCTTCTTGAACTCTGCTTTCTTCTGTGCCCTTTCATCATACATAATCATTTGAATCGATAGGGACAATGGGAGGATGTCACTTACAAAGAGTATTAAGAATGCTCTCAGCGTCAGAGGTGAGACCTCTCTCCTGTCTGCTCACGTCCTCCTCATCTTTGCTTTTTTCTAAAAAAAAAAAACAAAAAAAACCACACCAAAAATTTCTCTCACTTTCAGAGAGGGAGAGGAGATTGTCAGATGTCTAGTTACTCTATTTTTGCTATTGAAAGTAAGATGAGGATCTGGTTCATAGAAGTCACTTTATTTTGTAATTCACTGTAAAATGTATATTCTTTCTTCTACCTAACCTCATTAAAAGGCTAATCTAAATCTGCCCTGTATTTCCCTTGGTACTTTTAATTATGAATGACTGCTCCCTGTCTTCTAAGAAGACAGACCCAAATGTGGCTTCCACAGAGCATGAGGGGAGAGGAGAAACAAACAGGCTCATCCAGGAGGAGATGAGGCTCAGCCCAGCACTCTGGTTTGCACCGGTATGTCCTAATTAACATTCAAGTTAGAAGCAGAAGATCTGAGATGCTGCTTCTGAAATGAGTCCCAAATGAAAGAAAGATGACTACTTGACCTGACTTCCCACCCAGCGGGAAGCAGGCATCAGGTAATATATACTAGCTCACTTATCTGTGAGAGCCTGACAATTTGCACTAGCAGACAATCTGTCCAGCCCTAAGCCATGTCTGCAGTGTCAGGAGGAGCATCTTTCTGTCCTGGTGTTTTCATGACTCTTGTCAAGCCCATAATGGGCGTGTGGATACCTGTGTTTGGCCATTGCACTGGAAATACCACGTTATCTTCTAAAAGTCTAGGATAATGTCACTCTGTGCCATCTTTTCCTTTTCCCAGGTGCAAGAGTCTAATGTGTGTTTCTTTGCCTATGTGGACATCTTGAAGGGAGTGAATGGTTTGCCCTCCATCAGCTGACTGTCGCTTGGTTTCCCATAAATATACTGCCAGCAAAACAAAGTGCTCAGGCATCAAGTCTATGTTTGTTTGGGTAAAGGAAGGATCAAAGGCCATGACTGATATGCCTGTCAGTGGTGGTTGGCCAGTTCTGACTGCAAATGAGTTTACTATGATCAGGTGACCCGCCTAGTTGATGAGGGAAAGGCTGTGGATGTGGTGTACCTGGGCTTCAGTAAAGCCTTTGACACTGTCTCCCACGGCATTCTCCTGGAGAAACTGGCGGCTCACGGCCTAGACAGGTACATTCTTCGCTGGATAAGAAACTGGCTGGACAGCCGAGCCCAGAGAGTTGTGGTCAATGGAGCTAAATCCAGTTGGCGGCCGGTCACGNAACCAGCGATAGGACGAGAGGAAATGGCCTCAAGTTGCGCCAAGGGAGGTTTAGATTGGATGTTAGGAAAAAATTCTTTACTGAAAGAGTGGTCAGGCCTTGGAACAGGCTGCCCAGGGAAGTGGTGGAGTCACCATCCCTGGAGGTATTTAAAAGACGTGTAGATGAGGTGCTCAGGGACATGGTTTAGTAGGCATAGGGGGTGTTGGGTTGACGGTTGGACTCGATGACCTTAGAGGTCTTTTCCAACCTTAATGATTCTATGATTCTATGATTCTACATGTGAGAAAACTGGGCTAAAGAAGCTGCTATCTATGGGAAGTATTGTGCAACTCAAATTACAAACCGATCTCCCCTTCAACTCCTAATGAAATTCTGAGCTTTCACTGAAGATTTTGTACTTCTGAAAAATTTATAACAGATTTCCCTCACTGAAAGTTATTTGATTGCTGGACAATCCAGGTAATAAATATGTTGAATAAAATCACCTTGGAAGGGCAGGGTAGTCCATGCCAACACTCTATTGCATTTTTTCCTCTATGGTGGCCAGGCCACCTTAAACTTTTCCAAGTTTCTTTTAACTTTTGTGGAAAGGAACATGGTTTTTCTCTCACTTTGTAGGGTGGCCAGCCCACAGGCAGCTGGTGGTGGGCTGGACATGCTGTGTCCTGGGGCTGCAAGACACCTTGCTTCTGCCAAAGGTTGCCCACTGTATCACTGCAGGCAGTGGGCAAAAAGGCAGATGTGACTGTTGCAGCTATGATCCATGCAGATTTATTTTTCCCACTTGCATTTTTTTCTAAATGTGTTTTTAAATTCGCTCTAATGTTGACATCATCGCATGCCTGGAATTCAGACATGTTTATTGTGAGCCTGTCATAATCTGCCTCTGCTCACTGGTGGTTCTGAATCACTATGAGAGGGAACCAAGTCCAAGGAGATTATCTGTGCAGTTGGCTATACAGAGGGCCTGTTGTTAGACATTTGAAACGCCAGAGTTTAAGTTTTGTGTCGTGGTGCTTTTTTTTTTTACTACCCTGTTTCTAATTCTCTTGGCTCCAAACAAAGCTTTAGCATTTTGTCTTAAAGTCTGTGACCAAAGCTTCAGAGCCTGTCTACATTTAGAAGTAGATTTATCTTTACCCTAAGCTCATGAGTTAAGGCAGTACTATCATACCCATTTTGTCAGTGGAGCACAGAAAAATAGGGCAGCAGGATTTCCCCAGGGTGCATAAAGTTGTGATATGGTCAGTTTGTAAGTAAACAGGACAGACTTATCACTGATTACCTTGTTTTTTCCTGGAAAAGTACTCAAGTTAGGCCTCAAATCTGTTCCAGAGTTTTTGTGGTTTGTTGGGGTTTTTTGTTTTTGTTTTTTTTTTTTTTATTTGTTTTGGTTTTTTTTTTCCATGTCTTCCCCATTCCTCTTTTAACTCCACCACCTTTTACCTTAATGAAGGATCAAGGATAACCACTTGGATTTAGAAGTCCTTCTTACAAAGTGTTAACTACCAAAATGTTGATTTTCAAATGAAGTCACCTGAATGACATGCTGCTGCTAATCAAAGAATCAGAGGTATTAATTAGAATCAGACACAGTGAGTACTTATCTCTAAGCCATGAAGTCTATAAAGAGACCCCAATTACTTTTTCTTATTTCTTAGGACAGGAGATGCCTTATTTTTATTGCCTCACTGAACTCTCAATCTAATGTCAGTCATCAGCAAGGCTATGTAAACTCTGAGCCAGTAGCTAGAAACAAAACAAAACCACCAGACTGATGTATGGAGAGTTTAGAGTTAGTTTCATTTAAGCTGTAGGAGTAGTTTGTATTTTTAAGTTGTGTTTTCATAAAGTTTTGGTTTAGTGGTCTGTGTAGTATTTAGGTATGTGAATATCTGATGTAGTTGTGATGCTGAAAAGCTGCAGCTAGGACAAAGCTTGGTAGTCTTTGGAAGCTGTTTTTTTCTAAGTTCGTTTCCCTTTGGTTGGGGAAAGAGCTTGGCTTTTAGCTGAGTGTAGGTGAGTGTGGGTGTTTTTTGAAAAATGTTGTCTTCTGTATGTGACTTGGCTTCTTTATTTATCTTGAACTTGTGAAAAGATGTTTTAATGGCAATAGTGGAAATAAAAGGTGGGTGGAAGAGCCACCACCTGGAGGTCAGTACTGCAGGCTAAAAATTATGATGGTGATTTTGCTTCCTTAAAAATAACTTCTCTAAATGTGCATATGCTGAAAAGAGGTTGTGTGGCTTGTGCCCTGACTGGGTGGTCCCAGGCTCCTACAGGCAAGGCTGCAGTGTGTAATTTCAGCTTCTTTTCTTGCCTCTGTTTCATCTATACTGGAAGATGAACTCTTTGGAAAAGAAATGCACAGGGCTTCATCTGAGAATGGGGAACAGATGCATCAGGTAAGTGCTGTTTCTTGCATATCTCTTACATGTGTACAGACCGGCCAGTACTCATCTTGTTGACTTTATGTCCTGCATTACACAGGAAAACATTGCTATATTTTGCTTTTTATAGGTAGTTAAATTAATATCTCAAATCCGCCTTACAATAATTCTGCAAGGAGCTGTTGAGTTTGTAGTCTCACCATTCTTACAAGGCATGGAGTATGTAAAATATCCTAAGAAATAACTGTCCATAAAAACAATACTTTTCACCCAAGTCTGCACTATTATTTTGCTAGTTGTTGGCTGTCCTGGTTTTTGTTAGACTGACTAGAGTATAGAACATGTTACCTTTAGTAAACAAAGTTTACAATATGGCTGCTGCTACCTATGCATCTCTGGAGAGTTTGTTTGTAAAGTCCTCCTGCGATGCAGTGGAGAAAGGCTCTTCACTACCAGTTCCAAATAGGTTTGATCTGCAGGGTGAGCATACTGTGCAGAGACTCTTCTAAAGGCGCATGCAGTTTCTGTTCACCAGCTTCAATGCTTATTCTGGCACCTTATTGATCTGCAGAATGAGGAAATATCCATAACAATTATTGCTGCAAGTAGCATTGCTTTGTATAATGGTTTTGTGGCCTTTTGTCAATGTCTTTGAGAGAACTCTTAAAGGATCTGCATACACCTTGCTGGCTACTGCGTGTTGTCTGACTTGCCCTGGCCAGCTGGTAGGGCTTAAGATGCCACTTCTTTCAGATAAGGAGCAATATGACTTGAAGGGTGATATCCCTAGAAGCAGTTTAGGATGGCATTAGGAACCTCTCAGTGAGGAGTGTAAGTTCAGACATGGTCTCTGCTATTTGATGACAGAAGGCTTACCTGCTGCTAGCACACGAAAAGAGTGTGCTGATACTTGTAGATAAGGTATTAAGAAGATTTCTGGACGACCTCTCGGTACCACTTAGTAGGAGATGTGATGGGAATCTTCTCAGAGAGGGGAGAGTAGGGTGAGGAGGCAGCAGCCTGTCCCTGGTTAAGAAGACTGTTTTGGCAGACATGGATGATACTTTTCATAGTGAGCAGTGTAACTGGAGGAGAATGGCTAGGGCTTGATTATGGCTTTAATTAGGTAGCTTACTTGGAAGCCAGGTGAAAATGTCCAGCTGAGATGCAGAGATATGTTCTAATGTTTCGTGGAAGCTCTCCTGAACAGATTTTAAGCTCCGAGAAGATGGAAAGTTGAGAGAAGGGCAGTGTATAATGCAAGGATATAGATTTATAGCTGCTATCATCCAGCTGTGACTTGGTTAGCATTAAAATGTGTCTACAATGTAGATATAAACTGAACCTGATTCCTGTGTTAGTAGATTGTCCATTCCTTTCTGAGCATATTTAGTTGCTATTGTTACTATGGAGATCGAGTGCAGTTTAGCTTTCATTAAGCAAACAGGAAAAGCTGCCAATTCTTCAGCAAAGGCCTGATAAGGTAATTTCCTTCATCTCTTGTTGATAGCAATGATGTAAGTCAAATACTGTAAATGGAAAAGTTGTCTCTTAAACTGTGCTTTCTGGTAGTGACTATGATTCAGCTTGTATACCGGCCTGGCTCTTAGTGGTTGTGGTCTGACATCCGAGGACAGAACTGCTATCCTTCTGAGGGAGAAAAACCATTCCCTCTGTGTTGTGAGGTGAGATGCTATTTAAAAGTGCAATGAAGCTCCTTGTTTGGGGAATGTAACTGGTGCTCTAAGTCACTGTGCTGAGACCTCACTGCTGGTTGCTTTTTCCATGCCATAAAATGACAGATTCCAGGGAAGATGATGTTAGATACAAGGGAAAAGGCTGTCCAAGTTAGTGTGAAGATCACAAAATTGATCACTGACAGCATGAGTGTGATTGTAGAGTCAAGAACAGGACAAGTAGCCATAGGTGGAAAGGGAACAGTACTAGATAAATGCAAAAAGTTGGTATATTGCTGTTTTCTGATTAAAAAAGATGAAGATTTAGGCAAGTATGTAATATGGTGGCTTTTGACTTACCTGTCTACAATCATAGATAACGTTGACACTCCTTGAGGTCAAACTGTTTGTTCCTTTGGCTTCCATCAACCTATATGCATCCATAAGGTAGGCTGGTTCTGTAGCATTTTCAGTTTGACACATGGACATCTCGATGGAGGGAAGTATAGTATTATCATCTCATTTGTTGGAGTAATGATAGGTGGTACAGAGGGGTGGTTATGTGTGATTTCAGGTAGTCACATTGGTACAAATCAGTATGTGAGAAGGAAACTGGCTTGACTATGGAAGGCAATTACTGTCATAAGGCTGAAGTGAAATGATACTAGATATATGCTGTAAATCTGTCTTCAGTAAAATATTTGGATAATGATAGACAGATAATGCTGTACAAATAACTTTTCTCTTCATGTTTTCTTCATGTTTGACCTCCCTCTCTCTGAACTAAAGAATGACAACTTTTATTCTGTTCCCTCAACTAAGCTTCTGCAATCTGAGATGAAGCATCTTGTGCACAAGCATAAAAGCAGAAGGGTTAGTTCATGCACCTTGCTTCCCTTTCACTTTTTAGTGTGCTTATGAGTATTTTCTAGTCCAGGTAAGAGAGGCTGAGCAGTACATTTAAGAGTGTATCTTATTCATTAGATGTGCCAGCTGGAGCATCAAGCTCCCTTTCATGGTATTTTTACCTTGGTTCTGAATTCCTAGTTCCTTCCACAGTGCAGAGTTTGGTGGTCAAAATTAAAAATGAGCTTGCACCTAGCAGTAAGACAATGCTCCCCTCTCACCTACAACTTATTTTTCAGGAAAAATATTGTTACTGCAACTCTTCTATGAAGTGCAATAGGACCTTGATCAAAATAATAAGGCCTATCAACTTACTATGTTGAGCATCATTTTGGGAGCCTTGAGATATGGGGAGAAGTGGAAAGCCACTTAATGATAAAATCTATTGGTAGAGACTGATTTAGCTCTTGCATATTGACAACTTGCTGCACAGCTTCAAAGTAGCAATTAGAAAATGGAAGAAGCTCAAGATGAGTTGAGTCAAAGATGGCAGAAGTGTCACGGAGGTCTCCCAAAAGGCAAGAGGAACATAGGTCTCTCATTGCAGCCATGAAAGTTTAATGTTTCTGTAGTGCTTAGAAGCGTGGGGGGAAGAGCTCTACAAGAATTGAAACTAACAGCTTTGACAAGTATCAACAATATAATTGTGGACGTTGCTGCTGTGTAGTTTGCTGGAGTGTCAGTGACCTGGTTTCGGCTGGGATGGAGTTAATTTTCTTCCTAGTAGCTGGTATAGTGCTGGGTTTTGGATTTAGTATGAGAAGAATGTTATTAACACATTGATGTTTTAGTTGTTGCTAAGTGGTGCTTACGCTAGTCAAGGACTTTTCAGCTTCCCATGCTTGGCCACGTGTACAAGAAGCTGGGAGGGAGCATAGCCAGGACAGCTGACCCAACTGGCCAACGGTGTATTCCATACTATATGACCTCATGCTCATTATAAATTGTTGTTATCTCAACCCATGAGTTTTCTCACTTTTACCCTGCTGATTCTGTCCCCCATCCCACTGGAGGCAGGGAGCGAGCAAGCGGCTGTGTGGTGTTTAGTTGCTGGCTGGGGTTAAACCGCAACAGTCAGGTAAGCTCTGCTGCCTCAAAGTTCTAGCTTAGACTCTTAATATCTGCATCAGAGCAATTCCTTTCCTCTGAAGCATAGTTCCCACATCTGCAAACACAGATCCTTTGCTAATAGGGCCCACATCTTCATTAAGCCATGTTCAACCTCTGCTTGAAGGCTCAATTTGGTCTTGTCAGCCGATCCAATTTCTGTGTACCTATTGCTAACTGATGGCATGCAGTTGTAGGAGGCCAACTTTGACATAAACTAATGAGTTAGAAGCAGAATGACTTCCCATTTCTCAGCAGATACTGTTTCAATTGTTTGTGATGTCTTGGTCTAGTATCAAGAATTCAAGACTTTCTTGATCAGGAATGCATGGAGGAGATCTCCTTGGCATCTCCATTGCCTACTCCTTTTAAGACTTCTCCGGCACTATCCTAATGCAAAGTCAGGAGAAGGTGATCAGGTCCTGAGAAGACACTGAGCTGTTGGCATATGTGACACATGGTGCTTGTAACTTGAATTATAGACTAACTCATTCCTTCTGGTATCTGTGTGCAAATGATGCAGCTGCACAGAGCAAGGAAAAGAAGAGTGAAGCTAATTCCTAACAGACCAGGCTCAAGCCTTGCTTTGTCCTCTCAGGATAACTCTATTAAACCCCAATTCAGACTGGTTCTGATGCAAAATAGTGCACTTAGACAGAGATATTGCTGTTTTAAGTGAAGCTGCAGTCACAGACAGCTCCTAAAGGGGCACATATAACATAAGTGGTAACGTTAGTCAAATGTTCCTCTTGATTTGCAATTTGAATTTAAAATATAGAGAAGTGATTGTTGGAGCAGTTGCACAGACAGTCAAGTCTAGCTCTGGCATGGCTTTCCTATGAAGCAGTTAGATATAACACTTCATGCACTTCAATAATGAAACAAAAACTACTCCTAGTTCAGATGTTAATAATATGTTTTGAAATTGAATGCTACTATTGACAATGTTCCTATACTAAACAAAGGATTTAAATCTGTCTTCTGGTAACTATTTCCACTTAGACACCAAAGCTTGGAACTCAGCATGATGTCTATGCCAGAGAGTCTATGAGATGAGAAACCAAAAGTATTAAGCCCCTAAACCATATCTTCTTGAAAATACTCAGGCTATTTTCCTCTGGAACTCTGCACGAGTGAATGCAAGGAGAATTGGAGGGACAACTGCAGGACTAACATGCCATGATGCCTTGGAACCTTTTCTTCAGTCTAAAAAAAGAAGATAAGCATCTCTCCAATCTTATCTCTCTGCTGAAGAATGACTGGATTTTGTCAGGAGTAAGAAAAGTCACTCTGTTTAGGCTGGACCTAATGCACGCTTGTCTTGACAGTTTTATTCTTGTATATGCCTAGTTCCATAAACCCTCATACTAACACCTTGGACCATGCTGACAGAAACTGTCTGCATATTTACAAGAGAGACAGCATGCAGATTACTGGGTTAAAGCTATTGTCAATCTTATCCACTTCATCTCCACTTGTGGCAACTTGTAAAAAAAGAAAAAAAAAAAAAAGAAAAAGAAAATATTAAATCTTCCTTCCTACACTGTAGTAACTAGCTGTCTTCACTGGCACCACACTATCAATTTTGTCATGGGATAGCTTAGAAGAACATTTCTTAACAACTGTATGACCAAGCCCACAATGCATCTAACATTGTATGAAGATAGTGTTTTTGTAGGAACAGACACTGGAGCTTCCTTACTGCTGGATTTGGGATAGAAAGTTGATTCTATGTCCATGTGACTTTCCTTGACACAGTCAACCACATAAAAGTATAGATAACCACCTATAAAGAAGATTGACAGATAACACAGCCACTGCTATTAAATTCGACAACCGTAATGACAGGTACAAAGTTATAGTTGAGGCTCAGATACCCCTGCCTCTGCTCTAAGGAAAGCCATCAAGATGTAATCTGAAGGGGGTTTTTACCCATACGAAATGCTCCCCTAGAGAAAGATGCATACTTTTGACAGAGCTGGTTGCACTTTATAAGGAACTACTTCAGTATAAAATAAGTTCTTCTTGTCTTATACCTCTGGTTGTCATATACCATCCTTCTCTGGCACTTGCATGGAAACTCATTAAGCATTCACAACAGTACTAGAGAAGCCCATGTCTTGAAAGAAGCCTTCCCAGGACCACCTGTGCTGGACTTCACACAAATCCCTATTTGCTTTAACCTTGGCACAAGCAAAGCTCTCTATACCTCATAACACACCTAAAACTTGCCTGAGAAAAAACATATAGAAGTTGCCTGTTCATCTTTGCTGTTCTACAACAGCAAATACTCCCTACAGAAACACTATTGGCATCCCCGGCTTCTGCATCTGCCCTTCCAGGAATGTACCCAAAGTGCTCTAACAGGAGGTGTGAAGCTAAGCAACCACTCTGCAGCAGAACAGACTCTTACTGGCAGTCTGTAAAGGGCAAATCCACCTACTGACAGTGAGTAAACGTTCTGTACAAAGCCATCACTCTCTCTGGTCCTCATCCTCAGACCTGTAGGTCTCTTACTACAAGAACAGCCGAAGATGAGCCTAAAAGCTAAAATTTGTGATGCTACTAGATTCCAGAAATATGGACTCTATTGAGTGGTTTATGGCACATTAAAATCTGTGGTCCACAGGAGATATATTACTTGTCTTTACAACCAACCTTCATTCTCCTGAGGGTGAAATTACTATATCAGTTTTCTTTCTCCCTCACCCTCATCACCTCACTTTATTCCACAGGGATGCTAACTACCTTTGTTCTCAAAAAATGATCTTGCAGTTATCCTTCTAGCTAAGCTCTGAGCAATGCATTTCTCAGCTTGCATTTAGCTTTGAAAGCTGCTGCTTCTATTTCAGGCTTGCTGAAAAATTGTCTAGTTTTTCCAAGCATATGGTTTGTTCGATAGAAGTTAATACTTTCACCTACAAATATCATCCTGCCTCTGATCTTGACCAAACTTGTTACTTAAACTCAGCCTTTTTCCTTAGCTAGCACAAGTAGCTATCCCTATGGTGTTTCAGTTATAAGTTTGAGGCCAAACAAAATGACTTAGTTATGAAATAGTCTCTCTTGCTCCAGGTACAACTCCACAGTCTCTTCAAGCAACCTCTGATTTTTCCCATGAAACTTCATAGATAATTTTTTTCTGTTAAACACAGGCAAAGACTTCTGTGTTAGACGCACACCCACGGAGCCCTTTGGATGACAAATATCTGCAGGTTTGGAGCCATTGATGGGAGTGAGGAGATGGGGGGTCAAAAGCAGGTAAATTGTGTAGTGCTACTTTTAAGGTTAAGTAGGATTAGAATAATACTCTGTATTCCTGCCCTGCTACAGCTACTTCATATTATTCAAAGTCATTATTCAAAGGTGTCTGAGTTGTGACAGATTACCGTTACCTGTAAGTCATGCAAAGCTATTTATCTGGGAAATTACTCAGCACCACTCCTTCAGTGTCTGCTCTTAGTGAGACAGCAGGATAAACTTCAAATTAGTGAGTATTAATCTATATATAGGCCATACAGTGGACTTCAGCAGACTCCAGATGAATGAGGGACTGCTGCAAATCAGTTTATCAGATGGACAAGTGAAATGTTACGTGAGGAGTTATTTGTGAGGGAAAAAAAATTATTTATTTTTCTAGTCTTTAGGATTTCTGCCTGCTAATCCATCCACTCATCTTGATAGCTTGCGGTTTTATCAGTATTTCCATGGTTTTTTTTTTTTTAAATTGCTGTTTTCTTGCTTTTTTTACATTCCTGGTAGATTACTGATATAAGACAGGGAACGAGCTGTTTTTAAGTGGCATTTTCTACAAAATATTGTGAGAGTCTCATTGTTTTCTCAATGGTTTATAACGCATTTTAGCTCATCTAGCTACAGAGGCTTTTAGCATTTTAAATTTATAATTAAAGGGGTTGTTATATTTGGCTTCCATAACAAGAACCACTTGAACAGTTTCCTTATTTAGTACATGTCATTGACAATGTGTACAGAGATGTTTGTCTTTGTATTTAAAAAAAAAAAAAAAATTGTTCTCTCGTGTGAAATATTTATCCTCCTCGTCTCTGCAGCTGCGAAGAAATCTCTAAACTTATAGAGAAAAAGTTGCTATTATGCTCTGGGGACTGGGGGATGGATGTGAGAAAAAAATTACACTGCTAGGCAAGCTATTCCCTGGGTCACTTTGCTCTCTTATGCTCACAATATATCAGGCACCATATGTGCCATAAATAGAGAAATTCTGAATAAAAATTGGTATTTGTTCTTTGTCTTATCCAAATCATCACTGTAATCATTTGTATTTTGGTTCTGCTAGATCCCCATGTTAAACCTCTCTGGCAGCCTGATTTAGACCAGGCTGGGATTTGCTTTTTGCAAATACTATGATAATAAGCACAGAATGCTGCTTTAGTATTCTTGTGCTGCTGTTTAGTTTGTAGGGTGCAGGTTGCTGTTCTTTATTCTGTTATTTGACCTTCTGCTTCTTAATCTTGTTTTCCAGCAGTATCTGCTCAGAATCTATCTTTGCAGCAGAATATAAAATTGAAGCAGGTTGTTACCTTCAGATGAAACTTAGGCTTTGGTAAGAGAGATAATGATCTGAACTTCTGGACGTCAGCCAACAATGGTGGTTCTGCACTTTGTATTAACACTTTAGTAGAAGTCATTCCAGTTACCCACTGCTTATTGGTGATGTTGTGGCCTCAGGACTGAGGCACCTGGGGACTGGAAGTTTTTCAGGAATTTGAATGGCTTCAACATGCTTATTTTGCATTAGAACCAAATCTGTGATGAAGTTTTACAAAACAGAACTGCATTGAAACATCCAGTAGAGGAGCTTGTATGACGGTTGTGTGACTCAAGAGCTTTTGACTTTGGAAACCTTCCACAGGAAACTTGCTGAAGCAGACTTCTCAATGAAATGCTTGGATTTGAGAGACTGTTCAAAAAAAAAAGGCACTTTGTCACCAAAATACAGAGCAAATGTTGAGAGGCAGACACTTGTTGATGTTGAATGAAGTACAGTGATTGAGTACTAAGAAAATGTGACACAGGGAGTCAAATTTAAGCAAAAATATTGGGTTAAGTCTCAATAACATGGTGCAGAGTAATTGGAAGCCGCAGTTAGCTTGGCTTCTCACTTGAATACCTCAACCTAGATCAATGCTATGGTCTGTTTTTACATCTTGACCTACCACTGCTTTGCAACGAAGTAGGCAGGTGCACGCTTTTTTGAAGGGCTGTTTCTGGAAATCTTTTCATCAAGCCTAATCCCAGTCATCTTCTGGCATTCATGTGTAGTTTCCTAACTTCTAAGGGCAGAGTCAGCTTTCCATGTAGGAGTGGGAATGCACTTATGCTCACTTTGTCTCTTCCTCTTCCCTTATTCCCTCCCTTGCTCCCTCCAACTGTTTTATCTGCATTGTAATAGAAAAATAATTAGTGTTTCTGATCCTTTAAAAAAAAAAGAATTATGAAGTTTGGACTTCTTGAAATCCTTGCCTGGTCTTGATTTAGATTTGGACTATAAACTGAGGGGTTGAGAATGAAAGAGATTTTTCAAGCACAGAATTTTCAGTGTAAGCCTCGTATTGGGATAAGAGGGAGGAAACAAACAAACAAAAATTTTTACTCCTCTCACCAGCTAAGAAGTACATGGTGCCTGTCTTCAATTCCCTGTCTTCTCACTAGATTTCCCAGTAAAACAAAGAAGCTAAATGTTGGCGTTCTGATATTTTTAAGACTTTAAAAACAAATAATCTTTTATCTATGGAGTTTTCTCTTTTTACACTCCCTCAGGTCTGGGAAGGTGCTTTGCGTCTTAGCAAACACAACGGAGCTTTGCCAGTAATGCAGACAGAAAATGAGTCATGAAAGGTACTTCCCTGTTTGTCTGCTGTTAACATCCATGTGTCTACCCAGACTTAGGATTTCTATCATCTTTGTTTATAACACGTCAATCACCTGACACGGCCCACAGAGCTCTCCCCTTCATCCCTCTGCTCTCTCACTGACCTGAGCTGCATTGCCTCAGTGCAGCTACATCAGCTTTGCTTGTGCTTGAACTTCTTGTATGGAAACCAAGGCAAGGGGTTGGATTCTGGGCAAACTTTGAAACAAAGGACAAGGAATGGAGCATGGTGCCTTCCACATGAAAAATCTGATGGCTGGGTAACAGCAGAAGAGTCGCTGTATGTCTCTGCTTTGACTGTCTCTTTTCTTGTAAGGTAGGCATAAATGCCAACATAACTATGTTCCCTGATTAAGTTACCTTATTTGTCATCTTAAGGTGTGTTATCATCCTTGGCTAGGAGTAGGGCTGTGTATAAAAAATAATTTGTAAATGGAGAAGGGTGGGGTAACTGTATTCTCTAGTTTTATTATACAACCATGGTAACAATTGGTTTTGATTGGAACCAAAAGAGGCTTACTTAATAAAAAAGGAAGGAGAGTGCTTTACTCATAACCCTAAAGAATAGAAAATTCTTCAGTGCAGAATTGTCAACATAAGGTATTATATTTTGGTGTTGGGTAGGTTTATTGTGGTTTTTTTTCTTTTTTCTTTCAGCTGCAGTTAAAAGTGTGCCCTTGAAATGCTCCTGTTCTTTATGCTGTTGGAATTTTGACGTGTGCTCTTCCGATCTTAAAAGTGTGCCCTTGAAATGCTCCTGTTCTTTATGCTGTTGGAATTTTGTGCTCTGAGATACCTGCAATAATTTCTTGCTACACATGGAGAATATAAACCCATAATGTAGACTTATCTAAGTTCTAAAAAAGTTTTCAAATGGTCAGTGATTGGAAAAAGCCTGTCTGAATTTATGCTGGGTTTATTAGGAACTAACACTATGTGAGATGAAGATCTGCTACTATTTGTTGGGGTTTTTTGTGTTTGACCAACTAAAATACAATCTAACATATTGAGGTTGTACAACTATTTTCTTGTGAAAGCGTGCTTTCAAAGTCAAAACTTCAAAACTCAACATTGAGAAACTTAAAGGGCATCAGAGAGGTGACTGCCAGCTTCCAACCTGTTAATTCACAGTGCTTCTCAGCATGAAAACTGGGTATCATTCAAATTTTTATACAGAATCACGCTTTTGTTTTTAGGGAGAAATTATAAGACAAGGTTGTTCACATCAAGCAGTGTACAGTTAAATTTCAGTGTGAATATCTTCTTACTCTCTACTTGATTTGCTAGCCTCAGCTTTAAAATCGGTCTGTTTTACCTATCTGCATGCACACTCTGGGTTTGTATCTTACACTTCCAAAAATCCCAGCCACAATCACTCTGGGCTCATAACCGTATTAAAATACTGTACTAGAAAACTATATGCCTGTTCACAACTTCTTTACATTCCCAGGTGGATGTTGAAGGTGCCCCATACTCTGCCAAATGCTGTGGTCTGATGAGAAGCGTGGGTTGCTCAGCCAGAGGGGAGAGCCAGGAGCGGTGTGCTGGGTGAGGGGGAGGCTGGGTGGGGAAAGGTGCCCGATCGCAAACCAGCAGAAAGTCATCTGGGACTTTGGAGGCGTTATTTGCAGGTAGTTCCTGTAACTGTCAGATGCAAAGCCAGGATGCCCAAATTCCTGGAGTTGTCTGACCTCAAAGATAGGCACAATGTGGCCATGTTTGACTATATTTAGCTTTGTGGACTAAGTAAAGCAGAAGGTTCTTCTGCCTTCTTGCTGCAGGACAGTGTCCTTGTTGCATAACCACTGTGGTGAGCTGTCAGTCAGAAGAGGATTAACCCTCACCACTAGCAACAAAAAGCAAGTCTTCAGATGATGGCATGGGGATGATGAATTTTAAAGGCATGGCTGGTTATGAGGAAGGACAAGCAAGGCTCGAGGAGAGGTGGTCCATATGAGGCAAGGTCTCATCTTCCTTTTATCTTTGCTCTTGTATCCTGGTATTGGGTAACATGGTGTTTATGTTAGTCACCTCTTACAGTGCCAAGCATCAGTGCTTAAAGAGTGGCTGCTCCCATCGCAGGAAAGGACAAAATGCTGGAGACTTGGACTTGCTGCCTTTTTGCCAGCGCAGGGATGGTGCAGGCAGTGGCTGCTGTTGGGTGAAGCTACCCCTCCTTGGAACAGCCAGAAACTTACCTGCTCTGGCCTCTGAATGAACGGCAGCCAGAGCAAGTTTGCCTTTTGCAAGAGACAAAATGGGCACCAAAGCCATGTCCATCTTGCTGTTCCTAACAGGTTATTGCCGTTTGCATTACCTACCTTGTCTATGCCTGCAGCTGACCTTGGTTACACTTCTAGATCTTGTTGCTTATATAGAGAAAAAAGGAAGAAATTTCTTTGCTTTTAAAGTTTATTTGATCAGAGGCCAATTTCCAATAATCAAAGTAAGCAGATTTAAATTTAAAATATTGAAGGTAAGAATATCTTTTATGCAATGATGATGACCTGAATTATTAAAAGCTGTCTGGTAATATCCAGTTCCTCAGTGCAGTGTTCTCTTGTGCTCTCCTATTGAATTTAAGTGAGTTCATCTATATAAAAACCTCTTCATAAGTAACACAGTTTATAAGCAGTGACAAGAAAAAGAATCTGCAAGAGGATGTTAGAAGAAAGCAGTCAACAAACACTATTCTTATTCTTTTATTTATTCATTTATTTTTACAAACTCCTTTGGATTAACTTGCATCAGTATCTATATTAATACATGGTTATGCTCTAGGGGACAAAATGCTAAGAAGGAATGTTAAGCCATGCTCTTAGCATTAAAGCAAGATTTGTTGCCATACATTGTCTGTAAATTCCCTTGAGTCTCTTCAAATGAATTACTAGGGTTTATTAAGATCTGTGTTTTCTAGGCTCAAGCTCACTTCCTCTGAGGGGGCTGAACTTCAGCGAATTCCTCGGAGCGTGCTTCATCCTGATTTCCCTGCTGTGTGTTTATAGGGCAGTCTGGCCCTCACCTGCTCTTGCAGGCTGTGGGAGTTGACTCCTTCCTTGGCCAGCTGGGAGCGGGGCCACTGGCAGCCTCCGCTGCCCACCCGCTCCGCTGTCAGAGCTTCCTGTCAGCCCCCTCCCCGCATGGACCACAGCGAGTGGTGCTGAGCCCCCGTGTGGGTGGCGGGTCACCCTCAGCAAGGAGGGCTTTGCAAAGAACCAAGGTAAATACATCAGCACAACGACTTTTGTAGGTGAAATAAATCCACAAAAGAGTGACAGTGGGTCAGTGTGGTGGAGCAGGGATAAGTGTGGGACAGATTGCCACCTCCGTGCACTGCTGGGCGTTACAGTGTCCTGTTGGCATTGTGTGCACACCCATGTCTCAGCTGAGTGTGCTGCTGGTGAGGCAGTGGGGGCTAGTGTTGCTTGAGGTGACCTTGCCTCTGCCCCTGTTGCATGCCAGGAGGGTGGCTGGCTTGGCTGGTCCACCCTTGCACACCCTCGGGAGCATCCTGTGAGGAAATGGCTGAGGAAGCAGGCTCACCGGCAGCTGCCGGCAGGGGTCCAAACCACTCCTCAACCATGGTGGGAAGAAAAAAAGTGGAGAAGTTTCTTGCCACCCAAGGCAGCAATTAAAAGGGGCTGCTGCTGTGTGTGGTTTGAACTTCAGCATGGGGGCAGGTGGGAAAGTGAGAGAGTGTTGAAAGTGCAGTGGAAGACGGTAAAGTGAGTGACATGGGGAGAAACATCTGGGGAACTGTGATGATACAAATATCAGTCTGAGTGGTGCAGCTTCCCAAGACTGCATCTGGAAGGGGAGCTGCTGAAGTGCACTCAAGGGCATAATGCTCAGGCAGTTAGCTAGAAAGAAGGAGCCAATTTTCCCTGGTGCTAGGCATTCAGTCTTTCCATATAATCTCTGAAGAAGATAGAATTACTGAAGATGTCCCCATCCTCTTGCCATTTAATATTTCTTTCTCCCCCACTCCCTAACACTAATGTATTCCAGATTTTTATTAGCAAGGAAGTGCTACCTGGATCTCCCTCCCCTTCATCTTCTCCTCTGTCAAGCATGTGGGTGTTTTGACAAATTACCACCTAATCATCAGCTGGAAAAATCAATTCCTTCCACACTATTTTTCACTACAAAGATTAACAGCTGGTAAAACATGGATAAAATTGCTGAGGTAAGTGGGAAGCAAGTCTCTAAAAACCCTTAATCTAGGTAACATCTCCACCGAATGTGAGTAAAGAGCCTTATTTCATTGTACATTCAGTATTCCTTTGAAAAAACTTAAGTGTGATAGAACTTCTAATAAGTTAGGGCTAGGTAATGACTTGCTGCTCCAGCTGAGTAGAGTGATAGTAGGAGTCCCTAGGAGGAAGAGGATGTGTGAAGAAATGTTAAGTTCTTCTCCAGAATAAGCAGGCCAAAATAAATTACCTCTTCTTTCTGGGAGAAAATAAAGCTTAAATCAAAGACATTGAAGTGGATCTTTCTTTTTCTTCATTGGCCCAAAAGTATCTTAATTCTAGGTCTTTTAGGCTAACCAGGAAGAGGTGAGAATCCCTACCTAACTGGGAGTGTTTAGTCTCTACCTGATTTAAATAACTCTTTTTGTCATCAAATATAGAGGAATTTTTGTGGGATAAAGAATTCTTTTTGTCATCAAATATAAAGTGAATTTCTGTGGGATTCTTCAGATCTGTGATCAGATTTTTGCCCAGTGCTGATGCCTTCTTATTTCCTTCTTATTTTCTTCTTGGCAGTTTATTAAGTATTTCCAAATGTACAGGGAATCCATGGAATCTATTTTGTATGCCCTAGAAGGCTAATTTTTTAGTCTAATAAAGTCTCTTATTAGACTAGAAGTCCTACTAATTTTTCAGATATGTTTTTACTCATATTGATATAATGGAATTCTCAATGCATATACTGAGGATTCTGCTTTTGGGCACTCTTTTTTTTATTATTATTATTGTTAGTAGTAGTAGTGGTGTTTGTTTGTTTGTTTTTTACAGAGAGGGCAAGAAATAGAACAGGAGCAAAATCAGGAACAGAAATGAGATCTGCTTATGTTTGTAAGGCCTTAGGTGACAGGGGCTGAGTGGTGTGCTGTGTTCTCTGTGTGAGACAAAGAGACTGAATGGCGCTTCCTAGGCTGATCCATGAAGGGGCTTGTAGCCAAGAAAACAAAGGTTTAGAGCGTAATTATCCTTTGAACTACATGTACAGTATGGAGCTACTCTGAAGCAAAACTTCTGAGATGCATATAGTGCACATGTATGCACAGTTCTTGACGCTGGCTGCTTTGGTTTTCTGATCCACTCCTAATGCACTAATGTAAATGTAACCTAGGATCACGTTGCATAACTCAGCTCTACAGACCTGAAATTCACAGTATTTTCTGAAGTTTACTGTGGGGAAAACACATGTGGATATGTTTGATTTAACATCAAAGAGACAGATTCTGTTGACAGGTAACGAACATTGAAAGTAATTATCTCTGTGGGACCTTACATGTGAATCTCCAGTCGTCTGATCTGCTTAATTGTGGGAAAGGATGAATGTCAAAGGGAAACCCAATTAAAAACACTTTATATAAACTATTACTTTTTAATCTAATTATCTCCCTATTTTATTTGGAAGTTCACTTTGTCAATGAGTGGCAACGAAAAGTGTTGATGGTGTTGCTCTACTCAATTCTGTGGGTCTTAGAGATTCAGCCAAATAATTTTTAAAAGGTGACGTGAGACAGTTCTTAGACTTATGAATCAGTTTTGCCCTTTGTCAGTGAGACACAACTGTACTTGAAGCTACTGGATATTATATTTGTGTAAGTGCATCTCCGCTTGTGAATGTGAGCTTAGCAAAGCCCATCAGTACTGGTACTTGTCACTTAACTCTTCTCTCTTTCTTTCCGAATCTGTGGATGCAATTTCCTGTTTGAGATAGTGTTGCTTCAACAAAATAATGATTGTATTTCCTGACAACATTTTTTGAAAAATACAAAAGTGGCTACACCTCCACAGATATATAATCAGATTTCTTCATCCCTTGTCTGAGGACTCTTTGCAATTTGAAATCCATAGTCTTTCACTAGAGATACTTAAGCATTTTCATTTGTGCAGATGTTTTCATCCAAAAAGATCCCAGAGTACTTCTCAAACCGCTGGCCAAATCCAAAGCGTGTTGATGTAAATAGAAAGACTCCCACTGACTTCAGTGATCTTTGGATAAGCTCATTAAATTGTAACAATAATGACAAAAAAATTATTAAATGTAGATTGTAAGCTTTGTCAAAAAGTTAATTTAATGCTGATTTCTTTAAAATGTTTTGACCTTAGCTAGCTAGACCCCCTGCTTTTATAACTTTTATCTGACTTCTGTTGAACTGTTCTTTTTTTCAAATTATTCCATACAAATATTTGAATTATACAAGAGTCTGGGAGTAATACAATTGAGCAATCGGGATACGTACGTAGTCAGGTACATCAGTGACCAATGCTGGAAGCTGGGAAGGGGCACAGACATCAGCGAAGGTGCCCACCTGCAGTGCATTCCTGCCTGCCCGAGGCTGTGACGGCTGGGCTATGGCATTTTCAGCTGGTGACACAAGGATTCACCAACTTCAAATGCCAATTGAATGCATGGTTGTCTGTAATTCCAGGCATGGTACCAAGCATCCAAGTACCTGGGTGTTGCGATGTTGTTTGCATAATGTTAACAAAGCTGTTTTGTAGTTGAGACATGGCTGGTGATTAATGCTTCACTTCAGGGCTATCTTGGAAACACACTTGGCTTTGAACAGAGTTTGAAGTAGTAAGATTTATGCATTGAAATCCTAATTCAGGCCAAATTACAGTTTATGATTCAAGTCTATGTTTGAATCAAAATTTCCCCCCTTTCTAGCTAGCTTGATTCTGGCTTATCCTGGACTTGAATTGCTTTGAACCTGTGCTGATAGGGACATCTAACACGGTTCTTTTTGTTGTTGTTGTTCAGGTGTTTTTTGTATTTCCTTTACCAGTTGAAACAAAACTGTTGCTAAGCTACAGAACAGGATTTCTTAATATCACACTGAAATAATGAAAACCAGACTATAGAAATATGCAGGACTGTTTTATGCACACAGTAAATTTCTATCTAAATATTTGTAAGCATTCACAAGCTGCTGCCATACCTACCACTTTGTGTCATTCCAGAAAGGCAGTAGATCTTGCCTAAATCTCTTTGTAGTCATCAGTGAAATCAAGATAGGTAGCCTTGGGAGTCTGGCAAAATTCACAGCCAGAGTTTCTGACTTGCAGTCCCCTGCCCTAATCATTGAGTCACATTCTTCATGAAGAAAGAACAGCTAGAATCTGACCCTGCTCGTGTGAAACAAATGGCAAAATAACTACTCTGCAAGATCAACCAATTACAAAAATTTTATGTCTAGAAAAAAAGCAGATTTGTATTTGAAGCTGTATCAAAATGTTGTTACCTGCAGTTACTGTTCTAATTTCTTTGTGTCTTTAGTAAAATAAGGAGCTTTTCCACTTACATTTGTAAGTCTGTGCTGAACAATCAGCAATTCAGATTTCTTCTCCAGAAGACCAATCTCATTTGTGTCTCAAGCAGCTATATGCTGTATGTCAATGTGAGAAATCTCCCTGAACAGGTGTCAGTTAAAACTCCTGCCAGTCTTAAACTGCCAAGTGGAATTATAGTTAGAAAATATCCCTGTGAAAATGGCAGTGGGATGCTGTATTTGTTCTCCTTCACTCTTATTTGTATGAAACAGTCTCTTAACTTGCAAACGGGGATATGTAGCGCACTATCTAGCAGCCTAGAATATCATTCCAGTGTTTTAAAGGCCAAAGATATTTCTTCTGCTTCTTGTATCACTCTGTAATAAGGAATATCCAGCCTGACTTTTGCTAACAGCCTTAATAATGATTCCTAGTGTCAGCTACCTCTTCTGTTCCAGCCAAGGCCCAGCAACGCAAACAGAAATAAATACTTGTTTCACCCTGTGCAACTCAGAATTGAAGCTCCCCCCAAACCAGATATGGAATCAAGAAGATGGTATTTCTGCAATGTCAGTCTTCTGACCATAACCAAACTTCTTAAAATGGATATTTTCCAACTTGCTATTGGAAGCATATTTCCAAGAGGAAAAAATTACAAGAACCGCAAACCGCTAACTGCATGTAAAGACCCAGCTTAAAAAGCATGCATTTTGGAGCCAATTTTCTTTAAGGTACAAGGACAGGGCTGTCTACTGAAGTCAAAGCCATTAGCTGAAATTTGAACAATTAGAAAATTAATTTCCATTGACTTCAGTGGGTTATCCAGTGTTTACTTGCTATAGGGGGAGTTTAGGATAGTGTGGATTGATGATAATTTGGTAGTTTCTAAAACAGAATGCTCTTAGGTGCTAAGATGAAGAATGTGTAAGTTGTCTAAAGAGGCATTGCTTGTATCCTTGCTACATTTAACTCCGTGAGGGCTCGGCAGTCTTGGGTCTTCACATATGCATCCGAGTGCTTTCAAATAAAAAAAATCAACCATGCACTAGTGCATTTTTTTTTTAAGACAAGCTCTAGATACCTTGAACTTCCAACTTCTATTTTTTCAGTTGCAAGAAAATCAAATTAATTTAATGAAATTCAGCACAGCAGAAAAGTATTTCTATTGGCTGTCCAGTAATATTTTTATGATTTTGTATCCAAAGTACATATCGGATCCTGCTACTGGCAATGCTGTTTTTTGGCTCAGTGATCTAGTTGCTGAAGTGAATTTCATATCCAAAATCACAAGCTTTGTACTTGATTTACTTCAGTTTGCCTGTACTTGGAAAAAATTACTCCTTTTAAAGGATGCAGCAGTGAGTTGGATTTTTTTCTTTTTTTGGTTGCACTGTGGCTGTGCAATGGCTTCTCTCTCTGTTTTCTACGACTTCTGTTCCTTTCTATTTTCCAACTCCTGTCAAACTTCCTGACACTTTCATTTCCTTTCCAGTTATCAAGTCATGTTGCAAACAGGTCAAGGGATGAAACGCCGCCTTTGCCCCAGCCAGTACCGAAGGGGAAGGGCAGTGCTTCCTTTGAATCTGAAAGGCCAAATAGAGTGGTGTGGGATGACTTTTCTCATGCCTTGTGCTGATGGGACACTAATGTAAGCCTGAAGGAAATCTAGCAGTAGAAAATTTACAAACTTGAGCTAGAAAAAAAAAAAGGGGAAAAAAAGAGGGAAAACACCNTTTTATTTTAATCTTTCTATGTGGATATGTCTGTTTTGAATCTTGTGCCCATGAAAGTAAATTGCATTTCCAACAGTAAATAAGTACCAAACCTTAGTAGAGCAAGTGTCCAGAATCCCTAATAAGGTAAGTAAGCAAAACAAACAAAACAAAAAGATGCTAGTCTCTTTATCACTGTTAGCTTGTGTTATTCCTTGAACAGAAACAGGCTCAATATTTGGGTACAGTTTCTAAATCTCAGGTCACTGAAGTTTCACCATGATTAGCTTTGGGGTTAGGGGTTAGAGCCTCTTCCTTGCCTTGGAAGAAGATCCAAATGTAGGGAAAATGAGTATTTTTTAATTATTATTTCATACTTTATTTCCTCTTTNGGAAAACACCAGAGTGCCTGGCAGGTTGTGGAGAGCCTGCTGCTAAGGACTGTAAGTTGTGCCATTTGTGTAAGGGGTAGTGCAAGTCTGTCAGTCTTCATCTGTATTTACTCTTCTGGGGAAAGGCTGCACATTACTAAGGCATTGGAAGGATCAGGTTTTCATGCTGGTCATGTGGGAGACTCTAGTGATGGTGCATCCCAAAACATGTATTCTTGGTTGTGGGCAACCAAGAATTTTTGTGGGTTTTGTTGGGGTTGGTTTGTTGGGGGGGGGGGGGGGGGGGGGG
>VZTQ01010971.1:67132-209984 GCA_013400755.1 Pelecanoides urinatrix
AACAAAGTGATTTTATTTTAATCTTTCTATGTGGATATGTCTGTTTTGAATCTTGTGCCCATGAAAGTAAATTGCATTTCCAACAGTAAATAAGTACCAAACCTTAGTAGAGCAAGTGTCCAGAATCCCTAATAAGGTAAGTAAGCAAAACAAACAAAACAAAAAGATGCTAGTCTCTTTATCACTGTTAGCTTGTGTTATTCCTTGAACAGAAACAGGCTCAATATTTGGGTACAGTTTCTAAATCTCAGGTCACTGAAGTTTCACCATGATTAGCTTTGGGGTTAGGGGTTAGAGCCTCTTCCTTGCCTTGGAAGAAGATCCAAATGTAGGGAAAATGAGTATTTTTTAATTATTATTTCATACTTTATTTCCTCTTTTTTAAAAATCCTATAAAATTTACCACATTCCCTCTTTTTTAACATTGTGTTTCTCGGCAGATATGTAGATGGAGAAGTAAGAAGGCATTTTTTCCTTACAGTCATAATTCTTTATCAAGGATTATTTGTCACGAGACAACTGTAGTGATTACATTCGGAATCATGACTGCAACAGAGTGAACAGATAGCATGTTGTCTAGACAGTCCTGTTGTTACTGTCTTTATTTCAGTAACGTTGTCTTTGTTTTCTGGGAGAGCCTTATGAAAGGCATATATTTCTATATCCAAGCATAAATCACATACTTTTGTGTTTAGAAAATATTTTGTATTGACTTTTTGGTATTTAAAGATGGAGGATAATGCTGGCTTTTTTGAGCTGAACTGTAAAAGGAAATAATTTTGAAGAGAGGGTTTTTTCTCTTTCTAGAAACTCTCGTGATTTGAAGAGTTGTGTGGTAAATCTCATTGCACACATTTTGTATGCTGTTTAGTACCACAGTTAATAAGCTTAGCATTTGGAGCCAAAGTGATTCCAAGCTTGGCAGGGTTTTCTGTAATTTGGAGAAGCGAGTTTTGGAATAGATATGAAAGTTCCTGGCTACGCATAGAAAACATGTTATAGGCTTGGCTGCCATGTGCCTCTGAAGCCTCACCAGTATCAAAGGAGTGTGTGAATTTTGTACAGTTTTTCTGACGATGTACATAAAAACCCTATAAACTGTGTTATTCTTCTTTTAGAAGTCAGCATCTTCAGGGCTTTGAGCTTTTCATTTATGGAAGACATGCTGAATTGTGCATTTCTAAATCCTTTCCTAAAAGCTGTTAAAGCGCTGATGTGGGAAACAGGGCAAAAAGTCCATACTCTTTCTTAATCAAGAGATCAGGAGAGATTACTGCAATGATCCTTTTTTTTTTTTTTTTTTGCCAAATGCATATTAAAGGAAATGACACTGACTTGCAAGATATGATGGATGGAGAAGGAGAAAGGAAACTGGGACCTGCTTAGCCTTTATCTGGAGGTAGCCGCTGGTTTACTGCACTGTGAGGAGGTAGTGGTGCCCTACCTGGTGACTCATCCAGTCCTCTTTCAATGGGCCTCTGATTAAACCTGGGCATGGGCTCACCAGTTACTAGGTCTGAAATGCCCCAGTGGTTGATGATGATGGCATTTTAGTGCTCTAAAAGGAGTGAATCAGGGAATTATGATGGTACTTTGCAAAACTGGTGCTATTATCCCCTCTGCGATTTCTCTGGTTAATTCAAAGATTTGTGACACTAGTGAAAAACACTTGAGAGCAGAGATGCAGGGGAGTGAGGCTTCAAAAGTGCAACAATTTTGGTGCCCTGAAAAAAAGAGACCCAGCTTGCAGCTAAAGTAATACAGAAATACCATTTTCTCTGGAATTCACAGCTCCTGCATTTAGTTCCTTCTAACCTGGAACAAGACTGTGTATTTTTAATTTCTCTGCAGAGGAGTTTCTACCTCTCATCCCTCCCAGTTTTTATTTCAATAAACAAAAATTTTTCCCAAGTTGTTATTTAGCTCTCCTGTAGCTCCCTTTTCCACTCTAATTATCATTCCCCTGATGCTGGATTGCAACAGGGTCTCAGTTTGCAGAGTCACTGCTACAGCTAATCCTCTCTCTCCTTTCTTTTTCTCCTCAGCTGATTGTTCATATTTTCAAACTTCATAATCTCACCACCAAAACCTAGGCATTCTTTGGAGCATAACTTGAGAAGGAACACAGACCTCAAAAATGTCACTGAGCTCTGAACTCTCAAAACCCTTTCTGTGCTTAAACAGGATGTTACCAAGGGGTCCGGGCCAAAATTAAAAGGGAAAAAACACTTTTTGTATAAGGCATTTCATGAAGTATTTTAAGTGATGATTTGCACAGCTGAAAAAAAAAAAACAACAGTAAATATTAATTCTTTCCTTTCTTGAAGCCCATAAAAGAAACGAACAACCATCTCCAAACAATTGCTTTTTTTCCTGCTTTCACTTTCATCTGCTCCACTTCCACTGCTTCCCAAGTGAGTGCTGAACCCAGCACCCAGTGCTGTATAACAAGGGACTGTGTTTTCTGGGTGATGTCTACAGCTGACATGTCAAATTTGACTTGGAGATGACAGACTGATTAAAATATTCTCCTTGCTTTCTGTTCAATACTATCGACCAGTTTGCATCTGTTGTATCACTCCGCTGGAATATTCACACTACTTTACCTTGGTTAAGCATCTGCACTTAAAAGTTTCTCTTATGTTTCCAACAGACCCTCCAAATGAAATGGGCTTGCTTGCATTTTAAGTCAGGGCAGAAGCTTCTCTAAAAGTGCAAAGCTTTTAAAAAGGCATTAGAGCGAAATAAGGCTGTTCTTCAACGAATGGCTTCCAAAATGAAAACCCATAGTGCTTTGTTATAGGGCTATTCCTTGCAGTAAAAGCAAGTGGAGTACTAGAACTGTTTCTAGCATAGGCAGAAGCAGAAATAAACAGGGAAAATGCTGAAGGTCTCACTTTGAGGAAAGTGAAGAGAAACAAAACGTTAGCAAAGCCTGTGCCCGCAGGCAGAAGCATGGCAGGGCTCAAGGCAGAGCCCAGGAGATAGGCTGTGCTAACATGAAGCTTTCACACGTCTGTAAACACGGCAGGCTGGCTGGCACACTGACACAGAAAACACCGTGCCGCCAGTAATGTCATGTGCTTCCTCCGTGCTGTTATTGCGGTCTTGGTCATTGGCCAAAGAGCATCTCCTTCCAGAGGAAGCTAATCTCTTACAGCCTGATCAGGGGAGTGCTGCTGTAAATCTCTGTCCCACAGAATTTTGGCTAGAAATAGTGATTGCAATGTGATTGAACAACAAGTACCTCTGCTGTTTCCCAGCCAGAGGTACATCTTCCAGGTTCACTGCTCAGCCAGTGTTATTTTAGATGGGAATTATGTTACTCTGCATGTTGCTGAGCTTGGAAAGGTTTTTTGTCATCGTTATAATTTTGAAGAAAGGAAATATTCATAGATTTTTAATAGTGGGAGATAGGAAAATACAGGATCAGTTTTAACATCAGCTTTTGTACAAAGGAGTTGTACCTCTCTTGAGGCTGGTGTGATTCAATCAGCCAGAATCTGACTGTCATTAAATCCTTGTGGTTCAGTATTTTCAATCTGTTTTTAGAGATACAAATAATGAGATTTTGCTAATATAGGCTTAATACTATTCCTGTTGTCTAGGCTTCCCTGATGGCTACAAAGTTCTTTCCTTCCTTTTCATTTTCCTCTGTAGCCTTTCCTCTTATCCATGGTGACTTTCAGTGTTCTTGTGGTTGGTGCAGACATCCTTTCTGGCATTGCAAATGAAATGGAAAAACCTTACATGCACATGCTTAATGTTTAATAAAAGTTAAAAATCATGTGTATCAAAATTAAGTCTAAGTGAATTGAAAGAATGCAAAACCTATGGAAGTAAGGCCTTCAAACAGACCTATTACCTTCAGTTGGCTTCTGATTTTGTAATGAGCCAAAACCAAATTTTGCAGATTCAGAATGTGTTTTTAGAAAATCTTTCTGAAAGCTGAGAACTGGGGCTTCTCTCTGGCTCAGACTTTCAGTAGTGGGCTAGATCAGCAAATTTCCATAACCTTAGGTAGGGTTATGCACCATCTATAACAGATGGGTGTGTGAAACATCAGTGTTTGAGTTGCTTTTACGATAAAAGTACACAAGAAGTTGCAAACCAATTTTGCAAACCAATTACATTTTTTTTTTTTTTAATTTTTGGTGGCTAGTATCCTAAAGGATTCACAAGCATTCTTTCATTTAAAATACATTTCTAAACCGTACTTCAGATTGCCTAGCATCATCCTCCATAAATTCTTTAGTCTGCAATGTCTCATCTGCCAATGGAGATAATGCTACTTTAAAGCGTGTGCATCCTGAGAGAGAATTGCTTGTCTTTTGACTTTCTTTAATTCATGAACTCTCAGTTCTAATTGATTGCACCTTACAGGGATACAAAACTTGCTACTTTTCAGGAGGTGGGAAAACAAGGAAGGAAAATGATTCTACAGTGGTGTATAACATCTGAAATAATAAAATGCTAATATAGCATGATTGCCCTCTGTCTTCTCTTTAATGGAACCACAAATTATTACCATATGTTATAGGAACAAAAGCCATGCTGGATATACTCATGTTTGAAATCAGCATCACTTGTTTCACTCCTTCCATCTCCCATGAAATGAGGCCATCTGAATGTTGAGTGAGTGAGGAATTAGGGATTTGGCCAAAAATATATACCTTCATATATTTTAATTTTGTTGAAACTCAAACTGTAAATCTGCAGAGAAAAAAGGTAAATTGGGCTGCCTCCTACACAGCATCCATATCCACTGAAGCTCAGAGAACGACTTGAAGAATAAGCAACCGAAACAAATTAATGTTGGACTCTGCTTTTTTAGACTTCTTATCTTGACTGCAGTGCAGCGGGGTCAGGTCTGCATGACTCAGTTGGCAGTTACTGGTTACCCAGTTCTGTTGCACCTTGCACTTCATCTTGTACCCCTGTTTTGCATTGCTTACAGCACTGTCAGTCTCCAAATCACCTCTGCTACTGCATGTTCCGAAAACCAGGAAAGGGGGGAAAATAGCAGCGCCAGGGTAGGCTTAATTTATTTGTGTGCCAGCAGACCTGTTGTGTGTATAAGAGCCTCTTGCTGTTTCCCTTGGGGCTGAGAGCCAGTGCCTGGCCTCAGCTACTGTCCCAGCTGGGCTCACCAGAAATCCAGAGGTGAGTGGGGGAAGGTGGGGACCTTTCCACCTCTGGATGAGTAGGGGAAGGTGAGGACCTCTCCACCAAGATACTGGAGCACTCTCTGAATCTGACCCTTAATAGCTAAAGCTAAGCATGTCACTGCGTTCCCTTGCACTTAGGGTCCTTGCAACACTTCTGTGAGTTGCCAGCGTGTGCAGGGAGGCTTACTACAGACCTTGGGCAAATCACTGTTGCAGCACATCATTTCATGCTGAGCATGCAGTACTAATTCACCCCTGCTGCTATTTAAGATATGCATCATGCGGCTTTGTGGGGTTGTTTATCAGCGTATGGCTGAGGCCCATCGGGGACTGTCTGACAGCGTGGCACAGGAGAAAGCCAGTGGCTTTTGCGACCCTACACGCTTTCTGCAGGCCAGCCCAACATCTGTTTGTCTCAGGGCTTCAGCTGTGGACAAACAGCCTCTTCCAGGGTTGTTTGGTGGAAGAAGTCACGACTTCAGCTGCCCAGAGCCTGCTGCCAGCGAAGTGGCTCATATGACTCCCCCCTAAAGTGTTTCAGTTTAAATAAGCTATTGCAGCCAAGACCTACTTCTAAGTCAATCCACTTAAACTTTAGATACAATGTGCCAGGAACAAATACTGCAGCCCTCTAGGCACTTATGAGGAGGACATGCCAAGCATTTGGGTGCAGGGGAGAGATGACAGGGTCTTACATCAGCGTACCTTGGTTTGCAACCAGATGTATGTGACCCACTTTTTCTTTATCCTTCAACTCTTTCCTAAATGGAGAAGGATGGTTGTTCTTATTTTATCTGTTGTAAAATGAAGTTGCTCTGCATCTAGGCAGAAAGCTGACACCAGAAAGAGCATCTCCCAGTTTTTTAACCACATGGTAATACATTATGTGAAGGAATCCCGACACATAAGATCTTAAATTATTTTGAAAACTTGTGACTGTTTCTAGTGTGAAAAGGAGGAGCAGGGGAGGAAAGTGTGGGGAAAAAAGTCCTTGCCGTTTTTCTTGAAGGTATCTAGCAGAATGGGCCTACTTGGAAGTGTTCATAAATGTATCTTGCTGGATTTCTATTTCTCCCTGCTAATTTTTTTTTTTTTTTTAAGAGGTAATGGTGCTCATTCCAGTTGAAACCTGGTGAAACATTGCTAATCTTTGCAATTCTCATTTCTTTGTTTAAAAACCAAGATAAGAAAAGCCTGTAAAGAAGATTCACACCTTTTTTGTTTGCTAAAATTGTGACAAGATGTGAATTTTCTACAGTTTTACATGGTTTTCAGGAAGACTAAATTGTCGATATGGATAAACAAGCCTATTTTCTGCTTCTGGAAAAAAAAGTAACTTTTTTTTTTTCTCAATAGTTTTTCATTTTCTAATGAAATCTTGTCAGAAATAGCCTGTTTTAAATGTACTGAATCAAATTGTTAATAGGACTGGTGTAGACTGCCATTTGTTTGTATTGGATTTACTCTAAAATTTTCAGTAATGTCAAAGTGATAACTTAAGTATTCTAAAAATAATGTATTAAAAGGAGAAAGCTACAGAGTGTCTAGATGGTTATGTTTTCCCACCTTTTACCTTTCATATCTTAATCCCATTCACATTGGCTGTAAAGAGGAACCTTGTGCAGGCATATTTAAATTCAGTCTTTCTTGCAGACACACATTTTGTGGAGCCCATTATTTTATCCATAACTTCTTGCTGCTGTGCGTGAGACAGTCATTCTATTTAACTTTATTATCAAGCACTCTCATTTAACATCATGTCAGCATGGTGCTAATCCTTTGCTAAGGAGCTTTGTGCCAGGAAGGAGTTTCTCATGAGTAGTTACTGTGAGAATTACTTTGCATATTAAGTGTCAACTGCTGGAGCTGTGTGATCAGCAACCTGAACATATGCTGCCACTTGCCTGAGGAAATTACTTTGGTTTTTCTTTGAAAGTGGGAGGAGAGAAAATTGGCTATGTCTGAAGGTAAAAGATGCCAGAGATGCTTGATACAGACCTGTAACCAAATACTCCAGATCAAGATCAAAATCAGGAATCAGGATCCTAAACTTAACATTTGGTACATCGGCAAAGGTGCCCTCTATGCTTACTAGCTGCGATACATGGTCCGTGCCTCCCACCTTTCTGTAAACCATTTGTCTGTGGTCTTGCTGTTGCTCACAAAGAAAGTGGGCTCTGGGATTTGGCTGTCTTCTGCCTCTAAAGGCTTAGACCTTCACTATCTGGGTGCCCCCTCCTCTTCTGGACCCATCTTACATTGCCCTCTGTACAACATCCCCTTCGCGCTTGTTGAGGCAACGAGAAAGCCAAGATGGTTTTGGATAAATTTGTTCCTCTCAAAAAATCCCCAAAACCCTTCCCAGAGCTACAAGCACTGGTCCTGAGCATCTCCTGCAGCAGAAGCCCCTGCTGATGTCTCCTCTGCCCTCCCTCCTTGCGGAGATGGGGAAGGGCCCCATCTTCCTGCAGAAGATAGGTGATTCCCAGCAGAGCCTGGACATGCAGGCCCTTTTCCTTCTTCCTCATAGCTAGGCATCTTTTTTTCCCCATGAGCCCTCTGTCCACAGGCAGGAGGGAGCATTAGTGGTGCAGTAGAGCTGTCCCTGATCTGTTGACTACTTGGAAGAGTCAAAGCCTCCACCTACTTGTCAGATGATGGCCTGAGCCCTCCGAGTACATTGTGGGACCTTGGTTTCAGAAAAGCATATATACATGTGAGGAATCGTGCTTAGTGCTCCACAACGTTGGATAACCATATCTTCTGCTTAGTGTGACAAGGTAGATAGCCCTGAGCATAGCACAGGACTCTTTCATGAAGTAGTAAGGACCCCTGCACATGTTATAAGAAAGCCTGACCAAAAAACATGGGCAAATGCATTTTTTTCCATCCAGTTAGATAATCACTTCTAAGAAATACTGCACTCTTCTGACATTTAAAAGTGTGTGATGTGCAAGCACTGTCCACCTGGCAGCTTTTGGAACAGGTAGCAGCACATACTGGAAATACCTACACACAGATCATGTCTGTGACTTGGGAAACTAGCATTTAAATATGTCATTTATTTCACTATCTCATTTCTTTGAAAAATCCATACATGCTTCGATATACCAGGGAGAAAAGCTTCTGAATGGGGAATAATTCTTGAGACTACATTTTTGTTAAAAAAAAAAAAAAAAAAAATTGAAACATTTAATGGGAAATTTCTCAAATGAAAACATTAGGGAATATAGACAGAAAGCATTATTTCCAACAGGGATTAGTTAACCAAACATCCTTAAAGGAACACGGCAGTAGGCTGTACATTGTAATTATTTTTTTTCTTAAATGAAATGGAAAAAGTCCTTTCACTTGGTCAAAACCACTAGGCAAATGATGTTTCTCCCTAAGAGTTTTGGAAGGGAAGGGGTTTGACTTATTGTTAGTATGACGAACATCAGCTTGGAAGCTTTTATGCAGTTTTCAAAATGAGCCTTAGCTGCAAAAGGTCAGTTCCACTCCCAGATTCTCCTGAGCTTGATGTTTGACACAAGCCCATTTGTACCAGGATTTACTCCAAGGCATACTGAGGTGAATGGCATGGTTGTAATTTTTTTAAAGAGGCAGAATTAAAAAATATCCAGAAGGCTTAAAAAATGTTAAAGCAGTATTTGATTAAAAAAAAAAAAAACAAACCCTCAAAAATACTTGTACATTGTAAATTACCTGGTTAATATTCAGACTTATTCTGTGGGGGTTTTTCCCTACATCATCTGGTATTTTAACATTCCTCAGAAAAATATAAAACCAGAAAGTCCTGCTTTGAATGTCTACTATGAGAACTTCGGTGTCATTGGAGAAGGGATTTTTCTCTTAGATGGTGGCACCAAGACATGGGCCTGTCTCTACAATTGTTTCTGTATCTGCATTTTTAAAGCTTTGAAGGCAGTCCTCCGATGATGACAAACAGCAGCGGAAAGAGAAGATGAATTAGGATTTCTGATGGAATATTATCAAGTGCTGAAAATAAATCTGAGTTGAAAATACAACATAGACTTGGAAAAGGAAACACCTGACCATAAAATTAATATGGAAGAGAGAAGCTGAGCAAAAGCCAAACTCATAGGCCTTCTGTGATGAAAACCACGCTTCCAAACCAAGTTCAGACAGTGAGGATGTCAGGGATATGAGAAGGCCTTTGACAAATTGGAACTATTCTTAAACTTTCCTGACTTTTCCTGGTTTGTTCTGGCTGTAGAGAGGTAGAAGTTTTTCTTTTTAAACCTCTGCAAAACGTTGTTTGCAAGATATACCAAATAACCATGTCGTTTTCTAATTTAAAAAGCTTGTATTATGCAGCAGTAGGGAGTGCTTAGAAAATTTCTAGAAGCCAACATGAACACCCAAGATTCATATTTAAAAAACAAAAACAAAACCAACCTATTTCTTTGGAATTAGTCACAGCAGCTGGCAGAAGATCTGTTAGAGATATCTACAGATCTGTTAGAGATTGTTTCTCTATAACGGGAGACTCAGATGAGCCTCCACAGGCACAGACGAAGAATGGACTAGTTTTTTATTCCTGTATACATGCATGGTTCCTTTTAGTATCCAGCTGTAAGAATCTGGATCTTCTTCCAAGTCTGTAGGGGAAGGGAAATTCCACAGAGCTGAAAAGTGAGTTGAAGCTGTGGTGGAGGGCTGCGAGACGCTGTAGTCGGTTTTCTTGTATTTATGGTATTGCTGCTGGGTTGTGTGAGTCAAACTTAAGCTACTTAATAGCTCTGTTTGTTTATACATGTAGTTTTAAAATTGTCAACACTGCCTAGAGTGCGAGATGAGTGTTCGTTTTTATAAACCGATAAGAATTCAAATAAATTTTGCATAGCTTTGTCTTTGCCCTCTTTTACAAGTAAAGAGAATTTAAACGTTATTTATATTTTACTGTTCGGCAAGCTCTTTTTGGCCACCCTCAATAGTTCTGACATACATACAGTGAAGCATCACAAATCGTGGTTACTTTATCCAACTCCTCTGTTGTGTGAGGTTTTGCGTGCTTAAGACTATCAAACTTGCGTGATGAGTTGAACTTAAGATGCCAGAAATGTCAGGACCTTCATAGATGAACATAAATCTAGGGACTGTGTAATGTTTTATGTTCAAGGTAACTAAATATAAAACTGGCAGAGCAGGGCACACAAATTTTATATTTTCACTTGCTTAAGAAGAAATGCTTCTGCTAAGAGAAACAGGTCTATTTAGGTGAATTGTTGAGTGGTATTCTCTCTTACATCCAAAAAATCAAGTGCTGAGTGCTTTTTTTTTGTTTGTTTGATTCACCTTGAGATTTTGTAGGAATTAAGGAAGGGGTAGTCTGGCTTTTTTTTCTGGTAATGGTACCAAAAGCAGTTGGCATTTAATTCTGTGGGAAGCTGCTGCAGACATTGAAGGATAAGTTGTATATAAGGGACAAAGTAGCCCCAAAAACAACATGAGTATCACATTTGAATTTTGAACTCTGTTATGCATATTTGTAAAGCTGAGTAATAAACCAATAGTAAGCACAGTGCCTTGAAAACTACGTGCCTTAAATCTAAGTGGTCTTGTCTGGAAAAACTACGCTTTTAGTTTCTGGCTCTCCGTGAGAGAGAACAGGTAGCTGGCTACTTGTTTGTCAGGCTGGACCAGGAATAGTTTGCATTGATGAGTTGCAGTAACTTTCCTTGATGTGGAGGTAGGTTTTTAGTGGAATTGTTCTACTTCCAGCAACTGTAGTGTCAGGCCTGCAGTTCTTATTTTACTTTATTTTAAGGGTGTTTTAATCACAGGCATGAATCTCGCTCTCTCCAGACACAGATGGCTAACATTTATTCAAAGAATTATGACAAAGGAAGAGTTAGATGATTTTTTTTTCTTAAGAAGCTATTAAACTATCTCAGTCTGTCTAATCAATAATAGTTTTATTTCCTGTAACTACACAAATCATAATGATGAAATGAGTATTTATCCTAGAATGTATTTAATATTAAATCTCATTGTTGTAGTTCAATTCTACCAAGGAAAGCCTCCCAAAGGCCAAACCTTAATCATTTTTCTGTCATTTTATTTCAGACAAGCACTAAAGCATTTCTCTCATAAACTTTTTTTCCCCAAAGATCATTCCTAATAAAATCTAAGTTTGATTTCATACACTGCAGAGTGACTTGCATTTAAACAGTGTCTTTCATTGAAGTCTTCAAAGCCTGTTTATTGATAGACGAAGACATGAGTTTCATTATACTCCGATGTGGTTAGAGAATATTACTAGGTCATTTCTATAGCTGGCGGAGTTGGCAAAGGTCACAGAAATGGTGAAGCATTGAGATGGTCACTGCTTAGTCATCTGTCTGTGTAGCAGAATGTAGTCCAGAATTAGGTGTGAAGGTTTCCCACAAATCAGAAGTAGATGTTTTAGCTTCCTACAAAAATAAGAACAAATTCTAACAGTAGAACACTAGTTTTTTAGTACAAGAAACTAAAGTAGGGATTGTTACATTATATTACTAGATATTTGGGAAGATTAGGCCCTTCTTTTTCCCATCTGTGGTTTTTTTAGTTTTGGACACTCTGGTGGATTTGAATAGCTTTCTTTGAAGATAAATTGGTTCTACATGAAGGCTAGAGAAATGAATTTCTCTTTTGCATCTTGAATTAGATCTGAGAAAAATGATTGAACTCCTGCCTTGCGTGAGTGGTTCTCTTAGACTTCTGGTGTCACTATTTTGGATTTAATTATTTAATGAAACTACAGCACAACCCTCCTATGTACCAAGTAAGTTCTCTAAACACTGGGTAAAAGTCATGTTCACTCTCTCCTTTAGGTCAGTAAATAACAAATGAATTGTGCTAAGAAGAGTTTAAACAGAAGGTAATGAATTCTCCCTATGTGCATGGGGCAAGAGAGACAACATTAACTTCTGACTCTTCCTCAAAACTATTTGGAGCAGAGCTCACTCTGTTTTGTATGCTCTGCAAAGACCAACAGGATCCTGGAATATCAGTAGAAAAAAACCTATTTTATAGATACTGATGTGTCTTGGACATGTGATGGGTACAGAGCAGGCAGCTGAAGTGCTTTTGGAAGATCACAGAAGCTCTGAGGTTGGAGAACTTGGTTTCTACAGGATTAGGCAACAGCTGAGAAAAGTTTCTGTAGAGATGTATATTGGAGTAGTTACCTTTTTGGGGTACAGACACAGCCAAAATGGTTCATTTTGCAAATTAATAATAGCTAATAACAATGTCAGAAACAGGAGCCAGGATAACTGCATGCCCTTCTGTTACTACTGACACCTTTTAAAGATGATACTGCACTGAGAAATGGAGCCTTTCCTTGCAATGCTTTAAGACCTGTCTCATCAAAACATGCAAACAAGTGTTTAATCTGAGGTGTTAGTGGTGAATACCTCTATCACAATTGCCACCGTGATGGATTTGAGCTCGCAAAGCCAGACTCCCACTGAGCACTTCTTTGTGTCAGGAGATGGCAGTGCAGAGTAGTTTTGCAAATACAGCCCTTTGTAATGGTTGAAGGGCAAATTTTTCCTAGAGAAGTTTGTGATTTCTGGGTGACTCTTCATATGCTAGGTTTTCCTCAGAATCAGTCTTAAGTACTGGAAAACTTGAAAACTGCCTACAGTTACAGCATGAAGTTACATTTTCTTGAAATTATTCTTTTTTTTTTTTTTTTTAGAATTTTAATAGGCAGTATTTTACAGGTATGTTGAAGACAGAAAAAAACAGCAGAAATTCAGCAGTAATGGCAGTGGAAAATCTGGCCGGTATCACCACAGAGTAAGCAATAATTCCCTATACCAATGTACTCTATTAGAGTTGTCAACTGAATGCATCTTTACTTACACATTTCTGTGGGGCTGATATATCATCTTGAACTGGCATTAAAATGCTGGGATTTAACATCAGTGGATTCAGGCGCCTTAAGACCAAAAGGTATAAAGACAAGTTGGAGAAACTGTTGTAGCTTAATTTCCCTGAAGGAATGGAGACCAGATTGTCTCCAGAAGGTGAGGAACTGGAATTGCTGCAACAAAGCATGTAACATAAATAGCAAAATCTTTGGTAGGTTCCAGTGTACAAGGTTACTGAACTCTGTTAGGAAAGTCCCTACTCTTCCTCAGGGGAGGGAGGGACTGACAGAGAAGGCTTTTCTCTTTGCAGAAGACCTCACTCTGTCAAAACCACTCAAAACAACAGGACCAAAGAATTAATTCAAGACCACTAAAATTAAGATCAGTGGCTATAGTTAGGGAGCACTGTGTGAGACCTTTAATGCTAGGCAATCTCACCAGCTGATTTCCCTGAGCTCAAAGGTGACATCCTCCAACAGCATACTCGTGTTCAAATTTTTGGCTCTCCTCTCTGTGTGCTGCAGTTGGCAACACAGAAGACTGGTAGGGAATAACAGGGGAGAAACGAGTGTACGTGGAGTGCTGCAGAAGCAGGCTCCCCTAGCTGCTGCCTCTCCGCTGGCAGATCCTCCCACCTGCTTTCTCTCCCCACTCTGCCTCCTCTCCTCTCTCCCCCCGCGTTGTGTCACGGGAGATGCATGGCAGAATTTGCTTGTGATCTGGAGCAATATAGTTGTAAATGATTCTGCCTATTTGCTAATTTGTGACATTTACAATGTTGGAGAGCTGCACTCTTGGGCACATACTGACATTTAATTAGCAAAATTAATGTGTATTGGCTAGATCTAAATATCAATTTATTAAGGTAATATATGGGTAATTTATCATGTAATGTATATTCCATAGTAGATTTAAAAATTTAAAAAATTAAAAATAATAATAATTTTAGAAACACTCCAGAAATGTGTGAGCTACCATATGGCTAGCTACTGTAGTGTAACAGTACAACAAGTATAGTTAATTATGTCAAGCAAGAATGTGTTAGAGAATCCATTTAAATAACCACAGATCACACTGTAGTCACCAGTATCTGTTTACACATACTTTGTATGGATTTCCCCTTCACACATTCCTCTACTTGAAGCTGATGTGCACACCGGGTCCCAAGTCGAAAGGCTTTAGAATGGCTCAACTTTAACAAAATAAACCTATTTAAGAGTGTTAAGTAAAGCTTGGCAAATGACTGTGGCTATTTGCTATATACCCAGTTGAGCTCACCAGTTCAACATGTGTCCAAGCTCTTTTCACTAAATAAGGGCAAAATTCTCCACTCCGTTTGGTGCTGTGTTTAGTGCATGTCCTGACATTAGTGGAAGCTCTCTGTACAATGCAGCTATAGACTGTGCAACTGATATTGAGCTGCTCGAGCTGGAGACTTCTACAAAGGGGGAAGTATCTCATCTCCCAGAGACAGCCAGTATGTTGGCCTATATTGTACAACGCAGCCAGGCAATGAGCTACTCAAGCTGGCAGTAGTAAAAGGGTCAGGAAAATGGGAAGCTGTAGCAAAGCACAAGCTGGATGGCATAGGCTAAATGCCTGTTGAACAGCTTTTCTGTGATTGCAAATGAAAGGGCAATTTCTCTCAGTGGTGGGTCTACCTAAGCAGAACAAACTTACCTGAGTGCTGCTTTCTAGGGGTCAGATTATTTAGAAAACGAGTGATGCTGGTGAGAGTTGAGGATGTCAGTGTGTTGAATACTAGCACCTCATAAAACTGAGCTGAAAATACAGATTGTAGGTAGCGGCAGATTCCATTAATCCACACCAACAACCTTATCCTATATATGCTTTAATTAGTGTTGCAGGACAACCAAATAATTCCATTCAAGTAAGCACCCAGAAGTCTTGTTGATTATCTGAATTACAGCTGCATCTGCAAAACTGGGCTGTAAATCTCCATGGGGACATACTTTTCATTAGATTTCTAATATTTCCCTTTTCTAGTCAGGCTGGAAAGATGAGAGCATCCTGCCCTTGCTCCTGGTCCCAGCCAGAGCCAAGAAATAAGAGAAGCATGTGAAAATGAAAGGGGTGTGTGGAAGAATAACAAAGTCCCTCTTACCAAACCTCAAAAACATTTAATCTTGGATTTCATGAGAGGGTTGAGAAAAAGGATCGATCAGTCCTGAATTTATCTGCCTAGATTCGGCCATTCCTAGGACTTTGCTAACATCAACAGGCTCAGCACCAGAGAGGTGTGTTCATTTGTCACCAATGACCTTGCTAAATATTAAACTTCTTATACTCTCTTCGGCAGCAGATGGCTTCTCTTTCTAGTTGCAATGTTGTCAACTGCAGCAGTAAACATAAAACAGATTATAAACAGATACTTGAGATTAGGATAGTCTGAGTATATTAACATTATTTGGAAGGGGTCCGATCAAGTAAACAAATTATCAACATATTTCATAGAGGCCATCCAACCAACAGAGAGATCTGTAACTGACAAGATGATCTGCATGCAGAGACTTAATCTAATATATGTACTTTACTTAAAATTAACTAGGAAACTCCAGGTGAAAGAGGGCTTAATGATTTAATCTTCTGACATACAATTAATACTATATGTCAGAGCTGAGCAAACCAGCTCTGCTTGATTGCCAGCTTGATCTGCTACTTCTAATATGTAAACACCTTGAAGGACATTATATCTAAGTTATATTTTTTCCTTTCTTTGAATCTGACTGGCTAATACAATGAATGGTGTTAACATTTCCCTTTTTTTATTCCATTTTCTCATTTTACAAAGCTCACCTGCTGTCCACTTAATTTAACCATTGGTCTGGATACTCTACTTGGGCAAAACTGTCATCTCCTCTGAGAGAAAGGAAAGTCCCTTGGTCTCTTCTACTATGATTCAAAGAACAAAGTCTTCATTCCCCTCCCTAAGGTTGTGGGTTGATCATCTTTGGTTTCATCAGGCAAGGTGTCCACCAGCACCTTTGCGTGTAAAAGGCATGCGTATACTCCCTCAGTCTCTAATAAATTTTGCTTGACTTGAGAAATCTAGTGAACAGAAAAGGGCTGGCATAGAAAACTGAGGGAAGAACGGTAAGAAGAGCTTTTCCTCTATAAACATTTGTAAGGTAAATCTATTCTCCTGACTAAATAAACCTGACCGCTTATGCAAAGCTTATTTTTTCTCAGCATCAAGGACCAAAGTGAACTAAGAATTGCTGTGTTTGTTAGTCAAATGATTGTGCTAGATCCCAAGATGCTACAAAAAGTAACATTTCCACTTCTAACATTACCCTGCACCTCCTTCAGTCAGCAGCCCAGTTTAAAGAAGGAAATTCACCCTGTGGTATAACTTTTAGTAATAAATTTGCTCTTGTGGGGTGGTTTTGATCATATGATTTAGCGAAAGCAAAATCAGATGCAACATATAGAAAACATACTGCTATGCACATTTACTTTTGGCAAGAAGTGTTTTATTATGCACATAACAAAAGAAATTATAATAAATGGCCACCTGTGTCTTTATCCTATACTCTTATTAATCTTATGCCTATGCAGCCACTGTATGCATGCTAGAGATTTGTAACGAGAGTCTGCAGCAACTGAAATCATGAAGATTAAGTGGGATATTAGTGTGAAATCAAACTGATATTGGTTAGTAACTGCAGTGCCTAGAGTAAGTATGGAGCTGGCCTAGGAGAGAGCAGGAAGGTTTGTTTGATATTCTCCCAGCGTTACAATTGCTGGGATGCATTTTTCAGTCCTATCAAGAGGCAAATGACTTTATGAGATTTTGTCTTTAGAAAGCTTTGGGCCAGAAAATGGAGTTAAATGATTTCTGCCCAATTGAAATCTGGCCATTTGAATCAAGAAATCTAGTTGCACTATGCCAGAGCTAAATTTTGACTTGCTCTGTAAAGGTTGGCTTGCTGCTTTTAGCAGCATTTTACAATATTTAGTTCTCTCTCCACTTTCTCAGAATGCTTCTGTCTGGGATGCAATGTGCACATAGTATGCATTAAGGCACTATATTCTATTTTAATCCCTAGATAGCACAACTGCCACATGAATGATACTGTTGATGCTAAATAGTGCCAGGCAGAGCAACTTTCTGAATCTATGAATAGACTTAATGAAACCTAAACCACGGGGGAGAAAACCAGGTGAAGCTGGCAGACTTTTATACTTTATCTCAGGTGGGCTGTCAGAGAAAATAGGTGCCCATCTCCCAACAAGTGTCCCCTTCCAAAGATTTAGACTCAGTATGCTTGGGCTACTCCCAAAATACCCTGCTGTGTCACACTTGACAGACTCTGTAAGGGGCGCAGCTACTAACAGTAAAGTTTAGTATTAGCTCTTGCAAGTTACAGTTTAAACCTGGATAGCACCCAGTTTCTATCACTTTTTCTGAGATACAGAGTATCCTGAAAAAGCTCTTAGTACCTTCCAGAGTCTAGTTTTTCATGGAGTTAGAAACCAAAAGCCATCTCCAGTGTTCGAGTTAGACCTGAAAGCAGCCCAAACTGGCTCATTTCCTCCTGTAGAAGGGAAGGTGCAGGTACAGCAGGTAAACCAGTCCGCAAGCATCAAGTCCTGCACACTCTGAGCACAGAATTACAGAATGGTTTGCGTTGGAAGGGACCTTTAAAGATCATCTAGTCCAACCCCCCTGCCATGGGCAGGGGCATCTTTCACTCGATCCGGTTGCTTAAAGTCCCATCCAACCTGACCTTGAACACTTCCACTGATGGGGCATCCACAACTTCTCTGGGCAACCTGTGCCAGTGCCTCACCACCCTCATCATAAAGAATTTCTTCCTTATGTCCTCATGTGGCACAGAGCTTCATGTAACAGTAAGAATAATATTTGTGGGTCCCGATTGGTAAGCCAAGAGCTCTGCTTCCCAGAAATACTATGCCATCACTATGGGGGTGAAACAAATAAGATTACTTCACTGGCATGGGTTGGTGTACCCACAGCATATACTGTTAGGTTTCTTTCTGTGAAAGAAAGTTAGTCCCGAGCTATTGGTGGTCTTTGGAAAGGGAAAAGGGGAATTAGATGTTATATGTTGTGTTGTTTTATATTGTTTTTGTTTTAAGGCCAAAAGTGGCCATTATAATAATTTAATCAGATCTTTTGCATAACTCAAGCCAAAGAATCCAGCCACTAATAGCTGCATCAAACTTGTAGCTTCTGGTTGGGTTATATTTTAGAAAGACATCCAGAAAGAATGATATGTTTTTGGAAATGGCTTACCATCTGGAAGTTGGGAGGACAGCACAGACAGCATGTGTTAGGGGGGAATAGATTAAAGGAATAGAGTAAACAACTTTTTTTTTTTTTAACTTCCAAAGTTTGAAATATACTTAGATATAGATAGATGACTGATAGTTTTATAAATAAGTTGAGTGTTGCATTTATAAATCAAACAAGATTTCTGAGAGCCTGGATCTAGGGAGGTCTGTTTTACAGAGGTAACTTTCAGGGGGAGTATGCCTATGTGATACTCTGATGTCTGATGGGGAATGAACACGTGCTATAAGCCATAGCAGAAGTGCTGTTCCTCTACCCAGCTTCTTATCTATCTATCTATCTACCTATCTATCTATCTATCTATCTCTATTAATACTTAGATATGAAGCATGTGTACTTCCTACCTGCTTGGCTCTCTCCCAAAAATGACTATATACCTGAAACTTTGGGGGGGCAAGAAGTACTAAAGGCATAGGTATTTGCATGCAACTGCTCCTGCGCATTCTCTCACACACAGAGTGATAAATGGTAGCTAGTGAGGTAACAAATGCTATAGCCTTGGTAGGATTAGCTCCAAGTATTCAGTGATTGGTGAAGCATGTGACCACCAGGAACTAGGTTAAAACTCAGGATTTTATTTTTGTTTTAATTTAGGAGAAGAATATAATTTCCTAGATAGTTTTTGAGCTTAAATAGGTGGTATATTTTCTACTTCTTTCTAGAACAACAAATGATAAATTACTCTTACTTAGTTAAAAATGAAGAAAAATTAAAAGCTGAGATCCTCCTAACTCAAACTGCTGTAGCTTTAAGGAAAACACTAAAATAATGCATGAGCTGGCAACAGTCCCATTTAGGACAGAAAGTGAGAAAGCCTTTAGTGTCCAATATGTTACAGATAGTTGGCTCAAAAGCGTCTATTTTCACCTTTGGAAAAAGACTAGAGTTTTCTTCTTTCATCAAGTATTGAAAAAAGTCAGAAGAGAGATATCAAAGAGCATTTGGTAAGTTCAGGTAAATCAGCATATTTGTTGATCTCTTGTTCAGAGATTCTGCCTGTAAACAGCTCACAGGAGCTGTTTTCTACACCTTTCCAGCAGGCGAATCCCTTTCTTGTTTAATGGATTCTAGGTTTATTGCAGTTGAACAGCCCTACCTTTCCATAAGTGCTTTAATTTGTGATGACCTCAAAGGAACTCCACATAGCAGGAGCACAGTATTTATGTCACCTGTAATATGTACCTTTTTAATGGTTCAGTCGTTCCCCAGAGAGGTAGTGGCATTCTCGCCATTGACTGTGTTTGAAGCTTGAGTGAACCCTAACTTTTTCAGCTGCTGAGTTAAAGAAATCACTGCTGATGGTGAGGGGAATTGGTAACCATCTCCCATATCTGCAGGTGGACAGAACAATACCATTATCACCCTGAAGGTGCAAAGCTAGCAGCTCTGAAGTGACTGCTTTTCAGAAAAACTCCTTTCTTCCTTGTCTCATATAAAACTGCAAATAAGTGCAGGGACCATCAAATGGAATTATGCACAGGATTAGTAGTTTGTCATGGTTTGGTTATTGGAAAGGAAAAATTGGAATGAACTTACCTTTTTGTTGTTTTTTTATTGTTGTTGTCGTTGCTGTTGGGTTTTGGTTTTAAGTCTCCAGTTAGAGGTTTTAAGATTTTCTTGTAAAATGACTCAAATACTGTTTTATAACATTTAACTGCTGGTGTGAAAGATTCTTAAACCAGCAGGATGGCTGCTGTAGCTGCACTCCCATTCCCTGCTATGGTGAAGGGGTTAAAGTCCTAGTGCCAATTCACTTATTTGCCACAGTGGTCAAATTGCAGCTTGTCACTTGAAGGCATTCTGCAAAATTGGTTATTCTATTAATATCCTCAGACCACATGATGTAAGTGCCCTGGGCAGCTTAATATATTGATTCATCATTCTGCTGAGCAGCAGCTATTGTCTTCCGGAAATCTTTGATAGTACAACCTGGGCATGTATTGAAATAAATTTTTATTGACATTATTTATGCTATTGCTAGCACAGGAATGGTCAGTGAAATACAGGCAAGCAACCTTTTTTCAGCACTCTCTGCCTAAGCATCAGCATGAGAGTCCTAGGATATGGGTATGTGTGTATTGTTACATAAAAGATTTAGAGAGAGTTCTTGTCCCAGCCCTCTGATTCCCAGCACACCTTGATTACTCACTCTCTTCCTCACTTTGGTTTGGACTGGTCCAGTTAGCTCTGTTGCAGACAACTGTGTGATGCAGTGGGTTCATCCTGCACAGGGTGGGTGGAAATCAGAAACTGCCTCTTTGCCTTGGGTCAGTCCATGATCACACTATATTTAGCAGTTTATTTATAGCCAGTGTCCCAAGAATTGACTCTGTGTTCTCCAAAATTGACTCTAGGTAAATACTGAGATGGAGTTAAATTCCCTGTTGATTGCTACAACTTCCCTAAAGAAACTGGCACACAAAACAATAATAGTACAATTAAAAAAAAAAAAAAAAGACAGTTCTGTCTCCATTTTTGGAAAAAAAGTAAGAATGTCTGTAAAAGTGAGTGCTGGTTGGTGACACCTCCTGTAAAATAATGAATTAATTGGTCTTGTGATATCCATATCAAAAACATGTCCTGCGTTATTAAGAAACTCATCTAACCCAATAAGTTTTTTGCTTTTTGGCTGAGGACTTAAATAACTAATTGTGACACCCAAATTTAGTTTACAAGTGGCCAGAGCTGTAGAACAGTGCTAAATTTATCTTTCAATAATAATAGTATATTATAATAATAGTATCTTTCAATAATCTTTCAATATTCAAATGCTATTTTCTTTAAATAGGTTTATAGGAAAGTAAGTACCTGGCAGTCACAAAGAAATTTGCTTTGAAGTAGGTTTTTTGCTGATCTGCTTCCCAGCAAGGTGCATCTTTTTCTGTAACTCAACATTTTTGTTGTCACCATGTTAATTTATTCAAAGCAAATATAGTGTGTATGCAAAGGCTAAGGTTCATTAGAAGGTCAGGCACTGTAATATGCTTATATTTTTAGTATAAAATATTTTTTCAGTTTGAAAAGCAAGTTTAGGTAGGCTCAGATGCTAGCCAAATTATGGATCATGAGCCTTGGATGCTAGCCAAACTGTGGATTGTGGGCTATGGTCAAGGGCCAACCTACAGTAGGTGGACACTGTATGCAGGTTGAGACACTGAGATTAGGAAAGTGGGCAGTGATTTTTTTGATCCAGCAAACAGGATCTTCTCACTCACTGCCTAATGCAATCCGTCATGGAGCATGGGATTTTGGAAGCTCCTTCCTTGGGATATAGGGGATTCCACAAGCTCCTTGCGCTGATGCACTAGATGTTGGTATGCCCTACTCTAGTAATCTCCACCCGTGCATAGCTGCAGCCTGGCTTGTGCACCCTAACCAGGGAACTGAAGCATAGCCCCACAAGCTTTCTTCCTGCAGGGTTTCTGGGGAAGTCGGAAGGCTTTGCTCATTGTAAGTTTGCTGGCTTGGAACATCAGAGAACAAAAAGAGGTTTATGAATACCATGCAAATGATGTCATACAAAAGTGACTACTAACCAGATGACTCACTGCAAACGGATGGGTAGTTTTGCTGTTTGTCTATTTTTTTTTCCAGCTGAGCTGAGATATGGTTTATTGTAGGAGTCTGAGAATTGCTCATATATGAGAGATTTTGGATCATGTCTGCTCTTCCCAAGTACATGGCTTAACACTGGAGCAGGAGATCAGGCATTCCACCTCCGGAGAGCTGTTCATGTTTCTGTTACTGTCCCCGTGTAGTTGTAGCATGCTCATTTGATATGTCGTCTTTCCCTATAATTAGAAGTGACAATGATCATTACTGGCTACAGTTTCACTAGGGAAAGGGAGGGAAGGATAAAAAGGGGTTACATTTTCTGTTTAATGTTCCTCCGCCATACTGCTGGCAGCATACACGATTCCAGCTAGAGATCTGCTTTCTCCTGCCCCTCACCCCAGAGAAGATGGGGTTATGTGTAGGATTTTGGATTCTCACCCCCCTGGCAAACTCCCTCTGTAGCTCTGCCTCTCCCCTACTCATATGCGGTCCTGGAAATCTCTAGTGCTGGGGGAAGGAACAGCAATCTCATCTCATACCGCTGCAGTTTCCTGCCCTCCCCTTCCTCTGGTCAGTGCCACTTCAGGGGGTGACATGTCACTTGATCAGCTGACATAAGAGGAGAGCTTTTGGAAACCAGAGATTCCTGGAAAGGGGCAGGGCAGCCTTGGGGAAAGAAAATGAGGTTAAGGTCTCTCTAGTGCTGTGGGTGCTGATGATGTTATGTCCAGCAGCCCTGTGGTACTACCTGTGTGTCCAGCATGAGCCATTGCAATGGATGAATCTCTTCTACAATACAGTGAACATTGAACATCACTGGGTGGCAGAGAGTTAACAAGAGCCCGTAGTGGATCTGAACACTGGGATTTTTTTTAAGAATTGTTGAGCTTTTAAATAAACTTCTACCTTTTAAGAACTTTAAAAAAAAAACAAAACAAAACCAAACCTTTTTTTAGACAAGATTTTACCCTCCTTGATTATCTCTCTCACTCACATGCTCCTCCTATCAGTGTTACATTCACTGGGTCTCAACTTCCCTTCCCCATGGGAGGTCGCTGTTGACCTGGGAAGGCTGGGCAGAAAGCCATGGTGCTTCATCCTGTGCCACTGCTTCCAGCTGCCAGGTGCTACTGGCCAACTCCCCTGGACCTTCCACAGCACTCATCTCCACACAGCTTTTTGATCTCCCAGATCTTCCACCGCTTCTAGGATCTTTCTCCACTCAGGATCTTCACCTTCCTCTTTCCAGGCCCCCTTCTCTCCAAGACTACTGTTTCTCTACAGGAACTCTTCTTTTTGGACTCCTTTCTGAAACCATAAGCCTCTGATTGTCCCAGTCTAAATAGTGTGTGAGAAGAAGCACAAGGAGAAGAAGCCTCTTAATTGGTAGTTCTGTCTCATGCCTCTTTCTTAATTGAAGGATTTGGGATGTGCCACTTTTGTTTGGTCCATGTGTTTTCAAAACCTACAACTAGCCTGCACTTGTTGCAGCTAGCAAGTATCAAGCTTCTGCTGGAGAGTTCAAAAGTTCAGTTTTGGACATTCACCCACCTACCCAGCCCACCCAAACTCAACTAACTGCCTGTTAGCTTCCACAATTTAAGCTTTTTTTTTTTTACCTATGACAATTATTCTGTTAGTCTTGTATCCAATCTTACTGCCTTGCAACTGAAAAAATTGTAGGTGCAAAGTTAATGAAGATGAGCAGGGAAAAGGATGGAGAGATCACAGGTTCTTCATTAATGTCATCCAGTTTGGCACATGTGTACTGCATCAAACCATGCAATGCCAGGCAAGAACCGCAGAGACATGCCCTTCCTCCAGATCATGACTTATGTGTCCTAGCTAGTGCCTGTACATTTTAGAGAGATACTAGTAAATGTAAAGAAACCAAATAGGTAAATGTTTCATTTAGTATCTACTATCCAGAGCCAGTTGTTTTTTTTTTTTCACTTTGGATTTCTCCTGTTGTCTCCTTGATGACAGAATTCTCTAATATTAAAAACCACTTTCCTCTGTTACTTTGGTCTGGCAGCTCCAGCCTGCTTGGTAGTATGTATTGCCAGACTGCTCAGGTGTATTTCTGCCATAGAGAAAAGGGTGGCATGAGTGAGAAATGTGAGAATTTGAATTGGAAAATTAATTTATTTCTTCTGTATTCTTGGTGGGGCGGTGGTTATTTGTTTTTTTTTTTTTCATTCTGTTGGTGGAAAATGAGCTGGTTCCAGAAGTGATATTGTTGGTTGCAGGGCTTAGGATGGGTCCTGGCAGCAGCTGCAGTGGAGGAAGCAATGCTTCTGAAGGAAAAGCACAAACCCACAGAATGAACCATATATAAAACCTTAGTTACTACTGTTGTAAGCCACTGACGTATTTAGTTGCTGAATCTGAAATTAAATGTGAGTGGCATATCACATGAAGAACAAAGAAGCACACCATTATCTCTTAACCATAATGGAAATACACAGACAAACTATAGGCTTTTATGTGGTGGTGTGGTAAAACAGAACTTCATTTTTGGATTAGCCTGGGGACAGCCGATGCTGACTTACATGTCACCGAGGTGGCTCAGCAATGACCACTTATTCTAAATGCCAATTAAATTTCTTAGGCCAGAGACTGTTCATTTTGCATAGAGAGCTATTTTACACTTTTTCCACCTCTGATTATGTAATTGGTCAGTATTACAAAGACTGGCAATGATCTTACCCTCTCTTACTAACGGAACTTTTTCTTTCTCCTCAGTAAGGGCATCATCCAGAACCCTATTGCTTTGGCTGCTTGCTCTGACCCTATGCATTGCTTCAGTTAGACAAGCTATGAAAATTTACCCCTTATTTCCAGCACTTCTGTATGAAATGCATCAAAAATTCTTTCTGTGGTTTCAATGTCAGTGTCGTAGTAAAAACCCTACAGGGAAATTAATGGAAATGTTCCACTGTGCTCTGGGCAGATGGTATGGTGTAGAAAGCAAAAACAAATTCCTGTCCCTGGTTAGCACCTGCTGTACCCAAAGGGTAATCATTTCTTTGCAAATAATTGGAAGGCATGACTTTCTCTCTTTATTAACCAGCTTTTAGAATTACATTTTTCTCCTCATAAACTCCCTTCAGAAAGCACGCAGAGTAAATAATTAGAATTGCAGCTTTGTGGCATGTTCCTTGAAGATGTTCTTAGAATTAATATGACATGTTATGATTTGTGGTGATTAGTGTTTAGATGAGGCCCTAGATATTCTACTGGCCTTCAAAATGTAATTCAAAGCAAATTCTGACATTTTCTCAGTCTGTCAATGTCAGGACCAGCCATTAGAACTATGGATGCACTATTTTTAATGCAGGGTGACAAAAATGGCCTGATCCTTAACGGCAATGTGTTTTTGAGAGCTCCTGTTTCCAAAGCATTTTGAATACATGTGCTTCATAGGTGCTTGAGAAATTAATAGCTGAAATTCAGAGCATGAGGTTCTTCCGCCTTGAATGGAACCAGATATGTTTCTCAGACTCTCTGCATTGATTTCAGTGAACTTTCAATCAATCTTTTCCAGACTGTTTTGACTCAGATGTTATTTCTATTCAGTAGCTTCATACATCCTAGTCTATGTAGAGGTGGCTCCTTCTGTGACAAACCGTATGTACAGATGACTTAGAAAATAATCAGAGATTCGCTGATGCTAGCTCAGTATGTTAGAGTGCTCTCTACCTCATGCTACAGAGGTAGTAGAAATGCGTATTTCTTAACCAGTTTTGAAGTCAGAAAACTTTTGGACTGGGAGCTTTATTCCAGAGATGCACTTACTGCCAGGTATTTTGATCCTCATCCCTTTCTTATCTGGAGGATCTGGGGGGCACTACCCTGAAGACTGCAGTGACAATACAATAGATATGATCTCTTATCTTTCTGACTGTGCAGCTTGTTTTGGGTAGACTGGAACAGTAATCTCAGCTATATTGTACATTTAATTTCATTAAAGGACATAAGCCAAATTTTGGTTTGAAATTCTAAGGAAGAATGATAGATCTTAGCCTTGTTTTGAAAATGGTAGCAATAACTCTCATCCAAAGAACAATTGTATGGTAGTTATGCTGATAGTATTGAACATTGTGGCAAGTCTCAGAAGAAACTCTTGGAAGCCCCTGACCATGAATGCACTTGTTTTTCTGAACAAGATCCGGTATTTTAGCTCTGCAGCCTGGCATTGCTAATAACTATTTTTGAGTGTGAGAAGGCTTGCATTATATATTATGCAGAAAATGCTGGAAAAATTAAAATGGTTCAGCAGGTTTGGTTATGGTGCGTCTAGCAATATGAATAAATGGAAATCAGAATTAAATGCTAATAAATGGGATAGCACAAGGTTTTTTGTTTTTGTTTTAGGATGTTCTATACTTATTGAAAAGTTTGGGTAAGTGATCAGCATAAAACCCACAGTGAAATACTGAGCCTGCGTTGCAACAGCAGCTGCTGTATTTGAATGGATTCCCAGGATCCGCACCAGGCAGCCTATTTTTTGTCCAGTTTACATGGGTTATCTCCTGACAGAAGCAAATTTTATGGGATTCAAACCTCATTTCCAAGCACATCTTTGGCTGAATAGCTGCTTGTTTTGTGGGGAAACTAGTGCTCCATCAACGACTCTAAAGCTGCTCTGGACATTTCTTACTCTTTGTTCAGAGCTCTTGCTGCTAAGTGTCAACAAGCAGCAGCAAAGAGAGCTTGAAAGTGTTTTAAGTCCTTGAATGCTTTATTGATTCTGCAGTGACAGAAGCCACCAACAACCGCTCTCTATTGTGGTACTTTTCAGTTCATCCTTAGTTTTTGCACAAATGTTCTAATTAGAGTTGATGCTCCTTTCTTTCCATTGCTTTTACTAACAAGAAGCTGTGGACACAACGTGTAAGGACAGTTGAGTCTGGAGCTTTAACTCAAACTTGATGTGAAATAAATTCTAAACTCCCACATACAATCTTTTTCTGAAAGTGCTGCTACTGTGAGCCAGGAGTAAAGATGGCTTATTATTTAGGATGCTATCAGGTCTGTCAGTTTACAGGTTTATCAACTTCTGTTGAATATATGCCTGAATGCTACTGTATAAGAAAAAGTATTCTCAAAGAACTCCTATTTCATTTTGCTTGGATGATTTCTGCCCTTGATTGTGTCACAGAGCTGCTTCAGTTGAGGATGGTAACGTAGGATTCCTATTGAGAGTTTTATGGAAATCAGACTTTGGAGGCATTTCCCCTGGTGAGATAAACATACCAGTTATACTGCTTTTGCAAAAACAAGCTTTGGTCTAACAGACCACTTTCTGTCCACTGGAGAAAGAGTGTCTTGGAGCTGCAGCTCCAGAGGAAGTGATAAACTGAGAAGGCAAGCTGGTCAGCAAAATAAACTGCTGTCTTGAATGGTGCTTTGGTACCTGAGAAGGAGGTCAGGGTGTGGGGAGGCCAGGAGGCAGGAAGAGGGTGGGAGGGAGCAGAACGCCAGAGGGTGAGGGGCGTAAAGGGGAAGGCAACATCTTGAAGAAGTACAGGCTGAGGCATGATCTTGCTGAAACAGATAGCTCTGTGTACAAAGGACCCTATGTGCCGTTGGATCTCCTGCTGAGTGGAGAGGTCTATCTTCACCTGAGCAGTTTCTGAGCAATGAAAGCCTGGCATCAGTAATAAGATATGAAGCACTCACTCCACCCGTGCTTGACAACCAGGTTAGTGTATAGTCATTTCTGAACAAAATGAACTGCTGCTTGACTAGACAGCAATGAATTATGACCAATCTTATACACTTATTAGTCTTAATGTCTTTGACAGAGCTGGGTTATTTGTTCCTGCTGCCAGTTCCGCAGACATCTTCTCAACAGCTGAATGTCCCCAGTAACTTTGTTCGGATCCCCAGCCATTTTGTAGAAGAAATGTGGTTTACTTTAAGTTTGCAGTGCTGTCATTTTGAATGAGGATGTAACTTAAAAACACACTCAATGATTTTCCAGTCATGCCAGCTGTAAACACCAGACTGGTAGTGGGTTGATTTAGTGTTCTTGGTACCAGTGCCCAGCTCTAGTTTTTGAAATCAAGGGTTATATAAAGAACCGAAAAATTATTTTAGAAGATATGGGAGGATGTAACATTTCAGGACTGATTAAATTGAAAATATACTGCAAAAGCTGAAGGGGTGGGAGATGGGAAAGTTTCTAAACAAAAGAGAATATAGGAAATATAGAATGCCTATACTTCAGGCAATCTCTATGTATTGTTACTCACTTATTAATTTGCTTTTAACAATCTCTTGTTACGGGTTTAGACTTAATCTTCGGATTTCCTTTTGAGACCCTATTCCCAGTTTGAACTGGTTCAAGTCTGTACTCAAATCAAAGAAGAGCACAATATGTACTTTGCTTTATACACAAGCATTCTTCTCTTTGGTTAATCATTTCAGTGTGGGGGGAGAGGGTAGTGGTTGGTTTGTTTCATTTTTATGAATGCAGTACCCGTGAAAACACAAGACTTAACTATTTAGGACTCTAGTTCCAGTGCAGTGGTGGAAGCACTTGGACTTTAACTCTAGTTATGGCTCATTAAGCGTAAAGAAATCAATATTTAGTTTCATGGAGAGATCTTCTCTTTCTATGCCTTGGTTGCTTATTTCCAAGTCAGAGGCTCTTATTTCAGTGCTTTTTGGCTCTGACCCTACTTTATGTTAGAATATAGTGTATGGTGCTGCACCCAGCCTAATCCTTTTCTAGGACAAAAATACCTGTGAAGATGCTACAGACCATGCCTGGACTGTACGTAATTACATGCTGACTTGGAAAGAAAAGATTGCATGTAAATACCTGTGAAGATGCTACAGACCATGCCTGGACTGTACGTAATTACATGCTGACTTGGAAAGAAAAGATTGCATTTCTCCTTCCAGGGAGTCCTCAGTTGTAGGAGCAGAGAAGTACATCTGCTCATATTCAGGCTGAAACTATAGAGGACTTCTGTTAGAAAAGGAAACTTGTCTTCTCCACGGTGATTGGGAAAGGCAGTGGGAGCTCTCTATGATCAAGGTTGTTCTTCTCAACCGTCTAGCAGAAGTGTTAACTAAGACAAAAAAATCTGAGAACAGCAATGAAGAGGAGACTGAGGTGGCCTGAAAGGTGGACCTTCACATGATGGGATGAAGCAGAAGAAAAGGACAATTGAGGCTAACTGTAAAGAAACAGATTCCAAACAGAAATTGTGGAAATGCTTCTTGCTTGAGTGATTTAACGACAAAGCATGCTGCTGCCTGTTTTGTGGAGGCAGGAAATTGGTGTCTGTCTATGGAGGTGAGTCAGGGATGGCTGATTTGCTCAAAAATATTTCATTAGGGTGTGCTTAAAAAGAAATAATTGTGGGTTTTATATAGCTTCTATCTCTTCCTCTGAAAGATGTTATTTCAGAAATGCCCAGAGTCTAGGGTGCATGGAGAATAAAGATGACTTTAAGTGTCTATTTCACATCAATATTTGTATAGGTGTTCTGAAGGTCATGGAAGCCATCTGGTGCCAGAGGCAGGATCTCTAATTGGACACTTGCCCATCTCTCCACCCCCATATCCCTTAACCTGCCTTAAATGAACAGTGGAGCAGATTTGAGGGGAGGAGTTCTGCTCTTTTCTGCCTAGCATGACTTCTGCCTGTGTGCAGAGTCTTTTTCCTTCTGCGTAGTGGCTACTGGTTCTCTCTCATCCCTGCTCAGATGGATCCTTTAGCATCACTCTGGGAATGCTGTGAGGTGTACTTACCACACAAGCATAAAACCACAGAGAATTTTCCTTCTTTAGCTTGACTTGAGCTGTTGAGGCATGATAGAATTGCTGGAGAACATTCAGCTCTGTGTTTTCCTCATAGTGTTTCTTTAACAACTTGAGAATGATCCAGTGTCAGGACACAGAGGGACAGAAGTTAGTCTATACCCTCTGGGCTGCAAGGCTAGTACTGAATTAACAAAGTTTGACTTTGTGCACAGCTACATATAGCAATTATGTGCTTCTAGCTCTGCATGATTCCTCCATCTGTTTTAACAGCCATAGGTTATAAATAAATAAATAAAGGGCTTAAGTTGCTATGAAAGTTGTCTTTGATAGAGTTATAGACACAGCATTGGAGTGCTTGTGCAAAATGCTGCTGGGTTTGTTTTTGGTTTTTGTTTTGTTTTGTTTTTAAACTAGACCATACCTGACTCCCCAGCAATTCCTTTTTCCAAAACTATTCAAAGATACCACAAGCACAATGATACTTTAATATTCATGAAAATGACATATATGAAAAATGTGCCTGAATTAGACGAGCCTTTCCTTTGTTGGGGAGGAGCAGAAACTCTTTCCAATATTCTTTCTCTCTAACCATTTATGCATGTTGTGTCTCTGTGTATAAATTTATAATTGTATATATTTATGTATTCATATACACGAATGTATTAAAATTATAAGTATGTAAAACCACTATGTAAAGCACTTAAATGTCACTATTATTTGGCAATGCTCTCTTGTTTCTCTGTCTTTCAGCTATTTAGTTGTGTAACATTTTATCCCCACAGTCTGCCTTCTGATTGAGAGTGCATTGAGATCCACTCAGTTGACTTACCTGTAGTTATCTCTTTAGATATTTGTAATTCAGTCTCCAAACACTGGAAGAGTGCAGTTAAATTGCAGAACTGCAGATCATTACTGGTGAGAAGCCAGATTGTATTTCAGAGGAATTCATCAGAGCTTAGAAGGTAAAGGTGGGCTGGTCCGATCCACAGCTAGATGGTAAAATCTCCAAGGAACACCCAGGTTCTGAGGAAAGTGGTGTTGATGGTTGAACGTGTGTCTTTCTACACTCAGAGTTGCTGCACCTCAGTGTGCTAGAGATGCTGTTTCTTTGAAAACATTAAACTGAGTTTTTTCTCATTGACAGCTGACTATGTGCTTCCAGCTGAAAGAGTTTTTGGTTAGCTGAAAACAAGCCACAGCCAAAGCAAAATAAAAAGAAGTATGTCTTTTGTAAGAAGTTGTATCCATACTGCCTATATGATGGTAAGGCGTTCAGGTCCTGCCTTAATATTAAGGAGGCAGAAAGGGAAAAACAAAGCTACAGCAGTTATGTAGCTACATCCACGATATTGATCTCTCAGTGTAGTAATTTGCAGCCTGTACTCCAGCCAAACTCTGATCAGATACTTCCATTGGGTCTCTGTGAATTATGTATGTATCATCTGAATCACCACCTAGTCCCTGCTGTTATCCTCATCTACTCTCTAGCATTTATCATGCTTCACTAAAACAGCTTCACAAAAGCAAGTGAAGAGATTTGTTTGCATGAGAGAGTGTTTTGATAGCAAAAGATTGATGAGCCTGACTTCTTATTTTGTAGATGTGTGGCAACTTATCATTTCACTGGGTTTGTCACTGTTTCTCAGCTCTCCAGAGAACTTTGCTGACTGTCTCATTAGATAGTCTTCTTAGCAGAACTACTTTCTGGGCTCTTCATCCTGTAGAAACCATGGAGTAAAATGTGATTGTTGAAAGAGTGAGATAGAGTAGATTGCAGAGGTGCAGCATGAATTGTGTATGTGAAAAGCAAAAGCCTGGCAAGGCAGCTACTCTTGTTGAGGATGCCGAGAGAAAAAGGCAAGCTGCAGTTTGACCAGTCATCTACACCCCTCATCTCAATTACTAGCCCTTTGCTTTTGGAATCAGACCAGGAAACAGCCTCTACAACTCCCCCACAATGAGGTGAGTGCGACCTCAAGCAGCAGAGCATCGGTGACAGAAGCTTCATCCATTTTCTTAACTGGCTTTTCTTATTCACACATTGACTAGACATGACCTCAGTTGCCATTTGGAAACAGGTGAGATGACAACTCACAGTGGCCTTTTGCTGTCATTAGATCCTTCCCATTCCTCTCACAAAGTCTGTCTGATGTAAAGCAAGTCTGATGTGGACACTTTTCTTATTTCTCTGTTTCTGCCTCTGTGGCCAGAGCAAACGTTTCTCCTTCTGATGCCTTCTAAGTACATAAAGTCCAGCTCAGTCTTCAGTGCAGAGTTAAACCAGCTCAGTTGTTCAGAGTTGTATTTTGATTTGATTTTCTTTATCTTCTGTTTGCATATTCTTCTTTTAAATAGCAAGAGGCCATGACAAGCTTAGGTTATGGCCTACTGCTCAGTTGGAATTATCTCAGCTTATTTTTTGTGCTGCCCTTACTTAATCTGATTTGTGGAGTTCAAACCTTGTTGGTTGCAACATGAGATAACTGGCTCTTGTTCTCAGCTGTGGAACAAATTATCTTTATAACCCCAATATCCTCTTGACTTCTCTTTGAAATGTGCATGGGGGTAATGCTCTTATCTGTCTCATCATACAGTGACTGGGTCTGTGACGTTTGCTGTATTCCTAGAAAAATGGGTGCCTTGCTCTTATTATTAATATGTATTATAATGCAGATTGCCAACCTTCTATGAGCTGATTAAATCCAACCAAATAACTGTGTTGAATTTGTCTCTAGTGCCTTTGAAAACAACTAATCTGGCATGCTCTAAAACTTAGACTGACTATATGTCATCTCACTGAAGACCTCTAGCTTGCAGAAATTCTCCACTGCTAGGTGTGTGGGGAGCTGTGTTACAAACAAGAAAACCTATCCAGGGGAAAGTGTTTATAGTCATAAAGTTGGGTCTTAGGAAAGGTAGTAGGAATGGCAACAAAAGATAAATGGAATTAAATACTAAGCATTTCTTTGCTCCACATGTAAGTACTCCTAGCAGTAGATTATCCAGTTTCTTTCCCATCTGTTGGGGAAGATGTCCCACTGGTAACAGTCCCTTGCAGTGTGTGGCCTCACTCCTGCATCCAGCCTTACTTGTGGTGTGGATCAGTAAGGTACCATTTATCTCTGATTTTGTTTGCAGTTTGGGCTCCATTCCCTGTGGATCCTTGTGTGGCTTGGCCTGTGAATTCTCCCATCTAAGTCCTTCCTGTTGAAGTTCTATACCTATTTAGAAAGGAGTGCAAGTTTCATGGAGAGTTACAGAGGGCTCTGAAACTGTATTTCTCTTGGTAGGGTGGTAAGAGGATCAAAATTCACATTAAAATTCACATTAACATTGCTGATGTCTGTTAATGGACTCTTGGAAATAGTCATGTGTTCGTATGCTGTGAAGAGTGTGTGGACCTCAGACGTGTACCTGTTTTCAGCATTGCCTTTGGGCTACCACACATGGACTTCCACACTTGGCTAGAGGGGTTTTTGGATTGCAAAAAGCCTAATTTCTGGTTTTGATTTTGTCCTCAGGCTTCCACACCCCCCCAGCTTTAACATAGTAGCATTTAGGTGTTTAAGGCACCCTTGCAGTATTTGGTTTACTTTTAATTCAATTATTTCTTTCGCCACTTGTCAATTTTTTTTCTTTTGGGATGTGATTCTCTCATCCCATTTCCTCCCCTGCTTAACTTTCAGACATTCTGAGTTCTTTGGTGCTGAGTGCTTTGAGTGTAGAGGCCTGTGTTCCCTACTACACTGGTTTTGGCTGGGACACTTAATTTTCTTCATAGTAGTAGTATGGGGCTATGTTTTGGATTTGTGCTGGAAACAGTGTTGATAACACAGGGATGTTTTAGTCACTGCTGAGCAGGGCTTACACAGAGCCAAGGCCTTTTCTGCTCCTCACCCCACCCCACCAGCGAGGAGGCTGGGGGTGCGCAAGAAGCTGGGAGGGGACACAGCTGGGACAGCTGACCCCAACTGACCAGAGGGCTATCCCATACTATATGACATTATGCTCAGTGTAATAGAGCTGGGGGAAGAAGAAGGAGTGGGGGGACCTTCGGAGTGATGGTGTTTGTCTTCCCAAGCAACCATTACATGTGATGGAGCCCTGCTTTCCTGGGGATGGCTGTACACCTGCCTGCCGATGAGAACTGGTGAATGAATTCCTTGTTTTGCTTTGCTTGCGTGCACAGCTTTTGCTTTACCTATTAAACTGTCTTTATCTCAACAGATGAGTTTTCTCACTTCTACCCTTCTGATTCTCTCCCCCATCCCACCAGGGGGGAGTGAGAGAGCAGCTGCGTGGTGCTTAGTTTTTGGCTGGGGTAAAACCATGACACCTACATAAGATGTTGAGAAGTTTTCTAGCCTGTTACAAGACCATCTACTCTATAGAGGTCATATATTACCATTTTGGCTACTAATAAAAATATCATCTTCACTTCCTTCTTGGAAGATAACCGCCTTCCTTATTCCTAGCAGGGGATGTGTGAATCTATTCTGCAGCATTTTGTGGTGACAAATTGATGTCACTGGGCTTTGGACCAGTTAGTAATAGAAGGGATTTTTTGCTGGGCACCCCAGAGTTTGCTAACATCGGTAAGAGGAACATTGGTGTGGAGGAGCAGGGTTTTGATGGTTGGCCACCTCCTCGTCGGGAATGCCGTGCCACTAGGTGGTAGTGCTGCTCAGACCTACCGACTGGTGGGGACAGTTATTGGCAGGGGGTTCCCAGGAGAAAAGTGACAATTTTAAATTCATGAACATTTTTTCAGCTGTAAACTGATTTGACAAAGTCAAGTAATGTAATCTTGTCCTCTTGTTTGTTCAACTGTGGAAATGAGTCCATGTAAAAACCACTTGAAGGCATGCTTGGGGGTCCATAAATTTTGCATCACAATTTTAAATTTGTATCTTATACTTTTTTCAAACTAATTGTACTCTTTTTAATACACCACCAATATGCTGTGCCTCAGAAAGATGGGATATATTTTTTCGCTTTACATTTTGAAAACCCTATGAAATTTGGAATTGATATTCTGAATCTTCAAAATGTATAACTAGTCAAATGTGGGTGGATATATCTGTAAGTTTATTTTCTCAAGTAACATAATTTAAGAAACAAATTATAAAGAATATTATTGTGTCCCTCAATATTATTTTATGACTTGTTCTAAGTTATTAATATATCCAGGTGCTACACTGGCAAGTATTCAAATATTTGTCCAGGGAATCTAAATGAATTACCTAAAGTAAAGGGTGATCTTTCCTCTCTTTCCATTTTCTCCAATAGGCTATTTCACATATTTCAGATTACATAAAGTGGAAAAATTCTCTTCTTTCAGGTTGCTTTATTGACTTCTTTGGGTGCATACCAGAGATGATAGATTGTTCTAACGTATTCTTTGCTGAGAACCAGCTCTGAAAGCAGTCAGCAAAACGGCATGTGGGAATGTGCATGGTTTTTTTCTGCATTGTTTTAAAATTAATCTTGCAGGGGGAAAAGACCACTCTACTTTGTTTAACATTTTTTGGCAGAAAAAAAGAGGCATCTTCAGGCCTGAGACTATTTATCAAGAAGTGTCAGTTTTCTTTTCCCCTTTCTAGGCACTGCCAAGAAAGCTTGACGTTGTTCCCTTCTCCATCCCCTTTGCATTCAGTCCACCCATGCAGTACTCCATTATCTCTTTTTACTAATAATATATACAGTAAAATTTGTTTTCTTAATCTACTCTGATATCCTATTCTCTGAAGGTAGCAAGATTTGAATTTATATGGTCTGCTGAGCTCCACTGCCTTGTCTTCCTCTGCAAAGATTGCAAGCAGGCTGTTTAGCCACCTTCTTCTTCCCTGTCATTCATTCTCCCCGCTGGTTCTAGCCGTTGTTTCCCAGAAGGCATCTCCATGTCCCAAAGACATTAAAGGAGTCCTCTGGTGCAGCCAGCAATGCCACTGCAACTGAGGTCCCAAAGGGAAAGCCATTTTAGGTTGTTCCCACAATCCAGTAAAAATGCTTTTTCTTGACCAATTATTTTCTTCAGGGCTTGCCTTTTCTGCTCTCCTTCCAAAGCCTTTTTCTTAACATTGGGATCTGACCTGTTGACCCTAGTCCCTCCATCATGATCGTTTTATCTCTCTGAGCTATTTTGTGCCACTTCAGCGGTGCAAAATAATCTTCAGAGTTGCTCAAACAGCTAGTGGAGAAAGGGGTTGGTTAAGTTAGGAGTATGGAAATTTTCTGACCTGGACTTCGAACTCTGCTTAGTTTACATGTTTGCTAGCATGTGAATCCAGATACCAGTATTGCTCGACCTGGATCTTGCTACAGAATTTAGATCTGCAAAGGATCCAAATTTGAGGGATGTTCAGACCTAGTGTTTTGAATCAGCTCATAGGAGATACATGTTCCAGCTGTAACATTTAAAACTTTGTTTATATTCCAATTACTTTCCACAGTTTTGAATCCTTCTCTGACAATAATAAAATTCCAGCAAAGGGACACTGGAACAGAAACATCATCAACTACTCCTTTAGCCACCTTGCTACCAGACAGACATGAGAATGCTTGGTACATAATCCTTGCATTGGTAGAAAGCTGAAACTTGTACCAACGCACCAAAGCATGCATTGACATGTTTCTGGCCAAATTCTGTGTGTTCAGCACTCTGGGCCTCACTGGAGTTATACCAAGGAGAATGCTGGCCCCAGAGACTCTTTTCATTGTTGTTTTGAAATTCAAAAGAGAGAGAAAATTGATTATGTCAGCATCTTCTTCAAACCATAGTTCTCTTGCTGCTTCCATTAGAAAATATTTAAGATGACAGGAATTCTTGTAAATTCTATTTCATCATACATCAAAGCATTGGCCATGCCATTCTACTATTTTAAAAGATGCAACCATAGTAAAACTTTCTATGAGAAAAGTTCTGGAAAAAAACTTCCAAGTTCATAAAGATCCTTTTGGGTGAGTATCTTAAGTTCAGAATTCTCTACTTTTTGTTGTTGTTGTTCTAATGGTATTATAAAAATAAAATTGTCTGGAAATATATCTGGTAAACAAGACTTCTCACAGATAAGACCAAAGTTTGAAATTCTAAATATTTTTCACTCTTCTAGTTACAATCCACCATTTCTCTTTGACCTAGTTCTTATCTTTGCTGAGTGGCTCTGATCAATACCTCTAACCTGTCATCAAAGACATTTCACATATGTATCTCAAATAAAGGCATATGTCATTTACATATAAAAACCAGGCTCAGAGAGCTGAAGTGATTTTACCAAAGTCACACAGAAGAAAAAGGCTCCAGAAGTCCTGGAGAGTGTCCAGAACCCGTACACCACAATGTGTTGGGTTTTGTCTTATTTTTTTCCCAAAGGTTAGTTACCCTTTATTAGCAATATAAACATTTCACTATATTTTCACATTTATAATAGATTAAGTACATGGGGGTTGTGGAAACAGCGTCCATGATGCAGTTTCATGTGGGATTCAAGGGGTTACAAAAGCAATAGTTGACCTTGAAGAGTAAGAGGAAGGGACTGTTTATCTTTCTTTTATTGTCTAGTAAAATTTTCAAGGCCTTGTGTACAAAAAAGAGCTGCCAGGGTAACTACAACACAGACACATTTACCATTTACCTTCACCTCTGGTGACCTGGCTCTGTGGTTGAGAAGCACAGCAGCAGACCATGAAGTCTCCTATTATGGTCTCCTCATCCCAATAATCTGGATCTACACAAGCAGTCTCTTTTCAGTGTGTGATAACCGTGCAGTCTCAGCCTTCTAGGGTGAAGTTCCCTGGATTTTATCATAATGTAGAGCATACATTTCCAATAAATAGTAGAAGATGTCAGAGGATGTGACTGAGGTGTACTTGAACCAAGCAAGTCAACTCCAATAATAAATTAAGGCTCAGGAATCCTGATGGGGTCGATAAGCATTACTGTCTTTTCTCTTCAAATGAGCAATCAGAGCCCGATGCCAATGTAGACAGAAGTTTTGTAGCAGAGCCCAAAGCAGACTCCTGATCTTTCAATTCCTAGACACATTTCTTACTATTTCTTAGTTGGTTTAGATGAACTTGAAGAGAGATCCATTCCCTTCTGCTGAGAAATTGTCCCAGTAAACCACCACTGGAGTAGTTCATGTACTAGATCATTTTAAGTATGTACATTGAAAAGAGAAACATTAGTCATTCCTTAGGGCGGGGGGAAGCCACCACTATTCTCGCTATTACCATGTGTTTTCAGACTAATGAACCTGTGGATCCAATTCAATATGACTTCCAGCGCTGCTAACTAGGACACAGAAATGACAGCAGCTCTTGGGTGTATTTTTTGTTCTCTATGTGCAGTGTCGTGCATGGGAGAAAATTTTTTCCCATCCACCGAGGACAGGAAAAGAACATTGGAGCAACTGTGATCTCAATGAGAAAGCTACAAAGCTTAGTTTCAATATGCTGTATTTAAAAATTCACTTGATTTGCCCTGCTCCCATCACCAGTTAAGTATTTTTTCCAAAATATGAAAGAATTTTGTTTGAATATGAAATTGTGTTAAGCATTATACAAGGTCAACTTTTCAGGATGGTTAACTGACTTCCTATGGACAAGGAACAATTGCCAGAGGAGAAGCAAAGCTACTGACTGGAGACAATAGGGTTTATGTGCTTTTGACTTTCCTATTTACCAGAAACTGCTGACATTAAAAGTAAGAATATAATTTGTTTTCTCTGTCTACTCAATTCTTTCCTTTCCATGTATAGTGCTAAGAAGATGCTAATTACGGAGCTATCCTTTTCTGCAGCCCTTTCTAAAATAAATTCTCATTATTGTGAGTGAGAATAAGGGAATACCCTTCCCTAATGCAGTGGTGAAGATTTGTGCATGCTGCCATCATAGGAAAATTCTGCAGATGAAAAGGGAAGTAACAAACAACAGAGAGGTTTTCTTTTAGACTTTTTTTCTGCAGAGAGGCCAAAATTTGAGGTGTGCCAAGTATTACTGCTCTAATCCTGCCTGGTGTTAGCTATTTGCTCAACACTGGATGGAATATATGGAAGAGAAAGTAAATCTCTCAGTTCCAAAGAACTTGATTTAAGTAACATACTTTGAACTCTTCTGGTGAGTATCTTGGAAACAATGGTTGTTGACTTGGCAGGAAGGTGATTTTTTGACTGAATTGGAAGGGAGAAGATGCCTACACAGAAGGGTAGAGAAAGAAAATACACAGGCCTGAAATGGTGTTATTAGTTTAGTTACAAGAGTGCAAGACAAGTTAATGGACCCCAAGATGGTGGCAGACTTTGGGGAAAAGCATCTCAGCATGAGTTGCCAAAGCCTTTGAAGGCAATACTAGCAATTTTTGTTGTTATCCCTTGGAAAGGTTATAAATGAATTTTTTAAAGGGATGTGATTGGTCTGAAGGAATGACTGAGCGTGCAATTTTTTGTTCACACTTTACTGAGTATGGAAGTAAGCAGAAAGAGTACACCACTAAAGGGTTTAGAGTGAAAAAAGGAGTTGGCTACAGTGTGGATCTGTCTTCAGATGTTTCAACAGGGAGGAACAACTAGGAGAAGATTTGTTAAAAAAAGCTTTTGATGACTTAATGAATCCAAAAACAGTCAAAAAAAGATCCCAATATCTAACTGTAATATTGTCAATGTTAATGAAATTTTTTAATAAACAAAACTAGGGAAAAATAGTAGTTGCTTTTGAATAAGCATCTTAATGTAGGTTAATCATTTTGGTAGGAAAAATACCCTCATCTCTTTCAACTTATTAGTCCAGAGGAAGGGAACATTGTTTTTGATAGGAGCTTTTTCTTGATTTTTATTTTCTTTTTTAATCCCAGGTGTCATTAGAGGGTCTTCAGATGGCTACCACCCTTTTTTCCATGGCAGGATCTCTGGGTGAGAGGGGTTATACAGTCAAATATTTAAACTTCTTCATAAAATTACAAGATAACCTAGGTTGGAAGGGCCTCTATGGATGTTATCTAGTCTACTCCCCACTCAGAGGAGGGTGAGCTAACATCACGTTCCAGAAAAGGATGTTCCTTTTCCTATCTTGTGCTACAACAAGCTACGCTTTCTTTAAAGAATACATTATCCATGTAAAAGAAAGAAACCAGTTAAAAATACTTTTATCAGCTGGTACTTGTGTGTCTGTGTGTTTAAGTTATGCGATACCATCACTTTCCTTGGTAAGTAGTGATGACATACAGAAGTCAAGATTTATTTTCAAGATGTGAAACAGAATCTCTTCCTGAACTGAATCTCCACATTTTAGTGTGTCCTGTAAATGTTAGTCATTGCCATATCCACATAGTAGGCGGTAGTCTCAATTGAGGTAGTTTCAATAATCACCTTGGCAATTTTATTGTGTGATTTTATGCATACTTATGTCATCTTTTTCTCTCTCTGCAGTCACAAGAGTTAAAACCTGTGACAATGAAAAGTTCATCTTTAAGTATTTTTTTGATCTAGGACACAAGACCTCAAGAAAATGCCTCTGTCAGGAGACTGACGGGAAGCCGGTCACACAAGAACTGTAGTGACAGCTTTTACAAATCACTGCCTATCCACTAATAGAATAAAGTCAGCAATTCTTTTAAGACAGTTGGACAATTAGATGGGCTTGGTCATGTCTGGTCTGATATGGATTCACTGTGTGTTTTAGATACAATGATTGATGTTAATTTTTAATCTTACTGCCTACTGTCTCCAAGATGTAGAGTTTGGGCTCCCAGTATGCCAAGAGTTGTATAGATATTTAACATGATATACTATAGAAATATGAAAAGGGATTGGTGGTCAATAAATTGTTATCCCCTGCATCCAGTTAAGGGAACAGAAGTGTAAGGGTAAAGATTCAGATCCCAAAGTTCCTGAAAACATACCAGGAATGATTTTTATTAAGTTCAGTAAACTATGAAACAGGTCTTAACTAATTTGCTCAGGATCAAAAGGGGGAAGTCTGAGGCAGTCTGAAAACTGAATTTAGGCTTGGCGCAGGTCTTTAAGCAGTGAATTGCTATGTATTCTAGTCTTGTTCTGCTGTATATTTTTGTACTTGAAAAGAAAAATCAGTTCAGAAAAGTGCCTCTCAACAGTCTTACTGATACATTCACCAGCCTTTGGGAGTTTCTGAATACTTTCCCTGGCTACTACCGAAGTCTGCCATTGGTACACATTCACTTCATGTAATCCGAAGCAACCTATTTCCTTCCTGGAACTTGATAGCCACCATAATTGCATGTTGAAAACACCATGCTTTTTTTGCTTTTTGTGTTCAAAGTTCAGACTGGGTCACGGAAGCAACTGCATCAAATCCATGAAGAACCATGTGTGAAAAGTGCAGAGCCTTTCTGCCTCCAAGTTGAAAAGCATGCTGTGGCTGTAAATCAAGCCCAGATGATAGATTAAGAGACATCATCTGCAGCTGGAGTTGTTGGTCAGCTGAGTGGCATGGCCAAGAGCATATCTCGTCAAGCCTCATGAAAGCCCTGTGATGATGCAGATCTGAGGCTTGCACACCCTGCTGAGGTGGTGTAGTTGCTTCTCAGAAAGCATTTGCGTTAAGAGACTTTTCTTTGAGATACAGTGAGTAGTTGTCTGAAATCTCCTTCTGGAGTCTCAGGGAGCCTCAGGGTGCTGTTCCACCCTTTCCTCAGTGACTAGTGACATGGGGTGCTCAGCCTCAGCCGTATTAACACAAGGCAGCATCATGTAATCTGAGGAGGGTAATGGAGAGGTCAGCAACCAACTTTCCCTGCCGGATCCCCAAGTAAGCACAGAGCGGGACAGAGCCCTAAGTATCTCTGTGCCATCTAAACGGGAAACAGACATTCAAACATATGAATGGATGTAAATGAGCTCTGGACAATATAGACATTATTTTCTGACTTGAGACCTGGGCTAGACAGGCAGATGGAACCCAAAGCACATGGCAAGTTTCCATCTGAAATATACTGACTGCTTTGGGTACTGAACCACGCACTGTTGTTTTCCTCCTGGTCACTGCAAGAATACTATGAGCTGTCAGTGCATGACGTTGGCTCTGACCTCTGTATTTCATTTAGCCTTCCTACAAGTTAAGCTGCATCTTGTTCAACAAACCTCCACAGCCTCCTTTACCTTAAAGGAGTCATTTCTGTATATTAAGGAAAAAAAAAAAAAACAATAACCAAACAACCAACAACAAATATTTATAATTTTATAATTATTTTTAAAATTTATATTTTTTAAAATATTTAATTTTTTTTTCCCTTGACGTGATAATTATTGTTCCCTTTACTCATCCCTGAATATGGAAAATTGACTAGACCAGTAGTTACTAACCTCAGACTACTCACATGATCTGTGCAACTACCTTAATAAAGCAATTTGTTTTAATAAAGGTTTATGGGAGTCTACAAGAATGTCTGAGAATAACAGACCTACTGATCAAAAGTTAACAAGATAACTACAGAGCATACCAAATTGTGTACGAGCACACAAAAAAAGTTGGAATGGCTCTCCCAGAGATATTTTTTTTTTAACATATTTGTGAGAAATAGCTGTCTTAAGCAGCTATCTAAATATTTTCACTGAGCTCATCACAGCAGTATCTAAATTAAAGTGTGGTGGGGATTGTTTTTTGTAAATGTTTTCTAAATATTTCAATTAAAAAAAAAACAAAACAAACCACAACCCCAAAACCAAACCCACCCCCAAATCACTAACTTTTTGCATCAAAAATTTTCAGGTTTTTCCCTGAAGAGGACAAAGACAGTAAAACAGCCCAGAATTTGGTGGTGAAAACGGGGCCAACACATGGGCGAAGCATGGCAGAACATCCTGCCTATTGTGTTACGGATGTACTTTCTCTCTGCAGCCACCTCTAAAATCCCAAGAAATGCTCAAGGGCTATGAAGGTAAATTAAACACCTTGATCTCTCAGTCTCCAGCTCTTTTTTCTACTGACATCTACTTGCAAAAACTGGAGTGGAGATAGGTGTTATTGGGAAAATCATCTGCAATCAGGATGGTAACTAAATTTTTGCTTCAGAATAATGACAAACGCAGCCTGGAAGTGAAGACCTGAAGGCCTGCTACCAAAACCATCTCATACAACTCTTCTTTCCTCCCTGCAGTAATAATTACTTCAAAAGAATCTGAGATTAACCTCAGATAACAGCTTATCACTATGCATAAATGTCGGAGTCCTTTGGAGAGCTTTAATTAGCTTCTTTTCTAGGAGGTCTGAAGATCTCTCCCTACCTTTCTCCCTTTCTAAAATAACTTTTTGTCATTTCTGATGTCATTCCTGACATGTTTCATATTGAGTTATAAACTTTGAATGTTTTAACTCCACACCAGAGAAATACTGTCCTCCAGAGGAAGTCCCTGAAGGAAGTTGCAGGCTTTTCACCTTTATTGTGGTTATTTCAAATACTGAAAAGCAGAGAAAAGAAGCAAAAGGCAGCTCATGGGTCTATTGAAAGAAATTTAGTATTTATAGAACTTATCCAACATTCTTTTGCTCTTTTCAGTTCACACAGACATATTCTTTTGTTTAAGGATTTGTGTTAAATACATTTTGGCATAATAAAACTATGAGTACTTAATGTTGTTGATAACATTCACTGCTTTGGCATTGAATTCTATTCTAAAGAGAGGAAGTACGCCTTGCTTTCAGAGTGCAAAAATGAAATAATTTGGGTTGGCGTGGATATAAACTTCTATCCCAGATTTGCACTGAATTTAGTTTGAACCTTTACATGAATGTTGTTGATATTATATCTGTACTTATGAGATGCAAGATTTTTGGATACCAAGTGTCAATGTTCAGTATTCTAGCACAGGATTTTCTGTGGAGCTGCAGAACTACAGAAAGCTCTGCACAGAGAAACTTGTTTGGATTTTTTTAAACTAGTTTTTTTGCCTCTCCTCTCCTCTCCTCTCCTCTCCTCTCCTCTCCTCTCCTCTCCTCGAAGCTGAATAGAACTGAAAGCTTCAAATAAACTTTCTGGATTTTTGAAAGCAGAAATCAGTGACTCAGAGGATGTGTTCTGTTGCTGGCATTTCACAAGCTGCTGTGATGACTTTAGACAACTGATTTACCTTTTCTATGCCAAGTCTCCTCCTTTATTGAAAAGAAAAAAGGGACTGGGGGAGATGATTTTGGTGCTTTCTTTGGTTCTTACGAGACCTTGCTCATTGCTCTACTGCTGCTCTTTGGAGTTGAGGACTGGCTACTGTGAGAGATTTCTAAGTAGACAATTGATTTTCTTGGACTTCAGATTTGGTTCAAAATTATGCAGTTCTCACTTGCAAAAGTGATGAGCATCTCAAACCCAAGAGAATGACGTGAAATGTGCCTGCAAATGTTGATATAGCCATGCCAGATCTGTGTGTATGGGAGACATCATGTGTCCCTACAGCAATGAACCCTCTCCACAACATGGATTTCTTACTGCCATCAGAAAACATTACTTGTTTAGTTCAGGTTTTAAAGGTACATGCTTTTGGAGGTGACAATCCTGAGATCTTATACTCACTTGAAAGTTTTGGGGGAAATATTGTAGTAGCACTGGTCTGTGAACACTTGCACACAATCTGGGAGATTTTTGCTCCAATATGTCACTGGCATTACTCTTTTATCATGTTTCAGTTGTTAAGATTTCAGGAAAAATTATGCTTTTGAATTCTTGAGAAAAATGACATATTCCTCTATTTGCAGCTAATTCTGTTTAAAATGAATCATGAATAATATAGCTGGGGTAACATCGAGTGAAGTTATTGAGAGATATTTGTTTTCCATAACTTAAAAACTAACCCTGGAATACTGAACAATCCAGAAACTTTAGTAAAGGCTAGATATCAGAAACCTGGCATTAATTACAAATTCCAGCCCTAAAGTCTGTTGCACAATAATTTTCTTTTCAGTTAGATTTGCGAAAAGAAACAAACCCAAGTCAAAACCTCAAAATATTCAACTTTCTTCGATTACTTATTTTAGTCAGATCACCTGTCTACCAGTGTTAATGTATTGAATCTTGCAATTGCTTTATTTAGGTGATGTCCCTTTGGAGTTATTTATTGTTTCTTTTATTTGAATTTTTTCCTGTCAAAATTTCCTTCTATGTTTCCTTGGTATTCCTTGTAGCCATGACAGCTTTGACTAGGCTAGAAGAAGCAGGATGGAGTTAAAGCATGTGTACTGACAAAGTAGTTTGATAATAAACCATTAATTTTTACTTTACTAATGTATTCTTAGCAACTAGAACTTGCTGGATTTTGAAATGATGTTCTGTAAATTCCTGATACTACTTAAATAAAATAAAAAATGAAAAAAATGTGTACATTTGGTCTGCGAGGTAAAATTTGAGGTCTGTCTACAAATTGTTTTCATTTTTTTATTATGCTGCATGTTAATATTTCATGGTAGGACGTAGCTGTTCCTAGTGATACAGAATGTTTCAGTCTGGTTTAGGACTGTGGTACTTGACAAAGGGGTCTGTACTGTAATTATGAGATGATCCCTTATCAAAAAAATTGATTTCCAACTCTTCAGAGCAGCTGTGTTCAGCTTTAAGAATTTACATCCAGAGGCAGTTGTAAATACTGCATTCCTGTGAGAGGGACCTCCGAGAAGTGATACAGCCTCTTGGCCCATACAACATCCCTGGATATCAGAGTATATTGACACCTGCCATTTAAAACCCCTTATTTTAAAACAATAGCAGTGGGAAAAGAAAAATGCTGCTTTGGGGAATCTAGCAGAGGTGAGAGACCAGTCCAAAAAGGCAGAAGACCAAACTCCCATCATATTCTCCAATTTAATAGATGACAGTCAGCAGCGTAAACTTACCTCCCACTTTCCTACTGGTCTACTTCAGATCAAAAATGGTGGAGAGATTCTTCAAGAGATGGATGAGAGAGGTTGGCTATTGGAGTGTTTTCTCCAAGGCTGTGAACCAGGGGCTTGACCTGTCCTGTCCATAACCCCTCCGGAGTCCTTGGAGTCCTGCCCTGGGAACTTAGCCTGTCTCTTTCTGCTGCGAGCTGCAGCAGTAGCTTTCCTCATGTGGAACTGTGTTAACAGCAACCAGACTGAACTGGCCTTGCACAAGCCATCATTATCGCCTCCTAGTAACCTTGCAAAGCATGGGACCACAAGCCGCTGCTCTGTATTTTCATAACCCTGCAGTAATTAGTGCCTGGCATCTGTAATGGAAATGAAGCGCGTAACATCAGAGTTTCTAAGATGACACTGTTTTCATTATCTGTTTAATTTTTCAAAGAACATAAAGGCAGATATATCAAAATGCCAAGGAGCCGTTTTTAATTAAAGCCTCTGCCTTTTTTCTTTTCTTCTCAAGATATGCAAATGGATTAAGCCATTAAAGCGAAAGATAAAAGGAACCCGAAACACTGTTTATACATAGCCTTTATGACTGCAGCTACTTATTTTGCAGGAAACGTGATTTTGACTGGAGCAAGTTATGGTGCAGCTTGACATAACTCAAGGCTGCTTTGCAGTGCTAGAGGCAGACAGTGACTGGAAGGATACCTTACCTAGTTTTGGGAGGTTTCACCTCACAGCATAGATCCTGCATCCAGGTTTCATGCAGTGCTCTGCCAGAGGTGGCATTCTTATACCCCCACTGCCATTCAGCTGTTTATGACCATGCTTTGGGTTACTTGGTTGGCCCAGGTTTGGAGGAAAACAAGAGAGTGGATTACAGCTGGTTCCCGTCTTCTGCGATGAAGCTTCCTCTGCTATAGCTTAATACCCACACTATGTGTGATTGTATACCATTGATATAATGTACCTTACATGTGATGTACCTTCTCTTCAGAACAACAGCGCCATTATCCTTGGAAAATGGGCATAGATGGCAGCAGGTGAAAAGTTGTCTCTGTCCAAATTGCTGGCATAAATCTCCCAGACCTTTAGCCCAAAATTTTACTTGAGAAGCTTGGGATCAAGATCCATGTTATTTAGCTGGCAGGACAGAGTTTAGGTGGTGGGTTTCACTGAGGTCATTTAATAACCCTGGCACTGTAGCTTTTTTTGATCCACCTTGAAATAGTTAGTAAGGACATTTGGTTCTGTGCTTCACAGTAGATGCTGCCCGACCTCTTGATTCCAGGCCTAGCAGCCAAATAAATTCAATAAACTGATCCAAATGCTGAAGTGCTTACTCAGGCAAAAATCACTGTTTGTTTTCCTTAGATAAAAATTAAATAACAAATGAATCAGGACTTCTGGAACTGGCCACTTAAAAGCTGGAAGACAACACTTCGGAGACAACTAACAGAAGATCAATGCGTAAGACTTCAGTACAGAGAGCACTATTTTTTTATTTTTATTTTTTTCTTATATATTATCTACAAGCACAAGCTTTCATATTTTTATTGTAAAAATGCATACAGATCATTATATATATAAAAATCAACTAGCCTTGTAGCAAACTGCCAGATGCAACTATCCCCAGGTTTGGGGACAACTTGTCTGGATCCAGGTGTAAACCCAGTGGCTGATCCTCACTTCCATCCGTGGTTGCACCGAACCCCCAGATATGAAGATTCTCAAAGTTCTAGGGAAGTCTTGGTTCCTGATCCAGGTCTTGCAGCATGGGCATGACTAACTCTTCATCAATTGAAGATAAATATTTAAAAACTTCATAAATGATAATCAACTTGTAGGTAACAAGTATCCATTTCACCTTTCCTCCCCCTTTTTGTTTATCATCCTTCCCATCCTCTCTCTGCAGAAATGATAACGGGCAGAGGAGAAGAATTTAATGTTAGTGTCATATATATACATTTAAATAGCAGCAGTAGAAAGAATTTAAACTGTTGATGTCTGCTGCGGAAAGGCTACCAAATGTGGGTTCATGTTGCATTTGGCCTTTTCAATGCTTGGGCACTTTTTGGCTCAATTTGCACATTGTAGGTATATGACACATTTATAGCATAGCCAATAATATGTTGCAACATTGTGAGCAACAGTAAATCAGATTGCATTTAATACTATGTAATATGTATCAACAGATTATAATATACTATATTATAACTGGCTTGACAAGCAGCCCATTACACCAAGGAAAAAAATTAATGAGCAATTAAGTAAAGAAATTTGTGTTTGCGTGGGAGGGAAGGTCACAAAATAGCAGCCTCCTTTTTGACTGTTTATCATGTTTGGCAAGTTTCCAAACTCAGTCTTTTCAAAGGAATGTTACTATTTTTATTAGAGGTTCTTTATGTAACAAGTCATGTTTGCACAGTGGAGCATTTTCTTTCACCAGGATTTTATAATTTCTCCACACAGACATTATAAAAGAAGATATAATTTGCTGGGATTCTTTTGGAAAGTATTAGGGCCATAACTTAGCCCCTCCTTCCTTTCAGCTCTTCTAATATGAATAAGATTAAATTATTTTCTCCTGTCATTCATATATTACCTTTTTGTATTTTAAATGCAGGTCAACTCTGAAGTCCAAGAAAGGTTTTCGGAGAAAAGAACTGTTGAAGTTATTTTAGAGAGGGATAAATCAACTGCTTAGCATACAGACATAAAGACTTTCCTCTCGGCTATGTTGCTATAGGATTGCAGGTAAGGATTTTGTTTACTTCAGATTCGTGCAACAGCACTGATTTGAAAGACAACAGAATTACTTAATGAAATGCTCACTCTGGCTCCTAAGGTAACATACACTTTGCAAGTTCACACCTTCAGCTAATGATTACTGGTGAATGAATGGGCACTAGCTCTTTCTTTTACACTCGTATTAATTCTGCATTACTAATAGGACTAAAAATGGCAAAACTTCTTTTTTTTTAGCAAAAGTTAGAGATATGACTGATGGTTTGGACACAGGTGTGTCATGGAGATAGCAACGTCACCTGTTGCAAGAACCCCCTGCCCAGAAGCACATGGTGAAATTTCCATTGCAGTGTATGTAGCTGGTGTACAGCAACGTACCTGAATATGAGGACCAAGATATAGATATTGATTCCAGAAGAGTGGAATGAATTTTCACTATCTAGAATGGGGGAAACAGAGAAAATAAACAACAGTACAGCTAAATACACACCTGAATGTGATGTTCTTTGATGCTGGTTGGGTAAAAGATATGGTGAGAGAATATTTTAAAAATATTACTTTGTTTAAGTATCTTAAAGCGAATCCTTTTGGAAAGTCCTGACTTGGGACTTTTCTCTGTCCACAGGGATATACATGCTTGATTCTCCAGCCATTTCCACCTCTTATATGTCTACCTATAACTGTATAAAGTGCTATCCAACCAGATATCCTCACTCTTCTACACCTATGGCAACTTGCATTTGGTAGCCTTTTGGTGCTACTTCCTCAGAGAGTCAAATAACCATATGAAGTACAAAGCAGTGGAGAATAAAGTTGTAAGTAGTTGCTACAAGAGGGCTGTTCCTCAAAGGAGAATACTGCTGATATTTCCATTTGTCATCCCAACCTTTGGCTGTGGTTCTACATGATGCCAGTCTGAGCTGCACACCATGCTGCCTAAAGGGATGCAACACAACTGGTGGGAGACGAGCACAATCTGAATGAAAGTCTTTCAGTCTTTGTTCTTGCATCTCTTAGCATACAGTTAACAAGCCAAGTAACAAAGCAAAACTGGCTTAAATGAGATGCATGAGGGAGGAGAAGGGAGAAGAAAAACTGGACACCTTTTATCCCAGGCACGAAAATCTGATAAAATGCACTTTCAATTGAATGTGCCAGATAGAGTCCCAAAAAACCTGTGCTGGTTTAAACCACAGAGTGCTTCAAGCAACATCTGGAAATTTAAACAGTTGGAAATTATGGCCTTTTAATATGGTAGAGGCCATTCACATCTGATTTACATTTGGGCTTAGACTTTAAATATTTGCCTTCCCATGGATTCAGCTCTTCTTCAGTTTAAGATAGAATAACAGGAACTACTTGAATTGAAATAAGAGCAAAACAAAAAAGTAAACAATAGCTAAAAACTACCCATAACTAAATCAATATCAGTACGGTTATTTTTTTAATTTAATTTCCCAACACATACACTCCCATTTCCCCAAGTGCAGTACTGCACTTCGAGGGGGAAATGCTGAAATGCCACTGAACTAGCTGATTATTTCTTGATAAATTCTGCAGTTTCAGAGGATCTGGAAAAGCAGCTGAACTTCTGCTCTCTTGAAATGTGTGTCTTGCTGGCTAAATGCTCCATGAAAAAGACCTTTCCTATATTTTTTGCATACCTCGCTAAGAACTTCAGCATTCATAGATTTGACAAAAATAACAAGGAAAGACAGTTTGGAGTAAAAGCACACAATGCGGCAATTTAGAGCTGGTGAAAGGTATCTGATGAACTTTCTGGTAAAACACAGCAGCCTCCACATGTATTCAGTCCTTGAGAACACCAGTTGTGATGGCTGTTGATGGACTGAGGACTGAATCTTACTCTCCAATGGCTACTGAGCAGCTGGCTGGCTGGAAATGATGTTTAGGCACTACTGACTTGCAGGGGATTGGAGCCAGCCTTGTAGAAGCAGAAGACGCTCTGTCAGTGCCAATCCCCACAATCATCTAGTCCTTTGGAGTTTGCTTTTTTATTTCTTTTTTTTTTTTTTTTCCCCCATGTTAGCCAGAAGCAGTGTGGCTAAATAAGCTAAATACATCTCGAAACAGGAAAAAAGTCTGACCCCGTGTTACTCAAAAGAGTGGTGTGGTTTGTCTTTTCTATTTTTTTAATTGCAAAGCTTTGACCATTTTAATTAAATGTGCTCTGCCTGCCTCATCCCTACTCCAAGCTAATATGCTCTAAAATGCTTCTCTGGCTTAGTACAGCTCTTTTTAGCTGCTGATTTTGGTAAGCATCTTATTAATTGCCTGCTTGACGTGGGTGGTGGAGCTTCGTCTCCGAGTCTTGCCCTGGACCATCTTTCGACGCCGTACCTCACGACAGAGCTCATAGAAGGCCTCCATAATGTTGCCCTCTCCTGTGCAAGCAGAGCATTCATAAAAAGCACATGCTAGTTCTGTGGCCAGCTTTTCACCTTCCTCTGTGCTGACCTGCCTGGAGTGATCCAAGTCTGCTTTGTTCCCCACCAGGATCAGGGTGACATTTTTGGGTTTTTTAACTTCATCCAACAAGTTCTTAAGTGGAAGCACTTCCTCAAAGCTGCCTCTGTCTGTGATGTCGTAAACCAGCACGAAGCCTTCACCCCATCGCACATGTCCTTCTTTCTGAATAGCGTCCTCCTGTTTTGAAAAGACAGACACCGGTCTTAGGAATTTGATTTATGAAGAAGATACCAGGCCTTCAGATAGACGTTGGTCCTTCAAAACCTGCAAAGCCATGTACATCTGCTTTACTGTATGCTTTATGCACATCTCCTTTTTTTATCATGTAGCATAGGAGATCTACTCTACCAAGGTGTCATGGGCTGCCTGTGGGCAGGCTGGTAGCAGGCAATTGGAATGGTACCCAGGACACAAACTGCATAGGACTGGGCAACATAAGCATCTGCTGTGTTTTGAAAGGAATGGGGACCTGGCTATGACAAAAGTGCTCTTCACTTTGGTGGGAATCATTGACTGAGGCTGTCAAGCCTCTTCACTTGACTGTAGAAATAGACTGTGACTTCATGCATAGTAATAACGTGTTGTTGGGTTGGCCCTGAATCAAGGAATGAGAACAAAATCATTTTAATCCCAGAGTAAACCCTGACTTTGTTCTTCCAGTGTTCGATAACACTAAGCAGGGTGCCTTGCAGAAGGGTCTGGATCCAGCATGCTGGGTCCAGCAGCAAGCTGATGGTGGTGGAGGAGGGTGAGCTCTGCTCAGAAGCAAATCTCTGTCCCCAGAATCTGAGCACACCTGCCACCCACTGCACTGCTGCCACCACCGCGCTCCCCCTCCCTGCTGTCTATCTGAGCCAAGGCATTGGATAATAGTACATGTACCCACGCACCTGACCAGCTGTATCTAGTATCTCCATGGAAACCACTTCATCATCAATGGTAGCCTGGTGACGATATGTAGACTCTAAAATAAGAACACATTTTGTGAAATGTATTAAAAAGTAACTTTTCTTTTATCTTCCTTACAGCTACCCCAGCACAAGACCTGAGATACGACATACAGCTTCATTAAATTTTATTTGTTGGTGCTCTTCCAGGCATTCCAGAGCGCACTCAAGTCCTCCTTTCTACAATGGTGACTATTTTACCTCTCCCCATATGGCACAATTCTTTTTTTCCCATGTCTTATACCTGCAAAGGGCTATACCTGCACTCTGTGCCCAATAAAAGGACAGAGTTTCCTGCAGCAAAGAGCTCTGCAAGGCTGCAGCCCATTTTTCATGTTTGCTTATAGGGAAGGCTGCCACCTGTGAACACAAATACCGCTACTCTCAAAGCATCCAGCTCAAAAGCCTATCACTGCGTAGCTTGAAGTCTGACAAGACCAAAACCGGTATGGTTGCAAATCAGTGAACCTAACCACTAAGCTCAGTCATTGTACTGTGATAAAATTACAGAACAGTTAGCTATCTTAGGAATGTTTCTTTCAAACATGCTGAAATCATCACATTCCCCTCTTCTAGCAAGGGCTCAAGCAGTGATTTCCCTGTGTATGAATTATAAGGGTAACCAGTGGGCATTAAGCATTCACACTATGCTACAACAAAAAAAAAAGGAACCTATTTACTGTGTCCCAGGTTCTAGAACCAGGCAACTAATCAGAAAGCTAATGACAAAAGGGCTTGTTTTATCTTAATGAGCTGAGAAGCTAAATTTGATAGCATTTGACCTAAAACTTGGAAAATGATCTGTGCTAACATTCAGATTTATTACTGTTGCTAGCTCACAGATGTCCTATATCAAAAGGCAAATACATATGCTTTAAACTGTGGCCAGTGACTACAAATGCTTTGCATTGTCAGAGACACAATTCTTTTACTTGGTGCAAATCTCCTCAACAGGAGCAAAGGATATCTTTAAGGAAACACATTTCTGGAATTTGAACTTCTGAAAGGGCTCATGTTTGGTGAATGCCTTTTTTCGTTACATACTTAAGAATGTCACCTCTTCACAGTGATGAATGTTTCAGTGCTGTCAGTGCTACAAACACTCTTTTCCCAAACCAAAAATGTCACTTCCCTCCTGTGCCATCTTAATTGCTTGAAGTAGCCCAGCTGCCTCTAATAGGGACAAATGGTCAATTTAATTAGGCAGGTGGCAAGCAATCTTGCTGTAGGGTTTCAGGCAATGAAGACTAGGTTTTTTAAAGGCTGTAAATACCCCTTCTGTTTAGTGTTGCAAGGCTGTTGAAGGAGTTGGGAGTTCCACCTTTGTGATCCTGAGGCTATACCTACATAGCAGAGTAAGATATAGCTAAGTCTCTCAGTGGTATATCTTATCTGTCCCTTCTGTACACCCTCGTAGCTGCTGCAATTCCCTCAGGGAAATGCAGAAAATCAGGACCTCTACTTTGGCATGGAAGCTGCAGTGATGCACCTTCAGCAAATTATTTCAGTGGCTAAAATGCTCGGTGCTAGGTTGGGACTCCCTGGGCAGCACTCCATGTCCAAGGTCATTGAGGAACTTATGCTTTGTTTCTTGGGGGGAGAGTGCTGTGAAGAAGAGATGTCCCTCTGAGTGAATAATGTGACATTAGCTCCTTACTTGTTTAGGCCTTGCAATGCTTAAATAACTTCAACCATTTGGTCCTGCTTGAGAAGTAGCTATTGAGAATTTGTCCACACAACTTGAGAAAGTGCTCATCCAACCATGCTTGCAGCATATCTGTGAAATGTCCTTCTTAGAAGGCAGAGTGTGGTAGGCCATATGGCTCTTCCCTGTGAAATGAGAGAATAAATCTCAAGGACTAGACTTGTGCTTGCTGTGCTGCGGAAAAGCAGTATGATTCTTAAATGATACTTGAGTTCTCAAAATAGGACTCTGCTGGCACTTTATGTCACAAGTTTAACTCACTTTGGCTGCTCGTGTTGGGATGGAATTTGATCCTGGATGAGTAGTGCTGATTTGGGTCAGATCAGTGTAAATATACCTTAGTAAACGTGTCTCTGTTCCCGTGTTTTGGAATGTGTGGTAGCTGGGTGAATATTAATGAGGAGTGTAAAACAGCTGGATGCTTAAAGCAGTTTTTGGTGTAATCACAGACATGGCTTCTCCTTCAAGGGAACAGAAACATCTGAAGAATCTGGTTGTCCTGTAAGTTACGAGTCATGGCTGCCTGGCTTTGGGACTTATTAATATAATTTTCCCTGTGGCACTCTGTCTTTTGAGACATGCAGCTAGAGAGAAATTAGATGACTTGAGATACCTGCTGGATCCCTAACTGAAACCATCAACGGTGCAGGTGACTCCCTCAGCTAAGCACCCTTGACTCCTATTAGGATTGATGACGTAAAATAGGTGCTGGATATAGCTTCTCTGATCTCTCTTCTGGGATGAATCACACCTCAAAAGCACTTAGAAGTCTAAAATTGGTCAGATAAATCCAGGCTGTAAATGTCTCACCCTTGCATCGTCATGGTCAAGAAGAAAGAGCAAAGTGTAACACTGTGTGCCAGCAGCCTTTCTGATATAGGCTCCCAAGACTACAGGCAACTTTCTGAGCTTCAGAATATCATTTGCACCAGGTGATACCTATATATTATATCTATAGCTATATGGCTAAAACCTCATAGATAGAAAAGAAACCTCAGAGCTGCGTTTTACTCTCCATAGACTCAGTGTCAAAACTGCTAGCCTCAAAGCAGAGCTAGGGAGCTGCTGCTGCTGACCAAGCTGTGGTGTGCCTGATGCTGTTAGTGCTGTGGAAATAGAATAGTCACACTTGATGGTTTGCTCTGTTTCAATGTAAGTAAATATGACCTGTTCCTGTTGGTTTGGGGGTGTGCTATGCTTCTATTTGTATTCCCAGTAACGAGATCAAAGGTGCTGGTGAGTGGCTTTGGAAGCTGATCTCAGATTTCGGGCTCCCATTTGGTTTCAAAGCTGCAATCCCCCAGCACTCTTGCTGTGCAAAGCACTCTTGGTTCTTACAGTCCTATCATTTGAAAAATTTAAATTTATTCCAGAAACTGTCAAAAAGCCCGAGAAACATATTGGAAAGTGGTAGCAGTTGGTTTGTTTTTAAGTCTATAATATATTGCCACAATAATTCATTAATAGGAACTGGATAAAATTTTCAAATTACCACAGCTGCTGAATAGTTATGGAAATAATTTTTTTTTTTTTGGGGGGGGGGGGGGGGGGAGAGGGGAGGAATAATTAAAAAAACTCCCCTGGGGCTCTCTGTGTTGATAAGCATGTTACAGATCTCCCTATTCTTCTGATAATATGATTTAGAAAAAATGCAGGAAAAACTTACATAGGGAAAACTTTGAAGCCCATGATCCACAGACTGTCCATGGATATGATGTTCAGGCACAGCTTGACCACATCACATCCTTGCACTATGCTTATTGTGACATATTTAGTAGAGTTTTGGCCTGTAAGACTTAGCTGGTCATTTATCAAACCTATTTGTCCAGGACTATCCTGATCTACTGAATATATCTGTTCCAGAAGATTTTATTTCCAAGAAAAAAACTATTATCTGAGAAATAATTGCTAGATCTTGGTTTATATTTGTAGTGTTGTAAAAAGCTGTAGTGATGTAAAAACCTGTTTTCAGTACTTGTTTATTTTGAACAGGCAATATATATCAGGGAGATGTCACAGCTCTGGAAGGAAGTATTTGCATCGGAAGGGTTTATTGCTTTAAGGAAAACACTTGCAGTAGGAGTAGGTAAATCAGCTGAGATGGAGCAATGACATACACCATTTTACATGTTTGCTTTTAAGTACAGAGGGACACAAACTCTGTTTCCATTCAGAATTTTAGTTCATTTCTGTCAAGAAAGGTTAATAAAACAAGGACATTTAAAAAATACTCGAAGAAATTTCAGTCTCATGGTGGCTTTCAGCCAATTGGATCAAGAACTGCAAGAGACCTAGAGAAAGAGTTTCTGTGTAATATTTACAGCTGAGTTTCCAGACCAAAAAGCTACAGTTAATAGGCATGAACTTCTAAGTTACAGTTTAAGTCTTGTTTGAATGCAATGCAGCAGTATGTTTAAAAAATTAAAATTTCCCATAATTATTTCTGATTACATAATAAAGGTTCCTGTGTGTTGGGTTTTTTCTTTTTTCTTCTTTTTTTTTTTTAAATAAACTCCCTGCTCATTTAGACTCCTGTAATCTTTGACATCCATCAGGATGGCACCTGTCTCTATCACATTCGAGAACAGTGACTTTGACAGCCCATTGGAGAAAACAATTTACCTGCGTTACTAACCCTGGTGCTGTTTGATATATTCTCCAGAGCCTTCCTTCAGCCTGCCTTTGTGAAATCTGTCCCCCTCTGCATTTCCTTGCTGCTTCAGGAAGTTTTCACCTTTTAGAAAGCCCCTGTAAGTCAAACGTACCTTCCTGTCTCAGGAAGTCTCTCCTGCTTTCTTCCTTCTCCCATCCCAGCTCTTCTCAAAACTCAGCTGAATGTATTTTTTCTTGCTTGCATATGGCTGTTACTTACTCCATCCATTATTTACCTTACAGGAAGGTTTTTATTCTGCAACTATCCGTGGTTTTATAGGAATCACAGCTCTGCCCTTGTGTATTTAGAACATATTTCTAATGCTAATGCAATGTATCCTCACATATGTCTTTATTAACTGATATTACAGATCCCAAAATAAGCATAGTTGGGTTATTTATTATTTATCAATAATACCCTCAAATGCTATGCCATGCATTGTTATTGCTATCATTATTATCATGTGTAAAAGAACAAAAAGTATTAAAAAAACTAGTTACTGAAAGGAAACTCTGACAGCTCTGCTAATTGGATTTGGATTCTTCAATGTTGTAAGTGTTTCCACATGTGTAACCCCAAGAGTCAGGAAATACAGAACGAAAAGTTCTAGGAGGTTGTACAGTACCTGTGATGTGCTTTATATGTACAACTATCGCACTACACGAACATTCATGTCAAGCCACAAATTTAAACCAAAATGTGTATGAAAAAAGAAAGTATTTGTTTGCAGTGATATTTAATTCAATTCTAGCGGTTCTTGCCTGCTTCACATGCTTCTACCATTGTGAATGCTGCTTTTGGAATTGATACGGTGATGTGCAAAGGAGTTTCCTTTCTAACTTCATTTTTGGCTTTTTTGGCTGCCTTCTACAAGGCTACATTTGCTGTAATGGGAGTTGCGACTGCTGTACAGCAGGTATCCCCAAAGCACTCAGATTAAAGCTGAGCACAAAAAAGTGATGTGGGAGGCACTGCAGGCAGCGAGTGTGCCCTAGCTTGCCGAGCTGCTTTTAATTGCTGTTTTCAGTCAAAGGTGAAGCTCTCAAATATTTCCATCCTGAAAGTTTTACTAAAATCAGGGGTGGGTGGAGGGTAGGGACCCTATTAATGCCCCTGCAGAGGCACAGGGACGAAGGCCTAGTGTCTGCTCTGGGCAGTCAGCAGGCATGTGCTCTGCACAAGCCAAGCTGCAGGGCTGTCCCTGGCCCATGCAGATGGGCAAAGACTGTTAGTAGGTGACTTTAGAAGAAGCTTCAGGTACTGTCAGGACTCACAGGGGAAAAAGGATGCTCTGTGGAGCACAGGGACAGATGCAAAGAAAAAAAAAAGCTACTGCAGTATGAAATCTGGAGAACAAATTCAGAAGAAATGAGGTTTCATTAGGTCTGCTGCTCAGTAAGCAGCTTGGTTTTTATCATATTTTCCCCTTTATAAAGAAGTGGGAAGGAAAATAAACGGCTATTGCATGCATAGCCCCACTAGACTATAAAGTTCTCATCTTGGTATGAAAGGATTTGTTGTATCCCCAAAACTTGCTCTTTAGGTAGAACAGGTGGGAGATATCAAACTAGTCTACAGAAAAACATTCTTTTCTTGTTGATATTTTCAATAAATAATATATTTTGGCCTCCAAACAGAAATTCTAGAACGCAGTTTTCTTGAAGACAACTCTAAACTTAATGGGAAGGATGTCTATTGTTGGCTTCTGCTGCATATGATTTTTCTCCTGTGTGAGAAGACTGGGTTTCTTTTGAGGAGAAGGGGAGTGGTGTTACATTTCCTTTCCTACAGGTTCTGTTCTTATCCAGCTTTTGCTGAGATAGGCAGAGAAAATGTGTACAGATACTTGGGAACTGCATTCATTAAGGCAAGCTAAAACGAAACCAACAAAGCCAGAGCAGTGCTAACTAGTAGAGAGTAAGCTTCAAGGCTTTAACTGTTTTTTTAATTTTCTGACTTAACTTTCCCACCAACACTAAGCATTAGTTCCTGGTGGGAATTATGCCCATGACAAGTTTAAGTCTAAATAAACCATATTTTGCTACACTTTTCTGTTTGATTGTGGCAAGAAGTTTCTGTTAGTAAAGCTGTGAGTTTCACCTTATTTCTGCCAATATAAATGAAAACTAACCAGTGAGACTTTTCTCACACTTAAAACAAGCAAAAAAAAATCCTGCTTTCCTGAAGGTGCAAAAGAAAGCACTGGAAACTTCTGCTCATCTGGAGAACATTTCAGAATACGATGAGCATGAAAAGTAGGGGCAAAATATTTTGCAGCTGTAGCTACAGCAAAAGCAGCCACTGCCATTCCTGATTTTTGCTGTCTGTCGAGCTACCGTAAAAAAGCAATATTTTTATTACTGGCATCAGAAATATCTTCATCTTGAGACTCATATGAAAGAAAACAAACCACATTTTCAGATAACTGCTTCCCATGTTATTTTAAGCATCTTCCTCTGCTGTTCTCAATCACAATTTAATCATTTCAAGTCTTTGTTGAGCATTTTAGAAGCCAGTGTCGGGGGGGTTAAGGTGCTCTAGGCCATACCAGTCCATTTCCTTACAAACACCTCAGAGAAATTGGGAATGCTTTCACGGCTCATTGCCATAATACATTCAGTATAAATTCCTACTGCTGAGGAGTATAGTAAAAATGATATAACATATTAAATGTATATCAAGTTAAGTAATGTTTCTACTGTTTTGAAGTGAGGAAAAATAAAAGCCCAGGAAGATACCTAGTAAGGTACAATCTCGACTATTGAGGACTGAATCAGTTAAGCACTGAGGCAGAAGGAGTGAGTAATTTTGTTAATAAAAATTGAGGATGCTAATAGCTAGAGTCTGGCTTGAAAATAAGGCTGTTTTCCAGCAGTTTATTAAGCGTCTACACATTTGTCGTGGTACTCCCTGAAACACAGGTTGGCAGCCATTCCTCCTAGCCCCAAATGGTTGGTTACCATTACATCTCACTTTGGCTGAAAGCCCATACTGGACCACATATGTTATTTCTAGCTCGTGCTTGGATAAGCTGTAGTTGTCAACATGGGTGTTCAGATGAAATACGCAGAAGGCAAAGTTCTGCAAGATGATGGCAGAACTCCTCTTTTGCTCGCTATGGAAAATGGTTATTTTTAATCATGAACATGTTGCTGATCTGGTCTATAGCACTGCATAGACTGCAGTATCCTGTTGTGCAGCAGGAGGAAGAAAGGGCTGGGAGGGGAGGCTTCCCCAGGATGCCTTCCTCCTGGGGCTGCTGGTCTGTCAACCTTTACACCCTAGAACTGAAGGGACCACCAGTTAATGATTTATTAACACTTATTTTAGCATGGGCCCCTTTGTTAAAAGTTCTGTTTGCTGTCTGGGCAGTTTCTCTCCCAGCTGTGCTGCTGGGAGTTAGTATTTTTATGGTAGAGGCAGGCAGTAAACCTTCAGGAGTGTTAAGACAAACTTGCTGAGTGAACCACAAGTCGAGAAAACTAGAAATCTACAATATACAAAGACATGTGTTTCTTCAACTTGTGATCTGCAGCGGTGAAAGCAATCCTGGGGATGAAGAGTTTGTATTCAGGCAGTATTCCAGCTGTCCAGGCAATGTGTTAACTGAATAAACCAGAAAGCAAAGACAGTCCTTGAGAACTGTGTTTGGACCTGAGGATCTGCACTCTTTTTCATGGATGCATTGGCACAAAATTAGTTTAGAAAGATAGTTCTTGCATCTTCTCTTGCTACAGTAAATTATTCTTAATGAGGTCTTGGGTCCCATTGTTAAGCTGTTTGTGGTTATCAACCATTTTGATGGAAGCTAGTTTGGATATATTCCCACTCTGTTCTGTTCATGTTGTTTATACAGATCTGTATGTATCAGGTGCAGAAAAGAAACTCAGGCTAGCGATATTTGCTAGGGTTGTAAGGTTAATTACATTATGTATGGCATCTGCAAACTTCCCTTGTGGTCCCTGAATGATTCCATTTTGCTAACAGAACCCCCAGGTACAGATACGGTTATATAGGCAAAACTACCCTTCTAATGTAAAAATAATATCTTCCTCGCAACAGGCTTTCCAATGGGAAAAGCCTTCTTGCCAATGTAAACAATATCTTCGCAAAGTGATTTCTGCTGTTCTTGCCAAGCGGTGAAATTTATAAGTCTTGAGCTGGTCTATAGGAGATGAAGTTCTCTGTTGTGAGATAATTCAGGGCACTAACAGAGGTGTCTGTCTCCCTCCCTCAAGCACTTGTTTACCTAGTGTTTCTTTCTGCAGTCCTTTGGCTGTTTCATGTTATGCTGGAGAATAACGGTGCTATCATGGGCCTTTCATAATCAAGCTAGTGGGACAGCAATTTGTACCATCTTATCTCCTATCTTTGCTGCTTTACTCATACCTACACATATTACCCGTTTTTGATGCTGTCTTATGGGCTGCCTGTATGTTGCATTAGACAGGATTTTATAGAAACACCAACTCAGTTTTCTTCCCCTCCCAGTTGAGAGAGAGTGAACAAAAACCTGAGTGACTTAAAGAAATTGTGACATAGTTGGAAGAAATACTCTTTAAAAATGTCACTATTAATCTAGTAGTCCTAGCAAAATTATAATTTTTCTTAAGACTCATGTTTCTTTACGGTTACCTCTACTCCTTCAAAGTACTGAATAGTCTTTTCTCTATCCCATTCAAATTAAATAAACTCCCATGCTTTCTGTCTCTCTTTGCCTTCAGAGATGGGCCAGTTTGTTATGCACTGTTCTGCTGATTATCTGCTCAGAGACAGTTTGCCCTTCAGAGGATTAGCAAAGTTGTATGAAATATGTGAACAGCTAGAGAAAGACATCTAGGGATAGTGTGAGAAAGCCAAATGACTTTTAGAAAGGTCAACAAAAATATGAACTCCTTGGTTGCTGTTATTTTGTAAGTAGACTTTTGTTTAAAGCACCTTTGACATGTGAGTCTCAACTCTATGAGGACCAGTTACTTAAAGAATTTACAACACTTCTATGAGATGAAGGATTTTATAGGTGAGAATCAGAGGCAGAGAGACTGTGGGCAACAAATCAGTGACAGAATCAAGAAAAGAACTGAGGAACCTATCTCCTTCACTTCCTTGGGGTTTTATTTGTTTAGTTTTTTTCCCTATATGGCAAAAATGTCCCTGCGCCTCAGAAACCACCTGATTCTCCCAACTGAACATAAAAATGATAATTCAGAACAAATGACACAACCCAGTCCATAATCCCCTCTTTTTTTAAGTCTTGGACATCCCAGCTCTGTTTCTAGTTAAGCAAATTGTCCTGATTATGGTAGAACAATGAATGTGTTCTCAGAGAAAAACTGCAAAACTTATTTTAAAAAGCACCCATTAGCCATAGCTATGATGAATTTTCTTCTTTCATCATTTGAACCAGGAGATTCTCCCTGCAGGTCATGGCTTATGGAGGCAGGTAATTTGCTGTTGCCCATGAAGTATTCTGCAGGCCATCAGTGCTGTCTGTCTACTGCTGTGATGACCCTTTGGGCTTCCTCCTCCTTTTCTGCCCCCCAGGAAAAAATAAATTTACCAGTTCCCTTGATGACTTACTCTGATTCAGCACCTCCGATTTTAAAATCAATTAAATATCACTTGTTTGATGGCAAACCACAATATCCCTCCATCTTTGAGGTCAGGTGAAGGCACCCTAAATTCTGGGCACTGCCACTAGCTCGTGGGGGAAATTTCCGAGATCCAGACTGTTATTCCTGTTTACTGGCACTGAGGAGAGCACCTATTCACAACAGCCTTGGAAAACGTGGTGTGCAGTGCTGGGTCACTGAGGTCCATGGGAGTCCTGCATTCAGGCCAAGAGTTTACCCACAGAGGGTAAGTGGCCAAATAAAGGTCTTTGCACCTCCACCTTGAAACTCATCCCCGTAGAGTATGTCCATCCTTGGACAGACGATGCTGGCTGGCAGGTGTTCTGCATTTATACACTTCTGGTTTTGTGGCAGCGGTGAGGTGGCCAAGCCCCGAGAGGACCACCTGCAGCGGTGCTGCTGCGAGGGCGGCTGCTTGCAGGCTGCAAACTCTCCCCGAGCCGAGCCGAGCCCCCTCGGTGGCAGGCAAATTGTCAGCCTGCTGCCGCCCCGTTCCTGGCAAGCGCTGCTGAAATGGTACACAGGAATGCTTGTTTTCATGCTTCTTCTATGAATCTCAATAGAGCCAAACTGAAATATAGCATAGATTTCCAGTTCTGTATTAAGTCCACCACAGAGGTGCTGCTCATCTTTGTGAAGCACTTTTAGGCTGTGGCTTAACCGGTGCCCTAACCAGGCCAAGTGTTTTCAGGCCTTCTAACACTGCACTGAATCTGCTTATTAATTTGCGAGTTGTGTTCCATTTGAAAACATATAAACAATAATGAATTTTGGTGAAATCCATGTGGTAACCCAATCCCCTTTCTCAGTACATATTTAGCAAGCTAAAGAAGACTAAGTTTAATGCTGAATTCATATATTTAATATTTTAGAAAACAATTGTATGTATTTTTTTAAATGTGCAGTTCCAGCCTATTTCTACACAGAGCTCTTTCATTGGACCTTCTAATTCTGTTGCACATGTGGGATAGCTGTGGGATTTATTAAAAATACAGATTGAAAATGGAAACTCATTTGCCTTGATAATGCCAGGTAACCACTTAGCCTGAGTGATTAGGCACCTTTACAAAAAAACAATCAAAAAATAAAAACATGCCAAGATGATGACAGTGACTTGCCTGTTAAGCAGAAATGATGGAGACAGGCTGTCAGTTAATGTCAAGGCTGACAGTTAATACTTGTCTGAAAAATGACCTTTGCTGCAGTTGTTACCCCTTGGCTGAGAATAGTAAAGTAAAAAGCACAGTGATATGTGCTTTTTTGTGCAGATGCAGCTGTCCTATCAATGCTTGCACAGATCCAACGTCATGCACAAAAGTGGCAGAGCTGCAAAGCCCTGACTTCAGCAGCAGCCCCATGTGCCAAAGCTTGCAAGATGCAGTGATGCTCCTCCCGCCAGAAAATGTTATTTTGTGGTTTGTAATTTGGCTCTTGGAGATACAGCAGTCTACCCAGATGCTGCTAAAAATATGGTCCTTCATTTTCTTCTGGCAGGTTAGAGTAGTAAAGAATATTTATAAGGTGTGTTTTTTCCTTTCCAGTTAAAATGTGCCACCCTTGAATTAAAAGAGGACAAGGTTTTTTACCCTGATGCTTAGTTTAGGATAATGTTGAATTTCCATCAGGCCTTGTACAGCTTGGTGAAAGCTTTCCTTAAAATAGGAATTATCTGGGGATTCCTTGCATCAGAGGGCTAATGGGTGGTTGAAAACTTGACATAAGAAATAAATTATAAATACAACATTTTTGTCACAGCCCCAGTGATTTTTGGCAAAACCTCCTGTTGCTTAGTAGCTAGACAGTTTGCATCTGTTTTATTCCTGCCCTTTCAAAATTACTTGACAAAGCTGCTTACTATCCCTGTAGGGCAAATGGGTCTCACTGACACAACTTAAACTTTTTATATTGGCAGAATATGTAGATATACCTCTCTCCACCCAATTGCCAGTCCATGACTGCTAAGAAGAAATGAATCTATTCTGCTAAAACTACTCCGTAAATTCAGCTCGGATATTTACAGGTAATTGGACACTAAATCACTGCAGGATGATCATGGTAAAGACAGAAATGCATTCTTTCAAGCACTGTTTCTTAAAGCTTTTGGAGGTACAGTCCCTTTCTGATTGATCTCTGAAGGCCTGAAGTGGTTAGAATTTCAGGAGAGGGTTGGTTTTTTTTTTTTTTCGCCCTAACACTTCAGAGCCTCCTTTGAATCCCATTGTGATCCATAGCTTGAAAAAATAATACTTTAAAAAACAGTCTCTGGTGGGCAGCTTCCACCAGGGATTACTATGATTAAGAAATAACTTACTGACAATAGTTTATTAGTTTTTTAATTTCTCAAACCTTTTCCTCTGAGCAACTTAAAGCACTTAGCTTCACAATAACTGTAATACATAATTTAAGCTGTTATCCTCTAAACTGAATGAGAATGTAGAATTCAGTAAGTCAGAAGAGATTTAATTTTTGTTTTATTGAGATAGAACTGTTGTTTGCATGAAAGGTTTCCATGTTGCAAACAGAAGACAATTAGATTCCTGAGGGGCATGGTTAATTTGCATTTGTAAAAGAGAAAAAAATGTCGTCTTGTACACAAAAAAGTGCATGGGGTCTTCATAATGGGGCAAAAAATAATAAACTTTGCAGCTTGCTAATAATTTTGTGTGCTTAAACAGGGCAACAAGGATACTTTTGCATGCAGTGTCACTGTAAGAAATTAATGAACTTGGACTATACTGATACAAAACACTTTATATACTTCTGTTGTCAAGTTCTTAAAATGATGTATTAGTGATAGAGATGTGAAGTACTAATACTAATAATACTAATAGAACATTATACTGAACATCCCACTGTGCAGTACAAGGCAGATGACATATAATTCACTGATTAATATATTGATATTAGCAGATAAAATAATGTATTTGAGTTCAGGTTGTTCTGAGAATTATTTTCCCAATATGAGATTTCTGATATCTGTCATTTCTTCATCTTAACAGATGAAAATACTTAGTATAATACTGGATACTTTGCTTTGTTGAAAGGGCGGCCTGGGGTTTGCAATAAAGTGTATTAAACTTTCCTCTTTCTTTCTGCTGTGCAAGTTTATGGCGTTCTTTATTTCTTTAGTGAGACCTCTTAGAGAAAGAACCTTAACAAACAAATAGGTATTTAACTGTATGATCTCTATTTGAGCCTCCAAAGAAAGGTTAGGAAGGAGATGGCAACAGATTGTAGGAGAAAAGGAAATTTCCCAGCCCCTTAATTCATGTGCAAATCACATAGTCCTGAGGTATTGAAGATGCCTTCTAAGATGTCAATGCCTCATCTTCTTGGCCTGGATTTTCTCTCGTGCAGAGCATTCAAATATATGCTAACTTAGGAAATACTAAGAAATAGGACCTTCGCCCAAATTTTCAAGTGAGGCCTCTAATTCAGAGCAACTGTTTTGACAGGTTTTTTTGAGATATCTATGCCAGCTTCTCAAAAGTGCCAGATCCAACACAGCTAAGTGGGAGCAGTGGAGGAGACATGTCCCTTTTGATGACTGGTGTCCCTATCTGGTCACCCAAAAAGTGAGGCGCAATGTATGTTTGAAAGTGAGGAAAAAAAACTTACTTAAGGGTAGGTAGACTGACTGTAAGTACCTACAATTTTTTTTTCCCTTGAATTTTTGAGATTTGTATCCCAGCCATCTTATTCCCTAGCAGCTGATGTTTGGGTTATCCAAAAGCAGAAAACTGATCACACTCTAAATAATTTTCAGAGTGAAATACTAATGCAATTGCTTTCAATGGCAAAATTCCCACTGACTTCTGTGTGGGCAGAAATGTGCCTCATATATTAATTCTGCTGTCGTTTGAGTGCCTTATTGTTTCTCTATTCTGCCATCTTAGGTAATAATTTGTTCCAGCTTTAAATGACCATAGAGAAGCTTTTTACAGTAAATTTAAAGGTTGACTGAGACTTGGAATTTCAACTCTATGACTTTCCATTACTTCAGCCGTGCTATTATATACAGCATACCATGTGTACAGAATAAAATGCAACCTACCTAGCGTCGGGTCATATTCCCAGATGAACCGTTTGGTCAGGAAGCGTACAACAAGAGCTGGAGGAACAAAAAGATTCCAGGTGAGATGCACAAACCATCAACTCATCTGGTTTTTAAAGCTTCCCCAGCAAACTCTTCTGTGTGAATGAGCATGTAGCAGCTCCCCTGAACTGTGAGCAGAATTCAGCATTGCTTATTGTAGTAGTTGAGATCTCTTCTCTGTTTGTGGCTCACTTTACACTTTTGGAGGGGGGAAACAAAATGAAAAAAAAAAACAAACCCAACTCTTTACAGCATTAATCATTTACCGATGTAACAATGCAGGACAAAGAATACCAGGAGATTTCTGATGGCAGTTTCTAACTTTTTTCCACTTTTTTTTTTTCGTCACAATAGCTTCTACCATTAAAAAGCCAAAACAACGCCATTTACAGTGCTATGAGCAGTTGACCTTTGAAAAAAAACCACTATTTTGGGTGCTTTAGATTTCCAATAATCAGTGGAAAAAGGGTTGGCAGTTTTTGAACCAGGATGCTTTGAAGCTTCAAAACCAGGGGTGTTAAAAATAATTTAATTCTTGAAAACTTTCCCTTCAGATTTTAAACCTTGTAAGGTAAACATAATTGGCTAAATAGCTTCCTTCTGTATTTAGGCATGCCTTCCTTGCAACAATTTATCTTCCATGTTTTGCCTACTTGTCACTTGAAGCAATCAGCTATACTATTTTAAACCAATGGTCAACAAATGCTATTAACGAATTTGCAGAAGTAGAAATAAAGCTTTAGATTTTGGAGCACTGGTTTTCAGTTTCAGTTTACGGGCTAAGATCTTGCCACTTATGTTCTTAAATTTAGTTTTTTCTATCCCTCCACCCTCTTTTAAAAACAAACTATAAAGGCTTTGTCAGGATATTGATTATGTTCTAATTTAAAACTAAGCAGTGCCTTGAATTTCTAGTGGTATAAATGAAGCGTTCACCACTGCCAACTATTCAAAATCCTTTCTGCATTTCCAAAATAGAGCTAGAGATATCACTGCACTAGCTATGATTGCAGTGACTTCAGCTATAGGAAAAGTTTTCCTTGACCTACAGGATTGTTCTGTTCTTCTTTCCGTTGCAGATGGACAGTAAAAGGTGACAGCTAAACCCAGTTCTGATCCTTTTCAAAATTAAAGCCATGACAATGCCCCACATCCCAGATTTCTGTGCCCAAGAGTAGGACAAGGCAACACTCTGCAGAATAAATATAACTAATTAAGCTTTGCTTAATCAGAACCTATTTTTTAAATAAAATCAGAACATTAGTTTTCAGGAAGATTTAATTATGCATCACATTTGGAGGGGTAATAAGAAGCTGATCCTAAGGAAATGAGATCACTACATAAGAAGTAATTTTAAATTGGTGTTATTTTAAGTTTCTATTTTCCTTAGGAAATCCTGTGTTGTTTGGTTTTGTTTTGTTTTTTTAGCCTTTGCAGAAATGCTCTCCTTGGCCCTCAGAGCAAATGTGGCAAACGTAACTTTTCAAGTCGTAGTCCTAACGTGGATGTCATTATACTACAAGAAGATCTGTGTAGCCTATTTTCCATTCATGATGATGTCTGCATCAGGACTCTCTTACCCACATTTTACCTCAGCTGAAAGAGTTCAAACATCTTGATGTTTCAAAAGGTTGGTCATGACCCTTCTCTAGTTGCTAGTAATTGGTGCTCTAATTGCTGGTCAAATACACAGCATGTTCTTTTTTTCCTTTTTTTCTTTTTTTTCTTTTTCTATTTTGACTGGGGAAGTGATGCAGGGTAAAAGTTTTCCTGACGTGCTTTCAGAAGATTCCTTACCACCTTCCTTTTCAAGAACAGATTTTAGAAATGCTTTCTTCTTTCACGGCTGTACTCTGAAGGAGAAGCAATGATGTGCTACCTGTGTTGCAGTGCCTTACCCTGGGCCTGTACCTGGACCTGGAGTAGCTAATGGAGAGAGAGAAAAGGTGGAAGAGAGTGGGGGAACCTGTCCAACTGTTTTCATATTTAAACATTGTCTGCTTATAGTTATGATAACCTTGTACTTGTAGATGGAAATTGCTGGATAGGAGGGTCAAAGTGATGAAGGGGACTAGAAGAAAGTCTGTCGATCACTAATGTCTGAGACAGGTGATAGAGAGCAGCAGCTCTGAAGGAAAAGAGGGAGAAGAGCTGATTTTGGAAGTAGCCCAAATGAAGGAGGTGAGAAGGTGACAGGTGATATGAAGAAAAGGTAGAACTGGATTGGAGCTGCTGAGATGAGCCTGGGAGAAGAGAGGTACAGCCATATACATGGCATGAAATGGTACAGGCGTTGAGTGCCACAGAGGTGAAGAATTAGAGATCACAGATGTAAGCTCTGGGGAGGAGCAGAAAAGTAGGTTGAATTCGTATCCAGCAGGGAGACCTGTATGCAGAAATAACAAATAATCACATACCCAGGAGGGAGTTGAAGAAAAGAAAGGAAGGGTGGGAGGCGGCTAGCACACACAGGGCCAGATGGCAATTAGTCTCCCTCGCTGGCAGGTCTCAGCGGGGGGCACAGCAAGCCCAGCGAGTCGCTCACCAGGCACTGCCGGTAATAAAGTACTTGCATAAGGCTTGCTTGGGCCTGGTGAAGGGAAGAAAATGCCACCTGAGCACAACCCCAGGTGAGTGGGGAAGTGTCACCTTCAGAGCCATGGCTCTGTGCCAGTTTTGGGGGCACGCACGCTCGGGACCGTGCAGAGCTGCTGTTCCTGCGGGGCTGGCTCTGCTCAATCTCCTTGCTTCTGGCCTGGCTGATTCCCTCAAAATACTCGTGCTCTCCTTCATGGCAATGGTCACAGCCCATCCTATGGAGCTTTTCACTTCCACACATTTTTACAAGGCTGAAGATTAGCAGCTGCATTTCACAGATGGGGAACATGAGATGCTCTTGATCCAGAGTCTGTCCTGTTTATAACTACTGCAAACTACGTTGGATGGGAAGTGTCTTCACTTTTGCCTCATTGGGGGTGCTTAGCAGATGGGCCCCTGACATCCAGTTGAATATTAAAACAATGTATGTGACTTTGCTACCTGATTTGTCTGAAAATAGTCCATGAGAGGAGAGCCAGGAAGGGCATCCAAGGGCTTGGCCTGTCAGTCTGGAGACCGGCTTGCTGGCTCTCACCGCCTGCCCCAGCAATGATCCCCCCAGAGCAGGGGTATTGCTGTGGAGCCATTTTGTTTATGTTGAGCTCACGTACTGCCAGATTACATCACTTCTGTTTTAGTAAAATAACTTCTGCCCGCAGAAGAATCAGAAGTGAGGACATTAGGAATTCACTACACTTAGAGCCGTAGCACTCAGATTTCTGCTGCTGGCATGAATGACACTTCGGGCAAAGCAATGAAACTTCCCCGTGTCCTTAGCAATGCTGCACAGAAAGATTTGAGATGGGCATTACTTCCTTCTCACCTTAGCAAAAGTGTGTGCACCCTGTTTGACCTGTCAACCTTATTTAGACGTGCTTAACTCTAATACCAATAATGAGCCAAAAATAACACAACACACTAAAGAAAAAATCCAAATGCTGGGTTTTGATTCAAAATAACATTGTTCAAAATAACAGTGTCTGAAACACATTATTTTCTGATTAAATAATCTAATTAATTAATTCTAATCTAATAATCTAATTAATTAAGCTAATTCCAATGTTCATATTAAAATGACCATTTCCAGTGTTTATTCTCAAAGAAGATGAGATGCATTTTGAAGCAGGCAAGATTCGGATCGATGCAGTATCGAATAGGAGTGAATTTCATGGTCCTCCACTGAGACTAGTCCAGGCTCTTCCCCAAACACTTACTGCTTGTGAAATACAAGAACTTGCAAGCTTAGAAGGAAAGAATCTCCAACAAACTGTAATTTGGATTCTCGCTGTGTTTTTCGGAGACATGACCATTACCTAAGGGAATTGATGTAATGTCCCAGCAAAGGAAGAATAGACTCATGTCTCTTCATGCCTTTCCCTTCTCCCTCACTTCCAAGTCAGCTGTTTTGAACAGGGTTTAAATTAGGGTAGAACTTGGCCCAGGACTTTCATTCACTCATGTTTAAACCTTCTGCCTTAGAAGTTATTCTTGGAGAAGAAACATGACTATCTGTCAAATACATTTCCAGTGTAACTCCACTGAAGACAATGAAGTTATATCAGGACTTAACTTGGCATATAAACTGAGATTATCAACCACATAATTAATCAATTTCTTTGGGACTTGTGTGGCTGAGTCCCTTACTCAGCTTTAAAAATCTCAGTCCCTATCTTTTGAAACATTTTTGGTTTTTGGTGGTGTTTTGCATCTTGCCTTAGATCTTTGTTTGGATTTAGTAACATATAAACGCTCTGGCTAAATTTATAATCTGCCTGAATACATATCTTGAACTTGTTATCGTTCCAGCTAATACAAGCTGGGCTTTTGGGGGAAGAATGGAAGCAGGGTTTTATTTGAAAAACATTCCCCCTCCCCAAAAGCTACAGAGTTCAAAGTTATTCTAAGAAAAATAACAGTTCTCCACAGTGAAATAACTGTACGATGACTCTCTTGTGCCATGAGAATTTTCAGCTATAAAAATGGTCTGAAAGTAGTACCATTATTTAACTTATCAACAAGTCCATTCCTGGTGCCATGATGATGTGTCATCAGTAAACCATACTTGGCAGGAGACACCAAAGTGGTTAAAACCAGAGGTTATAATGATCAAAAGGCACTTTCACAAATGAAGTATTTCATTTTTTTAAAACATCTATTTTTGTTGGAGAGTTCATCCCCCATTCACCCTCTCAGAGGCCCCTCATGTGTTGGAATTTCAGTTCCCTTGGAGCACGTGGCGAGCTCCAGCCTGCAGGATGGCAGTGCCACAGGATTCTGGCATGCCATGTGCTGCCTCCTTAAACAGCTCTGTGTCCAGCTTTGGGAAGTAATGGTTTGTTTTAAAGGCACTACCTTGAGAATTTAATTTGCTCCTGAAAGTGCAGGTCATTTGGGGGTGTCTGTGTGTGCATGGGAAAGTATGAACTTAAAATGCAGAGTCATTTTCTGATCCTGGTACGTCATGGATGTAAACGTGCAGTCATTAGTTCTGGCTCTGCATCCGTGGGCCTGGGTTTGACTCAGTTTTGACAGTATCTCTGGCAACTCAGTGATGTGGGGATATGAGTGGTGAGCGAGACACCAACAGGAGGATTTCTCTGCCTTCCCCCCTCCCTTAGTTTGTTCACTGTGGTCACTTCTGATGTTGACACCTAACGTGCTTGTAGTAAACTAGAAGGTAAATTTAATGGAGCAAAACAAGATCAGTGGGGGGAAAGGAAAGGAAGAACTGTACCAAGTATAAAAATGGTCTGTTTTACAGTGCCTTGCTGTCTCAAACTCTGCATAGTTTATGCATATTTTAATCACTGTCTTAAGCAGCAAACAGTTCAAAGAAATTACTGTGTACGCTTGTATGTTTTTTCTGTAACAACACAGTGAGGTACTCCACGGACTGACAATATAAATATAAAAAGTATATATACATTTGATATTTATATTTAATTGATATTTTTATATTAAAGTATATATACTTTTAAATACACATATATACTGTATAGCAGTATATATATATAACAGTGTGTGTGTATATATAGTGTATAAATGTATATATACACTACGTAATAGTAAATACAGACTAGGATTGAACACCTATGTAATGAAATGTGTTGCTCTTGCCTTTCAGGAGGTTATGTTGCTTAGTGTAATGTAAACCTTTTTTTTTCAGTGGTAATGATGTGGGCTTCAGTTGTTTGGAAGGACTGTGCTACTGTGGAAGAGACAGGGACCGTAGTCCTACTAATCTGTGTTTTTTAGCAGTCTGCATCAGGATATTCATCCTTTGGCCTGACCAAATGTCAGTGTAATTAGTGTCATTTTTAAAATGGCTGTCACTTTTCAGTTCCTACTACAAAGTTTTGGGGAGTATTTCTTTTGTTAGTGGCAATTTCAGTTTATCTCAGATGTAACTGCATTTTACTGCTGTGGGAAGGACCTGATTCTAGGAACTTCTGAGTTGAAAGGGTCTGGAGAAAAGTAACTTGTTTCAAGGAGCTCATCTGAAACTCTGGCAGTCCATAGTACAGTGTATTTACGAATTTCATCTCAACTGTCTTAATAGCAGACTTCCAGACTTCTGCTCCCAGGAAGCAGATTATTTTGCAAGCACTTTTTAATTGCAAGGAATGAAGTAAACAATAACTTGTGCTTTTATCAGAGCATGCACTTTAGTTTACTTCTGCCGCCACTGAAAATGAACATAAAAATCATTGACTTCGGTGCAATGACACTAATGTTTGCAGGTGCTCATGAAACGGAAAGGTGAGCCATCCATTTCCTGACTTGCACAAGGGTAATTGCTCGACCCGTGTTCAGGCTTATTTCCAGGGTGACTGTTTACCCAGTGCTCTGCTCCCCGTGTGTTTCTGCTCTCTTGCTCACCAAGCAGACCATGTCTGGGCTGCCCAGGCGTAGGGGTGCTGCCTGCCTGTGCCCAGGCATGGGCTCTTGCGGGTGTCCCAGCTCTTCTGCAGCATCTAGGCCCGGTCCTGCTTTTGTAGGCTTGCAGCTTTCACACAAATCGAGACCAATGTTAGGGAATTCTCGGTATCTCCCTTCACTGACAGAGATGCCTGGCCCCCAGGTTAGAGGCAAAATTTGCCACTACTCAGAGAGTGGGGCAAAAGCAATCTCGACATAGGTGTGTTAGCGGAATGAAGGCCAGTACTTATTCAGTACTGAATACGGTAAACACAGGAGTCGTTTGTCAAAATCTTTGACTATAACTACATCCTAAGGTTAATAGCAGGAAGTGTTTCTTGTCTTGCTTCTGGTGTGGTAATTTCACAATAAAAGAACCTCTCCATATATTCATCTGGAATAGTCTACTATGAATTTCACAAAATACACAGTATTGTAGTCATTCATCCCATCACCACAGAACTGGAGGATTTTTCTAGTAATGTTCTGCCCATTGCCTTCTGTGCTGGAGGCATTTTTTTACAACGGTTGCTGCATGTGGAATACAAGCAGAAGGCTTAATTTATATTACGTTATTCCATTCCATAATACATTGTTCCAATAGATGATTGTTTATTTCACAGGTCTCCTCACATATAAAATATAAATGATCAAACTGGTGTGTCTAATGGTTTTGATCATTTTAGGAACGCAGTGTGTAATATCCATACTCCTACCATTTCTCCTCTATTGACTTCATTGTATAACTTGTTATGTCGCCCCTTTGTGAAGACTAAACTTTCTGGTGTGCTATTAGTAACACATATGGCTTTCCAAAACATAGTCAATGGTAACACCTCCAGATGTTTGTGTATCTGAGACAGAGTATATTTGTGGTCGGGCTGTGGAGCAAGTCTTACAGATGAAATCACACAAATAACTGTTGCTTTTCTAGATGACTGACGGAGGTAAGGTTTGAATTTGCATGCTGTTTTGAAAGAAACTGAGCAAAGCAAAGTAGAATAGGATTCTCAGTATAAAACTTTGACATAAACCCTGCCCTCCCATCTCAAGGTGAAAAAGAAAAAAAGTTTGATTTATTTGAGAAAGAATTGAAAAAAGAAAGAAAATATTTCAGAAGAAGGAAGGGGTAGAAAGTTTTTTCTTTAAAAATCCAGTACTTCATTAAGACAATGGCAAGACCACAAAACTTTCAGGGGGCTGTAACTTTTTTGTTATTTTTTTTCCTTACATTTCTCCCAGTGTTGACTTCAGAAAACATCCCACTCTCTTCTTTTGGTCAAATTAGTCTGTCATCTTTAAAAAGGAAAAAGAAAAAATGGAAACAAAGGAGGGAAATCTATAATACTTTAGATGGCAGGATGATCTTCTGGTTATTGTCAAAGCATTTTTGTATGAACAAATTTTTGTTGGAAAATGCACTTCAAACTGAAAAGCCATTTTTTGGAAGACAGTTTTTTAGATTTCTCTGTCAAAGGAAATGCCTGAACACCTCACCATTTGTTTTCAAAGAACCTGTAATTTAGGAAATGCAGATTTAAAGCAAACAAACAAACAAATCCAACCTCACCAGCCTCCATTTTGTTCTTTTATTCACTGCAGTGTTATTTTGTATTGCACTGGAGAAATGAGTGGGACTAAACTGTGGGTTTTTTTAACCAGATACCGTTACAGGGAGATGGCAAAGATGCACTTTCTTGGCTGTAGCATCCACCAGCTACTCAGCTTCAGCTGATCTGTATGTACTGAAAGGGCTCAAAGTTGATTTCACTTTGCTGGTGCTGAGCAATGTAAGTTACTCGAGTGGTGCTCCTGAAAGGAAGGGCTGGACGGCCATTCTGGAGATGCCTTGAGCTGCTGCCTCATCCCCTGCCAGTGCAGAGGGAGGAACATGCACGAGCACAGAAGGAAGCAGCAGCCAGTGAAGGAGTGGGGATTTTTGTTGGTGTTCTGTTTTTTTTTTATTTTTCGTTGGTTTTGTTTTGGCTGTTGGTTTTGGTTGTTTTGTTTGGTTTTTTTTTTAAGGCTCTCCTTCAGCTCTTGCTCTGATCCCTGCTCTCTCTCCCTTCGCATGCTCAGAAGGCAAGAGATGAATAAGAGGAACTGGAAGAAAGGGGAGAGAAGTGAAGTTGCCTTATTAGAGAAGGTCCGCATGTCGTGGGAGAGCCGTGGACCCCTTTCCCAGGGAGTAGGGGAGGGAGCACGGTCTCATGCCCGAAGGAGATGAAGAAATTTTTCCAACAAAGTGAAAAGCCAGTTCTGCGTGAATCCTTGGTCGGGGTAGGGACTGGTCTACGAGGCCCAGCTGTTCGGTGAGAGCATCCTGGCTGCCAGCAGCAACCTGGCCTAAGGGGAAGGTGCTGGTAAGGAGCTCAGCAAACCAATGTGCTTCATGCTGGGGTTAGTGCTTGATAGTTTTAGGGGGTTGGCTGGTGTTTCACCATCCTACTGACTGCTGTTCTTGCCAGGAGCAAAAGACATTTTATTTCACGTGGTATGTCCTTGTCTGACAAACCCATTCTGGAAAGGCACAACATACTCTCTTGCTGCTAGGCTGAAGACTTAGTGTAACTCTAAATGGTTAAAAATAGGGTTTTATGAGGCCCTGGTGAGTAAGCCTGAACGGGAGGGCAGTTAGCATACTGTGAGCAAGACCACTGGCATTATTGGTGGATTGCTGCCTGTATTTGTAACCTTCATGATGGCAAAAAGTACTTTTGTGAAAGTGCCTTGCTGTGCTACTGTTTCACTAAGTCTGTAAAGATCAGAGCAAATGGTAACTAGAAATGGCATGAAGTGTACCTTCTTCTCTCATTTGCCTCAGAAACCCAGTGATGTAAAGGGATGCGGAGCTCCCTATTTCATTTTGGTAGACAGCACTGGCTGTTTCTGCACGGTCAGAGTCTGAGCAGACTATCTATCACTCTCTTCTCCTCAGCCTGACTAATAATTTTCTCATCTTATTTTAAGTCCGTCTATACTTTATCAGATGAGACTACAGCTCGCATCAAATGAAAAACAAGCTGTTCCCTGACTTTTTCTGTGATATGCTTCTTTTCTTTTACATGCATACCCTGGCTTTCTGGGTTTGGCTCCATGGAAATGTCAGATAACCTGGAAAAACTTTACATTGCAATTACAATCCAGCTGGAGTAGGATATATGGGAAAATCTTGAATGATCATATGTCCTATGCAATTTCCAGCTTTCTTTGAGAAAGGAGCTTAGGTGAACAATAGAAGTTTGTATCATCAGCCCTATTGACTGATTTGTGGCTCATCGATCAATAGATGCATGCCTGTAAGGTGCTTGTGTCACAGGGAAATGAAGAATTAGGCAACAAAATACACTGAAAACTGACTCATGGATTTTTCATGATCCTCTTTTTTATAAGCCTGATGACATAAGCATTGATAAATGTTACATCTTTTTAATACAGTGTACAATATAATATTTATGGGAACCAATTCTTTTCAAATTGTGTTATTAGTTGATTTTGCATCGCAGCTCCTTGGCTACCTAGAATTTTAAAGACAGAAGATAAGATAATTGTTTTCTTTCTGACAGGCTCATTGCCAAGTACCTGAACCAGGCACCTGGAGAAGTTCCCAGAAGAATGAATGGAGAAAGGCATGTGAGAACAGATATATCAGACAGTGACACAAACCACAATGGTTTTCAGGCTTGTGTCACCCGTTACTAGCAACATAGTGTATAATCTTCCAACTGCCTCTAGCATCTCATGGAAAGTGGTAGCAAATGTCCTGACGGCTGTTCTCATGCTTTTTTTTTTTTTTTCACCCTCCCTCCTTTTCTCCGTGTTGTTAAGACATCTGCTCCTGTTACTTGCTTGCCATCTGGAATCTTGAACTTTTGTTTGTATCAGCAATTTTTTTTTTACAGCGAACAGCTTTGCCATTACACATGAAGAATTAAGAAACAGAGCAGCAGGAGCACAGAGACAAAGGTATCATTTCCACAGTAGGGTTTGCAATACTAAAGAACAAGAAAAGTGAATGATAGAAAGGCTGTGATCAACAATTGAAGTAAAACATAAGTTAAATGCTATGGATCACATACTTCTTTCCACAGTACAAAGAAGTATGTTGCAAAGTGGGGAAATGATTAGCGGAAAAAGAAAGCTCAGTCTGAATAAAGGTTTTCTAATATGCTCTAGAGGTGCTCATTTCTAGAGACAAAAAAACGACCCTAAGAGAGATGGGACTGGTAGCCATCTAATGGTATCTAACAGCATCACCTGCAGCATCACCTATTTTCTTTTGTGGAGCAGGCTGTAAGAGCAGGTATGGGTGGAGAGCAACATTTTATAAATCACTAGTGACCAAAGCCTGTTTAAATCTGAAGCCTAACTGGTGATCTGCCTGATCTCGCATCACTGCTCATCCCATACAACCGCTGTCAGTAGGAAGATTAATTCATCCCAGAACCTGGAAGCAGTGATTTCCTATCAGAGCTATGACATGTTAGGATGGGCAAAGATAACCACTGCCAAGTGGTCCAGTCAGTATACTACAGTGTGGTGTGCTTGGTTCCCAGTACTAGTGACAGCATTAAATGAATTTAAACTAATTCATTGTTTTGATAAACAACTATCATCTCCTATCTCTGGCTGCAACTACAGTTTTATGAGCACTCATTTGGTGCCTATAATAATGTAGGGGTTATTATTAGCCTCCTGCTTGGAATCTGGACACACAATCCTGGGAACTGTTCAGAGTAAACTTTAAAATTATGTGTGTGTGTGTGGCAGGGGGAAAGCATGATCTAAATTTAAATGGTAAACTTCTGCTTTCATTTTCAATGCTTAAGGGCATTCAGCTAATAAACATCACATGCCTTCAAATAAAATAAAAAACACAGTAGTAGATAATGGATGCTGAAAACCTCTGACTTATCTCAAGTCTGAAACTTGGAGGATTAACATAACTTAGTTTATGACGTTCATCACAGCTGCCAGGAGATCTGGCCCTGCCTCCCCAGAGTGCAATAGCTACAGGGAGTGTTCTTCTGGTCTCAGCTAGCTATACTTAGTTAAAAGTCTGTATTAAGAGGAAGCTCTGCTACATTTATTCATGCTGAATAATGAGTTATATTCCAAAAATCTGAGGTGCTATCTGTGTGAGATTTTCTCATCCATAGAAATTACACAGATAGCAAAGATAACAAGTCATATATTCAGGACTTTTCCAGTCATTATCTCATTCAGTGGTTTATTCTGTTCAAAGTGACCTTAGTGATGGGATTTTCTTCATTCCCTTTACATGAGGCTACAAACACCAAGTTCCTGTTTGTTCTAGGGGGATGTTGAAGTTTTACAAGTGTATTGTGTCATTTTTCCCTGCAAGGATCCTCTGTTCCATCCTGAGGTTTGGGAGGTACATGTCTCCGCAGTGGATAACAGTGTCAGGTGCTCAGAGATCCTTCAGGACTAAGGACGTTTGCAATTATGACGATATTAACTTCTGTTATTTTCTCAGGCCAGTGTGATAAACCTCTCATCACTGAGTTTTTCTTTTAATGCTTTTTTTAAAGAATACTTCCTCTTTTTTACCCCATGATCTTTTTAGAGTGAGCAGAGAGAATATAAACAATTCCACTTTCTCTGCCAGTATTTGAATGAAGAAATACACATTTATTTTTCCTGTTACTGCCCTGCAGAGTGCCGTATACTGATTGCAGCAATCTGCGTTTGCTTAGCCATTGACAATGACATCATATGAGCTGTGAGGAAACACAGCCCTGGGAATCTACAATTTGACAAGTAAGAAAACCTCCAATTGCTCATAATGAAGGCTGATGCAGTGGCTAGGGAGCCAGTCTGAGACGTGGTGTACATTCCTCGCTTCACCTCGCTTTGCCCAGAATAATGGGTGATTACATTTTCAAAGCTATTAATGTGCCTGGCAGGGCAGAGAGGTAGCCAGCGTGATGCCCAATAGCATTTAAATGGTGTTGGTCTCTAAGGATGCCCTTCTCCAGCGTTCTCCCATCTGTCTCTCCCCACCAACTCTCTTCTTGTCACTCCCTAGTACGTAGCTCTCCAAGTCCACCCACCCAGTCATGCTGATTCACATGTCTGTGGGGATGAGCTCTACGTGGAATTAATGGAATTGTCCTGATTCAAAAGATGCTCTTTCCCCAAGACTGTTTTGGTTTTTTTTTTGGTTAACCCTGACCATTCCACTGATCCTGAGAAAGGCACAGTGCCTCCAACAGCCGAAGTGGCCAAACTGAGAGCAGAAGGTGGTCTTGTGGGAAAGGTGGGGAATGCTTAAATTAGCTTTGCTGCTCGAGAAAACACACCCTACACTTGGTGATTTCACTTACAATAGGGCATTTCTAGAAACTTCTTTTGTGAGTTATCTTCTTCTTTCAGCCCCTGAGCAGCTTTTGAAAAATCTGGTCTTTAGTTTCTCTGCACATTCCTCAGTTTCATCTGGAACCTGGGTGTAATGGTACTGCTGCTGGGATAAATGGATCATCACTGCAGATAGGCTGATGCTGACAAAGCAGAAGTGTTTTGGAAATATAAATAGTATTTTTTACTCAGATGCTGAAGCAATACTTTCACAGATGTACCTTTAAGGAAAGCAATAATTTTATTTTATTGTTTGTTAAAAGCTGCATTTTCAATGAGCTGTGTACAGACAGCAAGAACATTCTATAACTGTCGGTTCCTTACTGCATTTAAAAAAGGAGGCAAATTTAACTGGCATTTTTAACTTTCCTGATGCACCCTGACATAGCCTCCCCAGGAGATAAAGATGAGTCTTGTGGTCTCACAAATGACTCTGCTGCAGGGTGGGATGAACTCATCAGCTCCAGCTGAGTTCAGCCAAAGCTGAGAGCTTTGCTCACCTTTCCTACAGGAGCAAGTAGTCTGATCCCCTCTTTATTGTTTTGGTTTCATATAGAATAAAAGATATGGTCTTTAAGCTCCACTTACAGGTATTGTCCTGCCCTGGGGGCTTGCTGTTTAGATGGCAGAGCACCTGGGAGGGCTGTGGCATCTCCTGCTCATCTACCTGGGGCAGATGTGATGGAGCCCCGGTGACATGGAGCCCCAGGGGGGCAATAAAAGCTGCAGTGATCCTGCTCCTGGCCCCCAGAAGCATTGCTCTGTCACGCTCCTGCTCCAGGCAGGCTTAGCTACTCCATCTGCTCTACCTGTTGTCCTGGAGGATGAGCAGTCAAGGCAGCAATTCCTGCTCTCCCCACTGCTATCGAGATCAGAGCTGGAGGAGGAATTTTGTTATTTCTCCCCATTCTCTGAATTCCTTCCCCTTCCATTCTTCAGGGTTTAGCCCAAAAAAAACCACGAGAAGTGGCAAGAAGAGATGAATAATTCACTACTCTAAAGGAATGAGCATGGTCTGGTTAGAAAAGGGGCATACGTTATACTCTCATTTTAATTGAAGTATAACATTTAAAGGTATGTCACTCATTGATACAGCAGATAAGAAGGCCAGGACTTCAGAGAAGCAGTAGGCTTATACCAACCTATTGTCAGATAAGCCACTGTGACAGAAAGCATTGGCTGGAAAAAAGAAAAACATTCCTGGAAATAAAGCTGACAATGAAAGGGCAGAAAACTCACATGCCACTGAAATTATTCCTAGAGGAACACGCATCAGGAGGCTATTTTCGATTGGGTTGTTAAACTGTTCAACAGCTGGGAAGCGCCCTGCCCTTGCTCAATGTCGCTATATATTTCTGGGATGACTTTTGTACTGAATTCTTCCTTCCTCGAATGGAGCCTGAGGCACAACCCACTGAAGTCATCAACAGTTTTGCCTTTCCTTCCGTAGGTTGAAGCTCATGCCCCTGGGGAATTGTTTAGGTGAGATAAGTAATGTTCTCAAATTGATACCAGCAGCAGCCCCACCCCTCCAAGAAAGAAGTTAAGGCTGAAATCCCTGTGCCTGCAATAGCTGGAAACAAGGAGGCTTAGGCTAAATTCCTGCATACTGGAGCGGTCTCCTAAAGAGAGAGCTTCTCATCTCTACAATGTCTTCTGGGTTCTTGTAAACATTTCACTAGTTCTTCAAGTGTTTCCTTTGCTATTCATGGCTCTGAAAAGCTTGCTGGCACCTGGAAAATCATCTTGCATGTAAATTAAAGTACAACTGCTGTGTCTGAACAGCTCTTATGTGGAGCTTTCTCTTACAAAACTTGGTTAAACCAACTTCAAAAATCATTGGGAAAAGGATTGTTAGGCCAAATTCTGACTGTTTGGGCAGGGAACTCCTTGAAAACCAGCTGGCTACTTTTCAAGGATTGTTAGGCCAAATTCTGACTGTTTGGGCAGGGAACTCCTTGAAAACCAGCTGGCTACTTTTCAAGGATTGTTAGGCCAAATTCTGACTGTTTGGGCAGGGAACTCCTTGAAAACCAGCTGGCTACTTTTTCTTCTTATTCTTTAATTGCTTGCCTGGGCCTTCCACAACTGTCTAGATGGTGCTGGCGGGGAGCACTGCAGCCTCTCACCAGTCACTGCTGGGGGGCGTTAGGCACTTGCTGTGGAGTGTGTTGGCAGGGTTACTCCCTCGGAAGTGTGTATTTGCCAAGTGTCCAATTTTGGTCAAAGGCATCACTCCAAGTGCTTACCTGTCTCTTCATGCCATTCTCACTAAGCCAAAGACCTCATCTATTTATTCCAGCAGATCTTTCTTCAAGCTACACTAATTACTAAAGAAAGCATGTAGTCTAACGGAGGAGGAAAACAACATCCCACAAATGTCCATAAACACACAGCTAATGAAACATGGACAATAACTGCTAGCTAGGATTAGACTCAGCTGTTGCTTCATTACAGTCTTGCTCCACCAGACTTGAGCTAGCTTCCCACTAGCCGCCACCAGAGTGCCTAACGAATGGCAGATGGACACGCTGTAAACCACAACAGGCCACTAATGAATCGAAAGAGGTATCACAGGGTTGTGTGCCAAAGGGGTCATGGTAAAAATGCTGGCTTAATGCAACCATAGGCAGGGGGGATAGGGTAGTTAAATTTATATAAGGGAAGTAGAGGAAGCATGCAGAGAAAAATGAGTATCATTACGACTATCATTGCCCTTGACGGTAGAGATTGACTGGAACTTTTTTGATGAAGATGTTGCCATTTTAGGCTATTGCCCCTTCAATGCCCCCTCCCATTTTCTGAAAGAAAACCTGAAATACTTCAAATTTTAGGTAAAATTTCATGGCAGGTTTCCTCATCCTTCTGCTTGATCACTCCTTCTTTCTTTTCCTACCCTTCTAGGAAGGAATTTTTTTTTTTTTTTCACTAGAAGGATCTTAAGACAAAAAAAATGTGATAACTTTTCTGCTAAGTATGGTTTGAACTAGTTCTTAGTAATAACATTCCCATATCCTGTCTTTCCCCTTGCTTATCCAAATACCATCGGCCATATTTCCCACCAGTCTTTAGATTGCAGGATTTGTGCGAGTCTTGATTCTCAAATATAGGCAAGTAAGTTCTGATACATCCACACAGAGGACAAGTCTATGATTTAAGCCAAATTAAATTCACTTTAATTTCATTTGAAAAGATTATGTAGTAGATAAACTTTCTTACACTTCTCTCCAATAGGACTTGAATTGCAGCAAGTATGCATTTTTTCTTCCTTTGATCAGGAAAATAGCAAGTATCATAAAAAGGGTGTTAATGAGTAACTAGTCATCCCATAAGCTTGGTGCATGGCTGCACAGCTGATGGCCCATGGGTCTTTTCCACCTGGCAAAATGATTTTTCCACTCCTCTATAAGATCATAAAGTATATTTGTCTCCAAAAGCCCAATCTGAGCAAATTCCTATAATATCATTTGGTCTATGGTTGTCCAAATTTTGGATGACCCCAACTTAAAAGATTGGGAAATCTTTAAAAGGCATTTGAAAGATTTCCCAATCACTTCAGTGAGGTTAGATTTTTTTCAAAGGCCCAGATCCAACATCAGCCTCTGTTGAAAGTTCTCATTTACCATAAGCATAAATATATTTAAGCTCTTAAGATGCAAATAGGGACCTAATCAGATTTTCCAGAAGCACCAAGTTTCCTGGCACTTATTTGCAGTTCTAGGGACATACTTATGTTAAAAATTTTGTTTTGTCCCTGTTTATAACTTGCAATTTCTGTCATTTCCATTATTTCCAAGAAGAGGTACAACCCCTACTAGCTTTGCAAGTACTAATGCACCTATGTCAGTTTACTCTTTCGTTATAGGTTATATCAGCAATATATCTAATTATTCCTATAGCTTCTATTTTAAAATAATTGGAAGTTTTGTGCATTAATATGGAACTGGATGAACAATACTATAGTATATATGGGACAGCACATTAGAGGTGAAAAACCACAGACATAAATCAGAAGCAAGTACAAAAGTGTTAAGAGTTTTTTGTTTCCTCAGCGGTAATTATGGTAAGAATGTTTTTCTGCAAGTCAAAGAAGTATATTTTTCAGCTGCAAATTCTACCAGCAGTACTCAAATAGAGAAAGACAAGTAAGAGGGGCAATTCATATGCTTAACTGAGAAATCATTAGGAAGCTTCAAATGATTTTGAATTAGGTTCTTAAACCTAAATAAATCAGTGCCCAAGCTCTTGCACGCATCTTAACATGAAATGTATAGTTGCTTACTTGCACAATCAGCTAAACACATGAAAACTTGGAGACTGAGGCTAAGATCTAAGATGTGTCAGGGATCTATTTGCAACAGCTGGCTTTAGCCTCACAAGACTAATTTCTCCAAGATTTTTTTCTACTTGATAGATTAGGCTCCTGCACTGGATTACAATCTGGAGGAGCCCGTCTCTGTCCCATGGGTAAAGAGTTGCAGGGAGCTAATGCCTACATTTAAGAATATCCTCCCTGCTTTTTCCCATTACATACATTCAGCTTTCAATAATGTTAAGGATATTTGGGTTCCATGAGTATGCAGGGTCATTTTGGCATACTGTAGGAAAGTTAGGGATGGCCCAAATCTCTCTGTGGGTAAAAGGAGAGCCTGTGGTTCTTCCACAGTGAACTGCTAAGAAAACTCGACTGCTTCTCGAGTAAGAGATGAGAGAAACAAGAGGCCAAAACAATCAGCACCAACCGACTAGGTTTGACTTACATTTGTACTGCAGAGTGGGTAGGTTATCAGCCTAAATAAAAGCCTAATTCAGGTTTGACCCATTTGATCCAAGTAAAAAGTAATTTATCTTAAGTCTGAGGTTTTCTGTGTGTTAACAGAAAAGGGCTGCATGGAACCAGAGGCAATTCACTGTGAGCAGGATGAAGGGAGAGAAAGAAGCAAGAAATGTCAGTAGATCCTCAGTGGAAAGGACAGCAAACACTGACACAGACAAATGCAGTCCACATTTCAACTGACATAACAGAAAAAGCAAAAAAGCCCAACAGAGCCACAAGATTCACCTTTCTGCAGAATTTCTATTTGCCATTGTCCATGTCTATGTCCATGTCTTTGCCAAGTCCATGTCTAAAGTAGATGGGACAGGGAGAGAGAGGAGTGACCATTTAGCACTGGCCAGAGGCTCTAGTGCCTGGGTCTTCACTTACACCAAAGAAACCCTGAGACTTGAGCAAATGATGACTCTGATGTTCAGGGGCACTCTTACATGCAGGGTTATTTCCGATACACAAATGAAAGCAGAGCAGGGAGTCACTTGCACAGATAATGAAGGCAATCTCCTGGCCACACTGCCTTTCCTTCCTCTCTAGCCATGCTTTTATGCACTAGTTTTGATAAAGTGAGTTAGTATAGAGGTCTCCAGACCAGAGCATTGGCAGTGGAGGATCCCCATTTCTCTGGATACCTTCCCTTTCTTTTGCCAGCTGGATGACAGGCTACTGCCAGCAAATCAACACCAAAATGGCTATGCCACATAACTAGATGAAGCCCAGGGATTCTAGCATGCTTCGCACGGTATCTCTGCTTTGCACTCAATCATAACAGCCTACTGAGCAGACCTGCTGCAGTTTAATTAGAGTGTCTGGATCCACCTCCTGTTCCTCTGTAATAACATTAGTCAGAAGTGAACTGTCTGGTTCCTGCCTCTCCCAGGCTATCGTGAGCTGCTGATGTGGAGCTGGCCAGATTGGTTAATTGCACTCTGACTTTTAAAGGTCAGGTCTTACAGAATCTAATCACATTCAGAAGACTTCCGAAACAAGGTAGATTGGAAAGAAGAGCCTGGATTCCTCCCATGAAATGCTGCCTGTTGAGTTGTGGGACAAACCAACCACTGCTGCAACATCCCCCAGCAGAGCAGCTGGGCGGCCCAGCCAGCAAGACCACAGCCAGATGGTAAAGGGCACCCTCAAGAGCAGCTTCCCCTTGGGTTTTGAGCAGTTGGCATGGTGCAGGGTTGCACTAGCTCCTGGGGGTGTGCACTTCAGGAGAGAGGACAGAGTAAGGGAAAAGTGTATCTGAAAGGAAGCTATAAAAACAAGTCACTACTCAGCTGATTTGCCCTTATGTAAGGGACCGCATCATATCTTAGAAATTCTTCATCTTTGGTTTATCCTAATAGGAAAGCTGAATGGTTGCTCAATGATACCAGTTGAGGTAGAAAAACTCAGAAACCTGAAAACTGGCTTGAGAAGAATAAGATGTTTCAGCAAAGGATGCATGTCCCCAGTTTCATGCACGATCTAACTGTCCCAGTGAGGAAGGGAGTGGATCTGCTGAGGGGGACACCTAACTAGGATCTACAGTTTGTGTGGTTTATTCATCAAAGCTAATAACCTCTGTATTTGAAAAGCAAATTCTCTTCTGTTTTAACCTTCTTCATAGGAGAGAGCCCAGCAACTGCACTGTAAGCACCTCTCTCTTGGCAGAGGAGGGGAGGCAACTGAGAGCAATTGCTGCCCTTTTCCCCTCCCTGCCTTCCCTGGCAGGCTGGAAGCTCCCCTGGGAGCAGGGAGATCCTCAGCTGGGGCACTCCTTTTCCCAAACAGATCCTTCTTCTCCTCCTGTAAACACCTGAATAAAAAGGCTCTAAGTCCTAAAAATCTCCAGTCCTCCCCCACCTGTTCCTAATTCAGCCTGCCTTGAGCCAGGTGGTCTTTACTGCAATAGCCACAGAAAGGGGGAAGTTTTGAGAGACATCGGAGGAGCTCTTGTTTTGCTGCTTCCAGAGGAAGAGGAGTCAATCTGTTTAATTACAGCTGGGACTTCCACTTCTCCTCTTCTTGGCAGACAGCCTCCTTTAAAATTTTCCATTTACCAATCCACAACTGAGTTTATACAAGATGAGTAGATTTTTTTTTTTTTGTCTTTCTATGGTTGACAGTTTTCCAATGTTGTTTATCAAGTAAAAAGTTCGAACAATTACTTTTATTTCTTCCTTGCGTTTCTTTACCCTTTTCCACCCCTTCTTATTATGCTTTTAAGGGCTTTTTCCTTTGAATTCTAGCCTCATTTTTGTATGTGCTTATTTTAAACTGACTTGCATGTGGATGATGTTCAACTGAACATGCAGTTTGGGTAAGGAGATGTTTACAAACTGATATTAAAACACTCTGCTTGTTTGTACAAAATGGTAATTGAATAAACTACTTATTAGTTTACTTGCATATTTGCTTTACATTCTTTTACTTGGTTTCCTTGTTTGTTCTATAATTAATAGCATTTAGAATATTATAAAAAAAAAGAAAAAAATTCTTGGTGTGTCCTCTTTACAAAAATACATTTTTGCTAGAATAAGAGTTAGGGAGTAGCTTTAGGTTTTCAGAGTATTGCTTTCCTGATTATTCATATCCTTTAATTTTTTTGGTTACCTATTCACCCACTGAGCTCCTGTTCTTTTTTTTACTTATTCTCCTGTGACTTCGCCTAAAGCATGCCATAAAATTAATAAAAGAAAACCTAGTATCGATGTATTTACCTTTCAGGTACTGAAACAGCTTTTATACTTAAGATTCTTGTTACATTCTTTCTACATTATACAAACTTTCATTCACAAAACCCAAGCACATGCTGCTGTTCTTTACAATGATATAATGTTACAACTTTTGATTTGTTTGTAATTCAGTGCAGCTTCCAGATCACTTTTGGCATTACTCTTGTTCAAATTTCTTACCTAGTGCGTGTATTACCTTCCTTCGGGTATTACCTTGACTTTATATGAGCTAAATTTTGGGTTCCTAAATCCTGTGTATGCATCTAACAGCCTTCAAAATATTGTGCCAGTCCTGCCAATTTATAGCTGATAAGCAATTGATGTTTCCTGTTTTCCAGTTAATGCTTCACAATAACACACTTGTATGTAGTTTCCATCCATGTGATATTTTCAGCTATATAAGCAAGTTAATATAAATATTTGGTATTAGCTCTTACATAATTCTGTTTTCACCCACAGTTCTGCAAGATGACTTATTCACTAGAAGAACATATTTTACCGCTTTATGATAAACACAGGGTACACGGATGTGGCATAACTTCCTGAGAAGCCACCCTGCAGTGTTGACACAGAAAGAAACCTCCAGTTCTGGATTCCATCAGGTAACACTACTATGTGACGTTTTCCTGTGTAGGCTGAAATTTTTCTGTAAAGTTAAGACTTTATTGTCTATATTTTTTTCATAAAATATAAAGTATATTACATTCACTAAGTATAATTCTATGAGGAAAAACAGCGCTCAGATTTACCTTGAATACCATCTTGATTTCATCCAAATTAATCTGTTTGTTTATTACTTGAAGCTTCTCTGTAAACTGAAATTGCTCAGTGCTTCTTTTGAAGTTTGAAATAGTTCAGTTAACTTACTTTTTCCATTACTTTTTCATGTGCTTCTGTTCTTGTTGGTTTTGAATGAGACCAGGAGAAAAATACTGAACTTTCCTCACAGAAGGTTCTCTTAAGATTCTGATATTACTTGTGCAACCAGAGATGGGTTGCAACAAAGCATCCATACGTTTCTGCACATGCAACCACAGTCCTGAGCTCTGCTGGCACCTGCATGCCAGCACTTAATAATGTACAACGTGCGGGCTCCTGAATAGCAGCTGCACTATGTAAACACAGTAATTTGACATGCTTTCATAGCATTTGCAGAAGTTCAAAGCAAGCATTGACTAGATTAAATGTTCCTTCCATTTGCCATCAAATTACTCTCTTTTACTATTAGCATTCACTTAAAGCAATAAGCAATACAAGGTGTATGACAGCAAGGGTACGCCAAAAATTCAGAGGGCAGGTAGGGGAAAAATAGTACGTTCATAATTCTGTGCCTACAATGATCTATCTAGAAGTTGCAAGTATTTTTTTTCTACATTTTTACCTTACCTTAAAATTTACTTACATATATCTTTCTGATATACATTTAGCAAAATTGGAGTCACATGCACTGTTTGTGCATATGGATAACATAGAATAGGAAGCATGTACAACTAAATGGTCACTAAGTCCCAAACTGACTCTTGGTTCTTTAAGCTGTAAGTTGCGAAAGACACCGCTCTAAGATGCCAGAGGAAATATGGATTTAATATGATTGTGGTCCAGGTGGCTGGACTACACGGGAAAGCTGAAGATCTTGCTAGAGCTTTATGCAACAGAGCTGAAAGAGCTCAGACAACAAGAGGGTTCCCATGTCGAGAAGCTGGGTTCCCTGGTTCATTCCTCATTGCTGACAATCCTAGTCTTATGAGCATCTTAATAACGTGTAGGATCTGAAAAACTCAAGTATAGAATCATACCAGATATTCAGCGGTAACTGGAGTAGTTTTCTTCCAAACTCAGTTATGAGTCCCAGAAGCGCAGCGACACAATTTGGGAGTGCTCTGGGCACCGCTCCATGCTCCAGTTGTCTACAAAGAGGTGACAAGGAGGGAGTGACCATTCTGGCTGCTTCCTTCCTGGGTTGTGAAAGTCCTAAGGAAAGCAGGTCAGAGGTCTCACTGGCTCTAAGTAGAGGGAAAATGGTCAGTGAACTTTGACCTGCCTGAACGACAATGAGCAGTAGGGCAAACCCTCTGTGCAGACCAGAACAGCACGGCTGAAGCTAAGACACAAGTTTGAGCTTCATCTGAGGTTCAGTGAAACCAACAGAATCATGCTGACTTACACCAGCTGAAGATTTGGTCCTGGCTTGACTTCAATGTAAAAAGAAAGCATTGCCAAAAATAAAAATCTCCTACTGTTAATATTTTTTAACCAAACAAGAATGTGGGGGGGAGTGGGGATGGACATGTAAGAACTGGTGAGGTTCAAGGTGGCTGTCATCCCAACTTTGAGAAAGACAGTTACTATTCTATGCAAGTGTGCTGCCATAAGATGCCCACTTTTATTTCTAGATGAAGTATGTTCAAAGACCTTTCCAGATTAGGATATGTATGCTATCCAATCTTTTTAGGGATCAGGTTAGGAGTAAATCTTGTCTTGATCTTGTAAATCTTACTTGATCTAGTAAATTCTGGCATGCTTGATTACTGCCTTCTAGTACTTAACATTCCTGAACTACCCACCAATGTAGATCTCAGGGTTATTTTTTATGCTGTGGACTCAGATCCTTCTGGTTAGTCATGGATTAGACATTCCTGGTAGTGTGAGCCCAGCATTTATATCCATGATAAAACAGACCTCAGGCCTGGCAGCGCTCCTCTAAAGGTCTAAATCATGACTCTTTCACAAAGCCCTCCAATAGCCTACCACCTATAATTAGAGATATTTATTGAACACCATAAACTATTTCAACATTCTAACAATGAAAATGATGCGATGATCTTCTCTTGATGTGCAATGCACAAGTTAAACTGCTGCTGTTTGGAGTATTATTTCCTCTTATTTTGCTCTAAACTGTATGTACCAGCTATTAATCTTTCCAGAGAGTGATGTTTTCGCATTGTAACATTAGAGAAATGGGAAGAAGTGACTAGATTTCACCTTTCCCTTCGTGATTACATGTTCTCTCTTACTTCTCATCTGTACTTAATTTTTATCCCACACGGTGTAGATTCTGCTATGAACTCTAATTTTCTGTAATGCCCTCCTCTCAATTTTTTAAAGCTCTATTTTTGGTTAAGGTACAGCTAAAGCAGCCTAGAGTTCAGTAGTTAGGAATTATAAGTTATTGTGCAGTATAATTTTATTATGGTAGTTTTTATATTAGACCCTAGACCTGTCTAATGTACCCATTGAACAGCATTTACTCTGGAACCAAAGTACTAAGACACAAGTGGCTCTTCAAATGTAGGAAGGTTTGAAGGGGATGAACTCTCTGCCCATCTTGCTTGTTGTGGCTTCTCCTGCTATAGGCTTCAGCTCTCGTTAAACTGTATACTCTAGTTAGAAACTGAAGCTTGAGAAGTTGTTGTACTGCAGGAAATTCGTCACTGGGAGAAGCTGCCTTGCTGCTACCAGTGGGAGTGGAGGACTGGCAGCTCCTACAGTAGAGAACTGTATTTTGTTGAGCAGTAGAGCTTGAGAGTTTGCTGGAAAGTTACTCCTATTTCTATTGCACCCTCTGGATGTCACCAGGGATCACATGCAACTAATAAAGTCTTTCAGTCTGAGATTTCTGCTTCTGAAGATTGGTCCTGGGATCTGAACAGGGCAAGGAAAGAGCAGAGCCTGTAGGGAGACATCCCAGTCAAGACTGTAGCAAAGTGTGAAGCTGCTCTGGAAAATCAATGCAACCGATGAAGCTTGACATTTTCATTGTCTTGTTTGCAGAAATAAATTAGGTTATGAAGAACAATGATCAGTGGCTGTGATTAAAAGTTTGAAATGTGCCATGTATCCTGAGACTTGTACTAGAGTGTGAATGTACTCTGCAACTGCTAGGTTTGAAGTAGCTCTTAGTAAAAAAAGGGGCCAAGAAAACAAGTGAGATAGTCAAAGCCAAATGAAAATGCTTTTCCTCCTCCAGATTGTCCCCTGAAGAGCTATTATGTTAGAATTTGGTTTCCAAAGTTACCGTTAATTCGTGAACTAGCAGGATTTTAACGTTGCTTTAAGTGCAGTTGTCAACGTACCTGTAATGCCGGAGTCCCTAGTGGTACTTCTGTAATGGTATCTCTATGCTGTATTTGACTTGCACCACAGCAACAAATAGTTTAAGTGGAAATTACATGAATGCAAAGGAGCATGTTATGTGTCCTTGATGTCTTTCTAGCTCTGCTAGGGCTAAACCCACTGAATTTGTTTTGCTAAAAAATCTCTAGGATGATGCAGCTCCCTACCCAAAAGATGCTCGGTATTTTCCTTCTTAAATCCATTCTCCTCCACCAGGAAAGAGTATGTAACACCCAAGTAACCTTCAGCCCAGATAAACAGCCAAGTGTTATTACAGTGCAAAATTTCCCTGTGGTTTTATTGCCCCCTTGAAACACAATTACTATAGAAGTGTCTGTGGGAAACTGTACTAAAACTGTCCCTTTGAATGTATTAATTAGAATCTGTCAAGCATTTTTTGACTGGAAACAGTTCATGACACAATGAATATATTTTTGGCCTTAAAAGGATACTAAGACAGGAACAACAAAAAAACTTAGTTAATACTTGTTATATATTTTTGTTATTAAAGTTAGATAGCATAATTCTCAGCAGGGACTACTCTTGATCTACTGACTACAAGGTCTACCTTGTAACATGAAATTCTACAAAACAGCAAAGCTTTTTATTCTTGATTGCAGGCTTGGGTTGCTTTGGGCCTGAGTGTTTACTGTCCAGAGACTTGCATTCATCAACCACACATGAACGTGACCTTCTGTCGAGCAATTAAACGTCTGATATTTATGGTTCCACTCTGTTTTAGGATCAATGAGTCACATATTTACTTGGGAGATTAGACACCAGGGACCTGTTGCACAGCAAACAACCATGCCTGTAGGTTCTGAAGCACTTGTGGGCTATAAAGCACTAGAATAACGATGCTGTTCCTCCTGAGTAATGTCAAAAACGTCTTTGCTACTTAAATACAGCCTCCGATGATATCTAAAAGAATGTCTGAGACAGGCAAAGAGAACCAAGGACAGGAATTGAGAGGCAAGTAAATTGGCTAGTTGTCACAGTTCAACATCTCAGGATATCAAATTGTTTTCTAGACCTTGAGCTGGATTCACTCTCCCCACAGAGAACTTCAAATGTTACTCATCTGTGTCAGAGAAGAAATAAAAGTATAAGAAAACAGGAAAAGAGAAGGGCACAAAGATGCACTGTTTCTGCTCTACTTTGGGGCAATTGCAGGGGGCAATTGGGGCAATTAATTTCTGTCAGAGAAATTTCTGCCTTGGAAAACCTTTTGATTAAGAGAACCAGTGCTGGTTGCTCAGTTCTTGGGTGACCAGTGCCATTGACTTTCTGGGCTGTGCTTGCTGCTTGCCTGTCTACATAAGGACCAGTAGAGACACTTAGGGCTCAATTCAGTTGGCTGAATGCAGGTATGAAGTGGCATTAGAAATTCCCTGTAGTACCTCATGTGGCTCTAGCAGCCATTTAGAAAAGCTTGGGTCTTTGACAGGCCCTGCCTCACACCAGTCAGCCTCCTGTGACTCTCTCAGGTGGCACTAGGTGACTCTGTTTAAGTAACTTCTTAGAGCCCTGGCTGGACACGGAGAGTGTAGACCCATCATTCCCACGTAAACAGGAACACACAGGCATGTTGAACTTTGGTTTCTGAAATTGAACCCTACCCTTAGTCTCTCTCAACATCTCCTCCACAGAAGACTTTCTATGGGACTTCACACCTAAATTCACATCCACAGGGTGCCGAACAGCCTGGGAGTAACTATAGCCCAATAATAACGCTCAACTGATCCTATGAGGGAGATGATGTAATGCAAGACCATTGGGATTTTTACTTTTTTCCCTGCTTCTTGCAGAGGAATATGAGTTGCTTCCTACTAATACCTTTGATTTATATCTCTAAGGATTTTCCTCCTTACAAAAATACAAATTTCAAGTGAGTCAGAGCCCACTTAGGAGAATACCCACCTGTAACACTAGTGGTAGTATTACAGATTCATAATCCTACTACGTGATCCAAAACTAAAAGATTTCTGTGGATACCGCTATGGGAGAGCTCATATACCACCAGATGTATCAACTGAACAAGGTTATAACGTCAGCTTGGGATGATCTCTGAGAGGCTAATACCCTCAATTTATCTCAGCTTAAATTGCTCCCACAAACAAAACATTAATTTTGCTTTTTAAGTAACCAGTGGGATAGCAACTCTGTTGTGAAAAATGAAGATGTACTATTTTGTCAAGGACATTTTTTATCTGACTGGGAGAGGAAGGACATTTACACTCAGAACAAGGTTACCATGCCACAGAATTAGTGGAGAAGTTAAGAGGGAGAAGGTAAAAGATAAGTATGTTTTACAAACAGTGGATGGGAAAGTTAGATGCCATTGCTCTCTGCTGGCAAAATACTTTTTTTTTTTTTTTTTTAAAGTAAGACCAAACATAACAAGCCAACCTCAAAATAGCCTCTGTCTTACAGGAAATACAGGAATTGCTAAATCTTATTCTGCACATATAAATTTCCCCTCCTCACTGCCCAGTTACAATCCTGCTTTGTGCAAAACTAATGAATCGAGTGACTGGAAAGGCCCTGATGAAAATAACATACATGCTCTTACACTGGTGAGATCAAACAGAAACCTTTGCTGCAAGAGATCAGTATCAACGGTTGTGACACCACATAAACCACAGTACAGAAAGACAATTCCTACCCCTTAAAGTAGACACTGACATAAAGCAGAGCAGGTCAGACAGGGAACAGGAACAACTGTACAAATACTTCGGGGTTATCCCTACCATTAACTGATTCTAGTACTATCCATTCATGCTTGCTCACTAACATCAGTTTGGTGGAAGAGGGGAAAAAGCTATATAGTATAAAAGCTTCAGTGTATTGTAATTGATTTAGAATTGAATTCTGTTGTGGATTATGTGTTGTGCAAGAATGGGAGATCCTCACCCCTACTGCTGCACAAATCAGGGGATTAGACAATTTTTGTGATGCCCTAAGTAGGACTGTGTTCTTGCTTACCCTACAGCTCTTTATCTTGGAAAACCAGACTTAAAAGTTTCCACTCTAATTCAGTGCATATTCCTTGTTTGTGTTTGGAAAAAAGAAAGAAAGAAAAAAAAAAAAAAGACTGTTTTGGATTCCGAGAAATTCCTGCACACTACAGACAAATGTGATTGATTTCCATAATTCTCATAAATTTTCCTTCTCACCCTGGAGTATAAGCTTGTTTTCATTGCCTAAGGTAGGAGTGATTGAGGAAGTCAAGTATTCAGTCATTTCATGCTTGATGTTATGAGATTACATCTCTTTTGCCTTAATTTTCTTTAGAGCTTCTTTCCAAGGATGCTACTGTGTTCTGGATTAGGTCACACTTCATGTTTTTAGTCTCTACGTGCTCACACAGTAAGTGTGTGCGGTTTCAAAACGCCATCTGTAATTACCGAACCAGTGCTTGCTACTTTATATAACGCCAGTGCCGCTGCCTGTACTTACACCTGCATTTTACATAGCCTGCTGTTCGGGTCAGTGTCTTTGGTTTGAGCCATCTTTCATGTCTCAGATTTCCTCTTATCTTGCAACAGTAGTCCTCGCCTTTCCAGTGTGTACCCAGGCTAAGAGACTAAAAGGGAGGTCTCTTTTTAATCCGAGGTTCCCAAACGCAGACCTTAAATCACAGGAAGACAGACCTTTGAAAAGATTAGGAAAATGTGGTTGATAAATACAATTAAAGGGACTGCAAAATGAAGCTCCAAAGAGGTGAAATATTTCATTTGTATCTCTTTCAGTCACTTGTGACTTTCTTATGAATGACATTTTTGCAACCAGTTTATCAGTGACATTTGCCATCCTCTCAGAAATATGCTGAGATCTTTATCACGTTGCTGCTGTTTGTAATTGCAAAATGGCCTGGAGCAAATATCCAGCTCAGGTAATTTGACATAACTCCATGGAAATAACTGAAGCTATGAATGCTTCTCCAGGGAGAGGATCAAACTCAGAGTATATGTGTATCTGGTTTTCTAGGAAAAAATTTTCAGTTTCAAACATTTCAAAAAACACAGGTGTGACTCAAAAATGATTTTGACTTCCCCCATCTCCTCAAGTGCTCTGAAGGCACTTCCCATTTGGTTGGAAAAAACCTCCTGAGCAATTCCAGTCTCAAAGATTATTTTATTTATAAGCTATGAAGAACCAAAAATAGCTATGTAGATAAATGAGAATGGCCCTTTCATCCAGGCTCTGCGTTTGATAGTTGTGATTTCACGAGCTGTGGCCAAAACCAGGAAACAGGCAGATCAAATTACTCATGCTGTTAGTGCAGCTGATATTACCTCAGGGAAGTAATTATTGCCTCAGAGTTTGTTATAATACAGTGAACACAAACAATTTAAACCCACTGTGTACTGCATCCCCTTCTGACTCTCACAAACCAGCAAGGGACGTTTTCCTGCTTGAAGGTGCTGGTAGATCTGTTTTCCCCCAGACCTGGCGCGCCAGGGAGAGCAGTGCCACACGCGACCCAACTCGCAGCGTGCTGCTGCCGCATTGCGCAGCCACCACCTTACCTTCACAACAGGCTTGAGCACGATCAGAGTGGCGGTCTGATCGCCATCCACATAGGCTTTTCAAGAACTCAAGTGAGGCTTCAGGCTGGAAGGAAATGGCTTGCCACTGGGCTAATGCTTTATCCTGCCGATGATGGACCTAGGGCTGGAGCTGGGATGCAGAGACAGCTCTGCGGGGCACGGTCTCACTGCTAGTCCATTTCTCTGTACGGCTGCTCTCTGTTGAGGTACATTTGCTTAAACATCCTGATTGCATCAAGCAAACCAGAGAGGACACACCACTCTCTATGCTCAAATCAACAGCACAAATTCCAGTTAGATCAAGTTAGGATGTGGTGTAGGCGGCAACCCATCTCTACAAGCTGTAGCGAGTCTCCAGTATCCTGGCTTATCTCCAGATGCATTTGGATGGGAAAAGACTTTTGACCAACAGCCATGTGGAATAGATCTGAACCAAGGACGAAAAGGAACATAATCTTGTTTCTGCTTTCCCACATACCAGTCATTAGTTGCTAGCACAAACTCTTCAGTTCACTTTTAGCTGAAAGTCTGACAAGGTAGAAAATAGAGCTAGTCATGCCTGCTGCCACCAGAAACGCTTCCCCCCGGGAATCAGAAATGCACTTAGTAGCTCCTCTTTATGAACATTTTGTTGATTTCCCAGCTAGCAGCAAAATACTCCAAAGATGAATTTCACTGTTGTATGCAGATGATATACATAAGCAACTCCCAAGGGCATAATGAAGTACACAGTGGAGATGCATTTCTATGAAAAAGTATTTTCTGTATTTTTCAGATTTCATGGAGCTATTTTATCATGAGGTTCCTCCAATTTTACACTAGTGTATCCCCACTTTGATAATGTGTTTTTCCTCATTCTGGTTTCCCGTTAAAGTACTTTTTTTTTTTTTTCCCCTTCAGTGGATCTCCTTCTTACTTACAGTCCTGCAAGCACAAACATACGTTTCATTTTTATTGTGCTCCATTACCAAATATTTATTATACAGAATGAGGACAGAATCTGGCCTACGGTGTTCACTAGCGTTCAGCAAACTTCCATCACAATTTTTAATTCATTTCAGCCAAGTCAATTCATTCTTCACCTCTATTTTGTGTCAGATTATGATAGAATTTGTATCTGAGGAATGTTTTCTGTACAGAGGAATTAATCCCAGTGTAGAAGGGAGCACTCAAACAGCATGTACAAGTTAAAACATACTCTGCCCTCGCAGTGATACACAGGTCTTATGATCACCCTAACGCGGAGAAACTTACTCTTGAAGATGCTTCTACAGTGCAAAAGTATGTGTAGTACCAATTTTTTCTGTTAAGTTGCTTGGACTCCATATCAGATAGGAGAAGTCATCCATCAAATTGAAGACAGAGCATTTTCCCAGTTTCCCTGTTTTGCCATCACTAGCGTGTAGTAAAATGCAAATGAAAAATATGTTTATATTAATGTTAGTACTGCCTTCACTATCACCCATATTTGGAATACGAAATGAATAAACATTTATGAACAGCAGTAACACAGTCTAAAGATGGAAGAGTGGCCTCTGACCTAAGATACATTTTATCTTTGCCTCTGCCACACTATGGGTGGGGACCGCAAGTGTCTCTATGTCTCCATTTCCCCATTTGCAAAGTGCAAGATGTGGCGAGATCTTTATTACTTAGTGCTAAAGCACTTGCAGAACTTTAGGTCTTCTGAGATGCATGCAGGGCTCCATATGGTCGTTAAACAGCTGCTGGAAATGTGTCAAGGAGCAGAATTTGGCTTAATGAGGTTTCCCAGATAACTGGGTGGGAGCGGGTTCTTCTGCCCCAGCTAAATGCCATGGCAGGGGTGATACATCTTGAAAATTCTAAAATGTTCAGTGAAAAGGTGATTCTCTGTTTCTGACAATATTTATTATTATACAATAATTCTTCCTTTCAGCCAGTGGCTCATCTATCTTCCCTGGCTTCATTTCTTAAGGAAAATCATCCAAATTCAGGGAAGATGGACTTTGTGGGGTTTTTTAAGCAACGACAGATTCTGACCTACAGAATTGGTTTCTCCCCTATCTTTTAATGCCATATATTATTACAAGTCTTTCATCTAAGAATAATAATGGACTTGAAAGTTGTGTGGAACATTTACAAGAGTGAGAGCTAATTCAGAAAGAAATGAGATGTGCTGCTTTTGCTACCAACATAGCGGAATGAGGATGAGTTTCTCAGCCAGTCCAACGCTCTATTTAAGCTAACAACTGATTTATGCTTGCTCTGGATTTGGCCCTGCTTTCTTATGGTGTCTTGCATGGGCTATAAATCAGATATGCCATGCAACTATGAATAACTTCTCAGTTTAAAAAAGTTTTTTTAAAATAAAACTTCATTTTCCACAGAATTGTTTTACTTTTTTTGCAAAATGTTAGGGAATGCTTTTGTTTTGTTTCTGCACCAGAAGAGATGAAAAATGTAGGCCTGTTGATTTTCAGTTGCTTTTCTTTCACTGGCAATTTTAATTACTTTGCAGAATAGTCCAAACTTTTATCTAATAGGAGCATATTCATTTTCCACTATGAAGTAAAATATTTTAACTTTCCAATACTAACTGCCATAAAATAAAAACAAATGAGCAAAGAATTAAAAATATGAACAGTCATGTTATTTTCTGAGACTTCTCCCAAGCCCCAATTATTATTTTCTTAAACATGCTCCGTTAATAGTACCCTCTAAGATGTCTTGGAAGCTTCCTAATTTCAACAGGATAAACTACTGCTTTTGGCAACATTATTCTCAATTCTTTTCATACTAGCACTCACACAAAGCATATCAGTGTGTTCTAAAATCCCATTGATTTATACTCATAAATTCAGCCAAATAAGGATAAATTGCAGTTAAGAGTCTTTTATTTCCCTGATGTGAGATCATTGCACGTTTTACTGTTGTTAATAAACACTGTCATTAAAGATTAATTGTCTTATCTTTGAGACCCCTGTGTGGTCTTTGTTCTATGTGCAGCCACAAGGTGCAGTTTGCCTCTCTAACGTCCATACCAGTGACGGAGACAGAAGGCTTCTGAGATGACACCTAGTGAGCTGTAACCACTGAATCAATTGTTTATCCCTGGATGTGAATATATTCACACTTGGTCTCCCAAAAGGTTCATTTTATTATATTTGGCACAGTGTTGAGACCAAAATGAATGGGCAGCAAAATATAGTTAAGCCTGTTTAAAGAAAAACTGCAGACATTCATACTACAGCTGTTTTAATTACTGATCAGCATACATTTATGCATGATGAGAAATAGCTTATTAAAATAGCTAAATGTAATTCTCTAATCTAGACAGGTCTGACTGACTGACCAAAAGCCAGCATGCCACCTCTTCTTTGGTATGTGTAATCATAAGCTTTTTCCAATCTGCTCAACAAGCCTTTTAATATGTAGCAACTAAGTCCTAATATTTCTTGCAGTTTATCAGTAGAAATAATGGATTCAATAAAATTCTGTTGTAACCTCGTTTGAGTACTCTCAGACTGATACTTTCTGAACTTCTCAGTCCACGATATCAATTAGTCCTACATAAAGAGTTGCTTATTTTTAACAGTAGTTTTACATAACCCAGTTTGGGTGCATCTCTCTGAGAGAGAGGGTACCACGTACCCTGCTAACGGCATCTGCCCAAGGAACTGCCCCGATCAGTGCTTTTAAGTGGGTCTCACTCCCACTGATCAGGCTTAACCCCACTTGAAGGCAACCAGCTGCCTTCACGCTGCCCAGCGCTTGGCCCTGACCCCCTACAGCTCCTCTGGCTCTAAGAGACAGTTGTTCTTTCTTGCAGTTTTTCACTTTGAGGTGCCTGAGATCTCATGTAGGCTATACGACAGCTTGAAAGAGAGTGGTGTTTCTATAGCCCAAGAGTGCTTATTGCATGCCTTGGGAGAGTAACAGGAGAGTGCTTAGGGGTCTTTGAGAGTGCAGGGCTGGTGGGGAGGTGTTGGAGAAGAGTGCTTTGCTCTTCGTCCCCACTGCTATAGGAAGAGTCCACAGAGCAAACTACTCCCAGAATCACACTTAGAGGGGAGCAAAGGAAGCCAGGTTTACTCCATCCCATGTGGATGACCAAAGGACCAGATCTGGGAGCAAAGCATGCAGATAAGCTACTTGACAGCGTGGATGTACTCTGAAGAGATTTCTTTGCAGCTTCAGTCTGACCTTACATATAAAAATATGAGCAGGCAGTGTGTATTCTCATCTGTTTGGCTCCCTTTCCTTTTCCATTTATATTATGTAAATACTTAGTTTCCTTCATTTTAATTGTGCACAATTCAACAGCTTTGTAGCTTCAGAACCAAACACATGAAGTTTAAGAGGGCTTTTTATTGACTTTTTCCCTTACTTATCCCAACACTAGCTATTTATTTTACAGCTCCTAAGGTGCCCCTAATATTCAATCTTTTTTCAGTCCTGTCTTCACTACCTTACCCCGTTGGCTGAAAGGTGACTCAGATATTACAGTGTGAGTTGTTATACATTCCTTTCAGGGATATTTAGAGAGATGCTTCAGCTATAAAGATTGTAACCAGATCTCAGTCTGTCTGAAAGGCTGGTTATGTTTGGATCCAATTGTTCTGGTTTTTATCCATCTCCAGCAATGTTTAGTTATCCTTTAACTGTAAATTATGTTACTCATATGCGTATTTGCTGTAATTTCTTCTGTTATAAGTGACATTTAAAGTTTTGCTCTCAAGGAATTAGGGTAGCAATCCCTGAAGCACTTAAATCACTTGAGCATACTGGAATATTTCAGCTATTATAAGCTGCAAATGTTAGCCTCTGCCATCAAACTAACAAAGTTACTTAGAAAAGCCTGCTGGCAAATATCTAAACCCACCACAATTTAATAAAAAACAAACAAAACCACTACCACCACCCCCAAACCCAAAACTTTAGCAGACTACAAACTTAGATCACATGGGCAGGAAATGCAAGACCACTAATTGTAATTTCTTTGAAAAAGGTCATTCTTAGTTTCCTCTTGAGCATATTTCTGATCTGAATTTTGTTCTTCTCACCAAGTGATGGCAAGCTTGCTGCAGAGGACTCCAATCCGAATAGGAACCCTGGGAACACAGTGGGAATCCTGAAGCAGGCACCCCGGCGGCACTGTGTGATCCCTACCTATGCTTTCTTCTCCCCTTCTTTTCCCTCTTCCCCTTCGGCTGCTGCTCTAAGCTGGGGTTGGCGCAGGGCTGCAGCTGTAGCTGCTCCATGCAGCCAGCCCTGTTACAGTGCCAGGACTCTGGTGATGTTCTCCAACTCCGCTACTTACACAAGTAAAGGCTTTAGACAGGTTCAATGAAACCGTAAACACAGAGATCCTGGGATGTAAGTGTGCTGATCACTTTCTCTTCTAACTGTAAGTATTTCATCTAGCTGCTTCCATTCAAAAGGAGCCAAGAGCAGTTCCATCAAAGGGACTGCTTCCCAAAAGAGGCTCCAGCCTGGCTTAGAAAGGATCTGTTAAACAGGATGGAGCAATTAAAAAATCAAATGGAAAATATTTACACTTAACTATAACTACTCTCTAAACCTACTCCTATACCTTTAACATTTATACCTTCTCAGCTTCCAATGGAAGTGTTACTTGGGTTTGCTGATACAGCATACACAAAAAACCCTTTTGACAACAGCTTCAGGTGCACTGTAAATAATACCTATTTAAAACTACAATAAGCAAATGTCAGCAGTAGCCTCCACAGCTTCGATGTTAAAAAAAAAAAAATACGGCAGTTTAAAAAAAAATCTCTACAACTGCCTCTTCAATGAAGGATGGTGAATTAACCTATTAATTTCTGCAAGGTTTAAAGCAATAGTTTTATTATTCAGAAAAATGGGCATGTTCAACCACTCTACATATTTGAGAGATCAAATGTAGATGAAAGCTCCCACTTCAACCTTTATTGATGCATAATGAGACAATCTACACAGCTGCTATATCTTCTCTTATCAGCAGCCTCCTAAATCTCCTGAATTGCTAATGGCTTCTGTGAAGCAATTCAGATCAGCATCTGGTGTCTTGTAAAAACCAGTGCAGCAACATGTGCCGATGCATGAACAAAATCTGATTTTGAGATCTGAATCAAACCATTTTTCCATTCAACCAGCTGCAAATATTTTGTTTCTCTCTTTTTCTTTTCTACTCTCATCAGTTTAGTTGGAACCTACAGATTCACAAAATTGAGTTTTCTAATACGATGCTATTACCCTTTCACAGTGCTCATGTGTTGCCTCACAGAGGGGCCTGGGGCGAGGAATGTCCTGGGACGTGGCTGCTGCCCTTAGCAGCAGGGCCGTTCGCCTTTATCGCTCCCTTCGCCCGCCTCTTCTCTTTCCACGAGGTAAGCAGCCAGGCCCCGCAGTGATGAGACTGTGATGAATGTCCCCTCAGCACAGTCAGAAGTGTCTGCAGATCCACCCTAACATTCCTCTCAAATCATCTGACTACCTGGCTCAGAGGAACCCGAGAAGTCAGTGTGCATCTTCACGCTCTGTGCAGGCCTACAGTTGAAAACCATCACCTTAGTGTATTTTTCCCATCAGCCGGGACACAGTAATCAACTGTGTGTGTGTCTCCAGACCATTGCAGGTGTGAAGACAAGCTGGTTAGCTGCTGCCTTTGGTGCTGTAAGCCAGCCACGTTTGCAATGTACGGGGAGTATGATGTGCTGAGCCTCTTGCAGCTCCGCTGAAGAGAAGCAGCTTCTAGCTGAGGAGCCGTTCCTACAGGCTGCATGGATGTGCTATCTGACTGCCTGCCCTCCTGGCAGCCCAGCAGGTATTGAAAAAAACTCCCTTAATCAAAGGGGAAATAAATATTCCTACTTAGGATTTACATGCCTACAGGTTGGAGGGGGAAGGATAGGAAGCCTCTTCTCACCTCTGGTAACAACCCTGCTAGCTTTTGTTTTCAGCAGAATATGGGGAATGAATGGAGCTCAGCAGCTTCCCATAGCTGGATGGGGATGGAGGGGATGGAAGAAGTATGCTACAGTATCAGTCCAGGGACAGGAGAGGAGAAAGCAAAAAAAGGAGGTTTGTAAACAAAATAATAATAAAAGGAAAATGCAGCTTTAGGGACGCCGAAACAATTTGTCAAATTGGCAAGCAGTCTGGTCCAAAGAAAGGAGAAAATTGTTTCAGAAAAACCAAAGTGATTTTGCTTTGGAAACAGCTTTTCTGTTGCTGATTTGATGTCATTCTGTAAAAAGTGTAAACATAAGGCTTTACTAACCTAAAGAAAAGAAATGTGATATTTCATTTTGAATTGAACAAAATGTCCCAGCTGCACTCTTTCTTTCAACTTGGCCACCCAACCTCCATTTCTGGTGGCAGGAGGGTACTGTGACCCACGTCTGAGGTCTCAAGCCCCTAAAGGCATTCAGACTCTCTTCCTGCTACGTCCTGTTCCTGCTGCATCGGCATGCCCTCCTGTCACTCCTAACTGAAGGGATCTGCAAAGTGCCACGGTCATCTCCTGAGGCGCTTACGTTACAAATAGAAGTACACAGCAATGAAACGCGAGACAACAGCAATCACTGGGGCAAAGCGCTGCATTTTCATAAGCATCTTACTGAACCGCATACGTATGTTTACATCATTACTTGCATGAAATGAAACAGATATAGCCCATTATGTAGTATTAGCTTGGTAAAGGAATGGGAACATTGTTATTGAATTACCTAAAACACTTTTGCTCCGTGCAGTTTGTCATGAACTGCCAAGAATACCTCATTTTTACATATGCTTTTCTTTTTAAACCTACGCTTTCTACTAGGATTTAGCATACTGAACTGGAAACCGGAATCTAGAAGTTTGATATATCAAGGTCAGGGATGGCAATTTTATCTGGGAGGAAAGAAAAAAAGGTGCAATTGCAAATCCCCCCCCAAACGACTGCATTTTGGATGGAGAGTGTTTTGCAGCTATAATTAAATTGGCCTACCTGAATCTGGGCTGTGGGTGCTGTATGTAAATAGATATGTGCAGAGCTGACAGTATGCATGAAGCAGATACTTACGTGCATTAGGGACTGCGTACATGATGTGATGTCTGAATAATTATCATGGTGGACAATTAACCTCCAAAAGCATGCTTTAGAGCTATTTACTGTGCAGCTGCAAAAGCTACATGACTAAGTGGCAGTCTAGGAACAGAACTGTCTGCTTCCTCTGGCAGCATTAATTGTAGTTCACATCATCCAGCATCACCGTGAAATAGCAGGTTCATGACTTTGCCTCACAGATCATCAGAAGAGCAGCTTAGACAATCTAAAAATCAGGTGCGTGGATATCATTCTCCTGGTTTTCAGTTGTCATTTCTGAAAGAAGTGCCATTTTCTTGAATTATAGATAGAAGAGCTAATCAATTAGAGTAAATTGAGGTTAGAGTGGGCATTTTAGTCATTCAGTTACGGATGAATGTCACAGCACATTTAGATGATCTACTTGTCAAATTCGTGAAGATAAATGTGTTACGTTAACTTCACTTTGTGAATACCTAACATATGCATGATGGCCATATCCTCACATGCTTTCCTCCATTCTTTTCCAAGCAAAGCACCCCTTAAAATCCACAAGCACATTTCTGCGTATTCAATAATTCAGTAAGACTGAGTCAAAGAGAGAATATTTACCAAGGAATGCAAAGGCAGCTTGATTCAGTGTTCATCAGACAACACACAGGTATCCCAGGGATGACAATACTCCTAAAAAACCTTAGGCTTGATTTAATTAACACTATTACACCTTAAAAGCATTATGGCAAACACATAGGAAGAGTTCAGGCAATATTCTTCCTCTTTTTTAACTTGAACCAGGGAATAATCTTTGACTGAAGAAGCATCTCTGACACTTCCTGATGTCTTTCATGTTCCTAATCTCTTCTATCATCACTCTATCAAAGCCATCTGCTCTTGATTTCTACAGTGTAATGTCTTCTTCATATACCGTACTTATTTGTTAAGGTATAATATAGAAAACAACTCATGAGTGAGGCAATTTTTTTAATACACTATTCATGTAGAAAGCAAATACCTGATAGGGGACTCATGACATGAAGGATTAGACTCAGTCTTTTCCTGTTCTATATGCCTGTATCTCCACTCCATCATTTACATATAACAGTTTTATTTGCATAAAATGTAATCTAAATTTTTGAGTATTTTATGTGCATAAGATTAATGAGACGTCAATTTTTTAATTCTAGCTATCACAGACACCTAGGTTTTTTTAAATGTTATCAATATGCTTGTTAAGTTTGTAAAATCAAGCTTCAAGTATTTAGCATTCAGGTTTTCCTCAATATCTTAATTTAATTACTTTGTGTCTATTATAAAACCTGGGTACATGATCATGTATTATTTTTTCAAGACCTCTGGCACATTGGATGTACTGGATGGAGGGCGGAAGGCAGAGCCTTGGTAATGAATGCAGTTTCTGCATACTGGAGATCTGCCTCATTGATTGGAGCAGGTGGAAACTGTGCAATTAAGTTTTGGATCTGATTCTGTAAAGCTCCACCTGAGAAAAATGGTCTTAACACATTTGATGCTACAGTAGTGAGTATGTTTAGTAAAAGAAAGGTCTTTACTTCCCACCTAAGAATTCCTTACGGTTATGGACTACAGCTGGTCATAAATTTGTCATCAAAACCATTCTTCACCTATAAATTGACTTTTGATTAGCCATATTTTTTATGAAATATTCCTCTATATAACCAAGTTCATATAATGAAAGAAAATTATATAATAAAACTTCAGGTTTTCAGCATACTGTGTTTTGTCTAAGAGAATTAGCTCTCAACTCCCACTGCAGTCAAGACTAGGACATGAACAAGTATGAACATGTGGTTTTTTAATTTTGACTCTATTCCACTTAATCTAATGTCCTTCCAAATGAAACACTTCAATATACAGATCCCATGTTTCTTTAAGAAAACAAAATAAAATACAGACCCCAAGAAGAGAATATAATTATAAAACTCATCCAAGTATCCTGTTATTTGCATCTTCATTGTTTACTATTACTATTGTTACAAAGGCTTTTGGTGACTGTTAATAATGTAGCAGCTTTGTTGAGCTGATTAACATTGTGATCTGTGCTTTCAAGCTGTCCGGGCTAAATTGTGCTAATAGATGCTTTACTCTGCGGGCTTTTTTAGGCTCATGAGCAGAGAATTATAATTCCCGGCATTACTGGAATAGCAAAATGTCTTTCAGTTTATCCCTTCAAAGTGCATTTTCAAAAGTCCTACCAAGTCAGATAAAGTCCCCAGCTAAGATTCTATTGAGTACTTTTTTTGTCTCACATAAATAATTTTTTCTCATAACATTGTGATTTATCTTTAACAGATATTAAAGGTTAAATTTAGTTTCCTGAAATAGGATGAACCTAAACATATTAGTATTTTCCTCGCAAGCTTTTTAGGGATGGGATTGTGGTTTCTTTCATATTTTTATATAGCAAAGAACCAGTTCTGCATCTTTTATAACATAAGCAAGATAATGGTAACAATGTATAATGACTAGAAAGGGAGATTTAATAGAAACAATCATTCTAGATTTCAAGAATAAGGCACACAAAATGCCCGAAGCAAACAGAAAAAGGAATTTGGATTAAAAACCAAAACTTTATTACTGATGAACAAAAGAAAACATATAGGAAAGAGAGATACTGTACTCCTCACCGACTGAGCAATTCCTTTCCACACTTGTTTTTTCATTTTGCTGGGATGCTTCAAGAGGTAAAATCTAATTTGAACTGATGAGACATATGCCTACAATCTGTTACTTCCTATTTTAAGAGTGCTCATTTAACACTTACTGGATCAAATTCTGCTTTCAGTTACATACATAGTTGCAGATGAATTTTATTGATTTCTTTGAAATTACTTTGACCTTGCCTCTAATAGAAGTTGCCTTATTGTCATTATACTAAATACATGGAAAAGCGAAAAGGCGATAAAAATGTATAATTTTCTTTTAACTGGGTTGGTCTGTGGCACGTTTCAATTTTGATATCTGTGTTGCAGGGATGGAATGTATTCATAAACTAACACTAAGCTGACTCCTTTATAAAAAAATAGCAAATTACTGATATTATTAAAGCAGATTAGGTTTGGGGTTGTTTTTCTTTGTTTCTGACGACACAGGCAGCATTGTATTTGTGTGTGATCCTTTGAAAAGTAAGAAAATAGTTGTCCTCCTTCAAGTTGTACAACCACTTGGAGCTCAATTGCCTTCTGGTGGGGAATTCCAGAACAAGGCAAAGGTACCATTTTATTCTGCAATACATTGTGCAATTAATGCCTAGAATGTAAACAAAAACCTTCCCAGCAGATGAATGACTGTTATAGCAAAAGTGGAGGACTAAGGTCTTTGTCATGCTTAGACCCACACTCCTATGTTCCTTTTTCAAAGGAAGATTTAAATAACCCTATGTATACCAAAAGGATCTAGATTCTTAGAAAAAGGAATTCAGAAGAGGCAATCATTTTATTTTGAGAAATTAGTCACTACTCTGTCAATACCATCAGAGTTCAGTGGGAGTTTCATGTGTACAAAAATGGTCTTCATCTTATTTAAGCACTAAGGATTGCTAACAGTAGTATGAACTACAGCTCTACTTTAATTTCAAACTTGCCCAGTTTTTCTAAACCCAGATTTAATCTCTGCTCTACTACATCAGATTTATAGTGAGATAAGCTAGTAAAATCTTAGTAGCATAAAATTGCTGAGGCAGAGTAGGGAATCTGGTCAGAGCCCACCTCTTTTCATTTCTTCATCATTTACTACGTCACAGTAACATGTAAAGCCTACCTCCATGCTCTGAAAGTAATGAAATTATATGCAGGAAGGGCTGCAGGACGGTTGTCCACTTTCAAGGTCTCCCAGTCACATATTTAACCAGGGCACATCAGGAATTCAGTACTAATTCAAACCCAACTATTCCCTAAACCCACACCATTCCAGATTTTTAAAGTTTGTGCTGCAGTTGAGATATACATCTCTGCATGCATTCCCTAGCATTCAATTTCCATGTAAATAATTTAGACTGGAAAATAGGAAGGATCAGACTTTCTCACAAGATTTCACATGCTCCTTGGTTCCTCTCAGCTCTGAATTGCCAAGGGAACAGTCTCTCCTGTGGAATGCTGCTGCCTCTGTTTCTGCTTGACATCAAGAGGTGTTGAGGTATGTGTAAAAAGTTAACTTCCCCTTCCCACTCCCCCCCCCGTATCTCAAATAGCATGCAAAGTTCAAATGCAGTCACAATTAGATGTTGGTTGTAAGTTCTCAATGTCCTCGCTACAGATATTTCATTTCTATAAGCAGCCTGTTAATGTCAAACATTTCCATTCTAGCATTCAGAGATTATGAGTTTATTGCAGCAGCTGTAATCTTCATGTATTTCAAGGGAAATATATTAGGAGACATTTTAAATGCATTTTCCTCTATTAACATAAATCTTGGCATCTTGTGTAATAAAGTCAAATAACAGGGCATAAATTACCCCAAAAGTCCTGAAACAATAAAGAAGACATAAAGGAAAAATAAAATTAAATTAAGATTTCAGGTTTAAAATTTTGTGTGAGTTGGGAATGCAATTCCTTGACACCAGATAGTCCTTCTGTCATCAGTGTACAAAAGCTGAAGCACTGGTAAAGGGACACAAAACTTTTCACCAGAAGGTTAAATCTCTGTAGCTCCAAGTGTGTGGAAAACATGAGTCTCTGCTGTCTGGCTGCTTCTTGGTGGCTTGTGCAGAGCAAGTTCCAGAGAGACATTAGAAACAGGCTGGAATCTCCTTGTATTTGCATTTCAAGTTTTTCCCCCTTTTAGGCTAGCTATAGTCTAGGCTGCTCAGGCCCAAGTTTGACCTCAACAGCTCCAGAAAGTTCCCCAGCAAATGGTCTACCATGTAGAAGGAAAAGGGCATGGACAACGCACCTCTATGCACCGTGGGTCTGTAGCTGCCAAAATAGCCCACAGGGACCCTTGGCAACTTTTACGCTTCGCCAGCGTGAGCCGGCTGCAAAACCAACAGCAATCAGTGTGCAAGCTGAAATCCCACTCCAACCCTTCCCCTCGAGATGAGTTTAGCTGCCGACCTCCGTAGCAATCTCTAGGAGCCCCGAGCTCTGACTCAGCATGCCACCCTTGCCGCCTCTCCAGCACACTTCTTCCACCCAGGCCGCTGACGAAACCCCCCTGTGGGGAGCATAAACCACCAGGCATGGGAGGGAGGCCAGGGTTTCCAGGGCAGGGAATAAGCCGTCAGGAGGGACCTCCCTTCACTGACTCGTGTTAGCTGTGGCTACATATGGCAGCTGGCTGCAAAAGCTCTCGTGCTGGATAAACGCTCTGGGTAGCACATCGCAGGCTCAGCAGCTGTCACCAGTGCTAAATGCATCTTGGAGAGAAAAATCTGGTGCTGTTTTCTCTTCTGACGCATACGTGAAAGCTCATGCTGTTGGTGGCAACTGAACGTGTTGGATACCTACTCAGGACTGTGGCTGTGAGTCAGCAACGTCTTTGAGCATATATACAACAGCAAGGTTGAAGTTGTGGATCTACCGAGAGATTTGAAGGTAAGCATGTGTTCAAGTGGCATATTATTTAATATGCCATATTATTTAAACTCTGCACAGATGATAGTGCAGCTGATAGGAGAAAACAGAGATGGTAATTGATGATGATTCAGCTAAACATTTTGGGTAATCCCTTCAATTAAAGTCCCCAAATTTGCACTTAATTTATATTTAGTTAGATTGTTGTCATGCCTTAATAAAATAATACAGGCTTGTTAGGGACTTACTTATGGAAACTTAATTTCATTGCTGTGAGATTACAAATAATCTGTTGCATATTCGATTATTTCAGATGCTCTGGTTTACATGACCTTCTTTTTTCTAGTTACTTAGCTAAACTGAATGGAGGCTATCTGCGGGGAGCTGCAATGGAGGGGATATACATTGGAAATATGATTATTGTATGTGGTGACAAACTTGAGTACCCACAGTGCAGCAGGTTGGGAGTCCACGTTGTGGTATCCTGACACCAGCTTTGGGTAAATGAAAACTGGCTCTGGCCTGTCTTCACAGGCGAATTTCACCACCCCATCCAACAGAGCAGCCCTTCACTGAGCAACTCCTCCCAGACTTGCCACTTGGCTCTCCAGAAAGCAGCCTTACTGCTTACATTAATGTGACTTCAGAGACACTGTTCACGTATGCCCAGTTTGCTGTGTACTGAAATGTGGCCCTGGCCTGGACTAGCAAACTCAGCCCACAGCTGGACTGAGGCCGCAATGCTAGGAAGAACCAACCTTTCTCCATGGCAGAGCTCTATGGAGGGCTCCTTCTAAACAGCATCCTAAAGACAGGCATATAGAAACACTCTCCTCCTCCGTGCCTCATGCAAATGCTTTGTGCTTCTTTTGTCTTCTGCTTGCTAGACCTGTGTCTCTGCTAGCTGAATGAACAGATTTTATCCCGGGAAAATAAGCCCATAGGATGGCAATAAAAACAGAAGAGGCAGTACAGGCGACTAAACAACCTGTCTGTCCTGGGTTTCTTAGCTTGATGCTGAGAAAATGCTTTGAACATTATTTCAAACAGAAGACATTTCCGTGCATCCTTAATCCCAATCTTCCCTTATTTGACACCACTTTCTTCACCCATTCCTCTTCTTTGATTTGATGCCTATTTCTGTTTAGCAGCCTATCTAATGTTTTATTTATTGACTACATAGTTTCAAAACAGAAGTAAGAGCTGGGAAAATTTCAGAAGAAAGACATGATTTTGGGAAACACTGTGTATGTGCCAAAGTGTAGAAAAACTCTTGATATAGTAGCAAACCCAGTAATATTTTTTTCTGCCAGCGAACAAGTCTTTGTATGCATGTCAAAGCACTCACTCTCCCACCCTCCCAGAACTTTCTCTCTCTCTTAGACAGAAAGCTGAAAACTAAAATGAAAATAGACTTTCAGGGGCTGTACACCCTCTGCGCCTGAAAGTGATCCATTTTTGACTCTTATTATCTCTTTCTCTTGGCTTGCTAAAGTATTTTCAAAGTATTTTCTTCCATGCATAACATTTTATATGAAGCCAAGTTAGAATAAGGTCTTCAGTATGTAAGTATTGAAGCTCTAGGTAGCCATTTTAGCTTCTACAACAGGCTCCAGGAGGAAGTGAGGCAGGTAGGACATTAGATTTCTCTCACAGATGTCAAATAAGAATCCTGCTAGAAGCCCAAACATGGACAAGTTACTTTACTGTAGCAGCCCTCTATGCCATTCAGGGATAAATAAAAAGAAGGTGAGGCAGGAAGGGGCTTTCATAAATGCTCTGGGCCAGACAGCTGCATCCTCATGTGTGCTGTAAAGCCCAAAGGAGTTGAGCTCTGAATGCTTTTGTTTATGTGGCCTTATACGGCCCGAGCTGTACCGTCATCCATGCTGGAAGCAAGTGAGTGGTGAGTAATGACGCTACCATTACCTCTTCACCGAGCATCCTGTGACAGCAAGTGGCTCTGAAGCTGCAAGGCATCATACAGCCTGGGCCAACAGCCTCATCTCGCTTCTCCACTCGCCCTCGTGCTGCTGCTGCTGCAAACTGCCTTATGCACTGAACAGCTGCTGTTGCCAGCGTCAGAATCAGTAAGTACTAAAAGGGAGGCACTGTCTCTGGTTACTCATTTTCACTCAGTGTTAAAGAAATGGTGATGGTATTGTATTGAGCCCTTCCTCTTTTATATAGGCTTTATCAACAAATCATTTAAAATAAGGACCCTGAGGTCACCAAATCTGCCCTGTGAAAGTTCAACTATATCTGTTCTTGACGGATGTTTATCTTGTGGGTAAAAGCCTTCTGTGATTCTTCAACCTTCCCACAGCAATCTCTTCCAGGGGTCCGCCACCCTTGCTGTTAGATGTTTGTCCTTAAAGTCTAACTGAACCTTCCTTACTGCAAATTTAAGGCCATTGCTGTACCCACAACTACATTTTAAATATTGGAGAATGCTACTCGTTGTTCTCTTGGTCTTAAGCAGCTCCAACGAGAGTGGAGTGATTATTTCACCAGTCTTACAGATGATACTCTGGTTTATACTGGTATAATATTTTCCCTATTTGCCTCAGGCTGATTGACTCATGGTCATAGCTTCTGATTTGTTATAAGCCTCAAATCCTTGCTGGATAAAGCAATACCCAGCCAGACATCCCCCAGGCTGTGTTCACGTCATTAATTTCTACAACCTCTGTGCCATACTTTTCCAATTCTCTATGTTGTACCACAACCTTTTTCTAAATAGAAATGGTCCTTTTCTTAGAAGAATGGTTGTCTTACACCACTTCTCCAACTCACCAGGATCATTTGGAATTTTTATTCTGTTCTCTGACACACTTCTTGTCCATCCCAGCTTAGTATCATAAGCATATTCTGCATCCCATCATCAAAATTATCAATTAATAAACGGCAGTGTGTCTATTTGCAAATTGACCCATTGTCTCTCTGGCAGTGCCTCTCTCCTCTGTCAGTTCTTTTCCTGAATCATTTTCCAGGCAGGTCCTCTTTGAGACTTCCCTGTGCGTGCAGTTTTCTTATGAGTTTCTGACTGAACTGGGAACAGCTGCTCTTTATGACTTACTCAAGGCTAAGTTTCTCAATCATTGAAAAACAGTCCTTGATCTCACTGCAAAGCACCAAAGTACTAAAGCTCACTTGTTTCAGAATAAAATAGCAAGCTGTTAGAAATTTCTTTGCTACTTCAGATTAAAATCCAACTGTGATTTGAGGTTTAGAGTTCAAATAACTTCTGCTTTTTCATTCTCCTGAGCACCTTGGCAAGTGTTGCACTCAGTCTTGTCCAGCACCCAGCTTAGCTATGTCTTATTTTTATTTGTCTGCTTCTTCTGATGACAAACATAAGCCTGGCCAACACAAAGGAAGCCATCACCACTAGCAAAGACTGGGTCAAGAATGGTTATAGTAAGCAAATCTAAGGAAGTTAATGCAAATAAGACTTGGAGAGACTATTACACTTGAGTACCTTAGTGAGTGATTCAAGCTGAGATGCAACTTTCTCAGAATTTGCACTGGGATGAACCAGAATGGGTTGTCCTTGGAAACCTCTTGCGCCTGAAGAGTTAATTTCTAACTTCTGCCACTTTGTCATTTCTAGTGAAAATCAGCATTTTTCTTGGAGCTTTGGCTCCTGGAGTCACACGATGGTCTCTGTTTTTATTACTAAGCAAGAAATTTATGACTCTTCGTTATAAAGATGAGATAAAAATGTGGCCAAACATATTACAAAGACTTAAAAATATAAATATGAAATACAAGCGACCTTTTTTTAAATTTTTTTTATTTACAAACCCAGTTCCACTGACTTCTGAAGAAATTCAATTATTTGGGGTGAAATCTAGGTCATGATTTTTGACTCTTTGGGCTTGGCAGTATGATTGTGGCCTGTAGCTCAAAATGTAGCCTGCCATCTGCACTTTGGGAATCCATTACCGTTGTCAGAATCACAGAGTGTAATACAGCAACTGCCCAAAGCAAAACAAAACCAACCCAAAACACCTCAAGATACTATAGTCATTATATCCATCTGTCTAGCTGTTTCTCAACTAGGTAGCCAAGTTGTTCCATGTATTCTGGAGGCAATAACTTGCCATTCCTGTTTATTTTTGCAGGTGCCCTTGAACCAAGTAAAAAAAGCAAAGTGGCACAGAGTTGAGAAGGGGAGAATTTGTTTGCTGTACACAGTGAAACAGTAGGTCCTTTTCTCAAAGCCTGAGAAATGATACATGAACTGCAGTGAAGAATTTCTGGAGTTGGTTCAATTCGTTTTGACATTCTGGGGAATATTAATTGAGCATTCAATAGCTTCAACACCGTGGGGGTGGGGTAAGCCAATCCAGGAAAACCATCAGCCGTGGGGAAACCAATTTCCTCTCTCAAACTTATTGTTCCTGTATGTCAAAGGCGATCCCAAGAGATTCTACTTGTTGCTGACACATTCCAGAAATTTGCATGTTCTTGCAAATTGGCCTGCAGTATGACTGGCTCATAATAGCATATGTGTTCAGTTCAGTAAGAAATGCATATCAGCAGTGTGAGAGGTGGGCACTGGCCAAAATGCAAGCTGAAAAGCATCCTTCATGATGACAGAGCTGCTGCATGCGACACAGGGAATGAGACAGAATTAAGCAAGGTCCTGGAAAGCTGCAATATAACACTTTTTCTGCCCTCTTTCTACTCAAGGGAGCTGAGAAAAACCAAGACTTACTGGCTATCTGTGCTTGCATCTCAGAATCAAAGCAATCCTAGGAAAAAAAATTGGTTTTTTCTGCATTGATTACAACCTTTTACTGACTCTTACAGCTTGAATACCATGTACTGTGATGTGGATTCGTCCACTTCAACTCCACAAGCCAGTAAGGTACATGCCAGCCACCAAGGGCTCCTGCTCAGGACATCCCCAGCATGGAAGAAGCCCACAGGACTGAGTGAACTGGTAAGTCTACACGACACAGGTATATAATGCTGAACGACATAAGGGCAGAAAGCAAGACTGGCCAATAGCTCTTGGTCATTCTCACTGTTCACTCATTGGGTTGCCCTGGCTTTGTTTCGGACCGTGCTAACGAGCTCCCTCCAAGACAAATCTGCCTCAAATGGAGTTAGCCCTGAGGTCTTCGGTGCCACCAGGTCTCAGGACTAAGAACCAGTCTTCAAAGCTATATTGTATAGCAGTACAGGCATAGCCACAGAGCCCAAAACAACCAGCCTTGCTAGCAGGCAAGGTTAATTACTCCGAGCATGCATATATCCCAGCTGGCTGTTTCACTTCTCTTTCCTCAGCAACCCCATTCAGTGCTCACTTGGTAAGATCTGAACTTGCTGTTTCGCACGGAGTAGCCATGCCCAAGCTTGAAATCCCAGCACAGCCATGACCAAAGCAATGGCAAAACTCAGTGATTTTGGTGGGGCAGGAGTTCGTCTCAAAGGAAAGACTGTATAAATTGTTAATTGTTATGAATAGTTGGTAAGACATCAGGGACAATACTTATTGTTAAGTTATCTTATAATCCTTCCCCTCTTTGAAAATGTAGGCAGAGATAATTTTCAAGCATTCCTACTCAAACTCTGGCGATTGTAAGGCACCGTATTTTTCACTTCTATTAAAGGCAGCTCAATTTATACGGGACTGGAGCAAGATGGCAAGGGCCAAACTCGCAGTTGTGCTAAGCACCGATGGTGCAGGCAGAGTGTGGTCGTTGCTTGTCATGTGTAAAGGGTGTTGAAGGATGTTTCAAGGTGGGTCCAGATTCTCAAGCCCGAAGTGGCGATACTTCACAGTCTCCCATTAACTCTGTTTCTCCCAGTTACGTATGCAGTTCCTTATTCATTCGCTCCCTCCATAGGATATCTTACATTTTTAAAAATACTTCCAATCTGGCTGTGTTAATGTGACAGATGGGAATGCTCTGGCAGCAACCTCCTGGTGAAACATTTATAAGGTGTTGTATGGCTTCAGAACGGAACATATTAGGAAAGGGGGGAAGGGGGTAGAGGGAGGAGCTCTCCTATTTTAATTTCAAGCAGCAGGAGCCCGAGTAGAGTGAGTCATAGCTCTTCAAACATGAATCCCAAAGCAAAGAACAAAACGGAAAGCAGAGAAATATAGACGTAATGCTTTTAATCACTGTGGACCTAGATGGCAATTTGCAAAATGCCCAGGGAATGGGATGGGATGCTACACACACACACACCACACATGGGTGTTTTAGCCATAGAGAGAGGTAAATCCTTGCTTAACATCATTACCAGGGCCTAATTCAGCAAGTGACTTGGGACGTGCTGAATACTGAGCGTGTGAGGAGCTGTACTGACGGGCTCCAGAACAGCCGAGGGACCACGGCTCGCGTTCATGGTCCTGCAGGGAGGGAGGGCATGTGGCTACTGCAGGAAAGCTGCCCTCTTCACAGCCAGCTGGGATGTTTACAAAGTTTAGAAAGCGGGAACAGTAATTACCATCGCACTGAATAAGAAGGGTGGGTGGGGAAGATATTTCTGGTTTTCCTCACACCCCCTCCTAGCAATATCACTAACATGAGTACTCCCATAATGCGCAACGTAATGGTATCCCAGCAACCGTGCTGAAATAATACGATTTTGTACTTTATGTACAGAGCAGTACCTGCGCAAAATTCAAAGCCCTTTACAAAGACGACAACCATAATTATCCTAAGGGCTAATTTTGTAAATTAGGGAGGCACTGGAATACCAGTGATGTTTCTGCCAATCAAACAGAGGGAACAGATATGTATTTTCCTGAAGTCATTATTTATTTATCTTGGCCAAGAGCAGATTCCAGTATGCTTTTCTGGGCAGCTTCATCACAAAATCAGCCTTGATTACCTGCATGGCAAAATAGAGTTAAGTTCATAAAGAGGCACTATCTTTCTGTGTTTCTCCTCCTGATGTTACTTAGACATCCAGAACTCTCTTGGTTGCGGTGGTCCAACATACCTTTAGTCTAGTCTTTATTTTGCCACTGCCAGATTGCACAGTTAGGCAGTGGGGTATGCTTGGGTACGCTTTCCTGTTTGCTTAGCTGGAGCTGTTGCACTTTAATGTTTACTAGCACTGCTGAGAAAAATTCCAGCAGGGTTGGTTTCTTTTTTTTTCTCTTTTTCCACTAGCATTTGCTTATTTGTCAAAATTGAAACATTTTGAAGAGATGGTTTGCTTTTGACAGTTTTCCTTCACAACCCAGGAAGCTTTGGGATCAGTCAGCACAAAGGCTGGGTTTCTTAGGGCTCTTGGCATTGCACTGCCTGTGGGGAAGAGAGCCAAGATGTCTGCTCCAGAGTCCTAGTCCCATGGCTTTTTCTTTTTATAGAGAATTTTAAAATATGTCTCTTGTCAGAATAATACCAAATTTCGAACCATCTAAATTCTCTATTAAGCAGACTCACCTTTCAATGCAGAACAGCAATATTTATGCACTTAACACCATTGCCATAGGCACCAAAGTACAAAGAAGTCCTATCTGGAGTATTATCCAACACTTGTATTACAAACGATAATGCAGTGTCTTTCCAGAGCACATGTGAAATAGAAGGTCTCCTCTCACTGAATCGTTGCCACCCAGATGACAAAGTCTAACTGGAAATGAATGCGTCTTGTTAGATTTTGGATACATCCCAGGTGCTTCTCACTGGCTTTTCCGATCCAAATACTCTCCAAATTTTAACAGCCATGGTATTTTTAGACCTTTCTGGCATCTTCCATCTTAGAGCTTCATAGCAGACCTTGGAGGTGGAGGAAACATTGCAAGCCCCCATTTTGCAAATGAGAAGGCTGGAAGCGGGAGTTTGCCAAAGATCACAGTGTGGTTCCAAGGCAGCTTGGGGAGAGCAGGATAGATGGCCACCCTCGCAGGAGAGAGGAACCATGTTATTTCTGGCACACTCAGGCACCTCCATTCTGCCAGCCTCCACTCTGGAAGCTGGGATGGCTATAGGAGCCCTTCATTTTCTGTCCAGAAAAGTCATGTAATGCTACTTTATGCTATGAAACAGAATCTGCACTTTTCCCCTAAGAAGGCTGCATTTCAGGAGTAAGCGAAATTACTTGCTCTGAGTGGCAAACGTGCCAAAAGGGAAACATTTTCCTGGCAAGATACTAACATCCCTAACGGTGCTAACAGTGAGCAAACCATCTCCTATCCCTCTCTCTCCAGCTTCAATGTCCTTAACGGAGGGGGCATGTTAAAAAACGGTGGCTTGTCTGGCTAGTGCGAGCCACAAAAAGTAGTTTCTGCCTGGTCTGTTGGCTCTTGGGGATGCGAGCAGCACCGATGCTAGGAGCAAAAGCAGAACCACATGAGAGCAGAGCTCCACATCCCTGTTGTGCTCCAGCTGTGCCCCAAAGGGATTTAGAGACTAAATATTTAATTTATAGAACTATAGTGTTTTCTCAGGAGCTTGATATTGCACAATGGCATTCATTTTGCAGGGTACAGAGAACTTCAGCATCCTAGGCGTTTTGGGAATCAGTGAAACATGCTGTGTATACATCATCTGTTACCATGGCCTGGAAGCATTCACTTCCAGATAGAAGAACAGCTGTAGAAAAGTAAAAGTAAATACATGGCATATAGCTGCACACTACATTGGAACTGCTATGAAAAGCAAATCAACCACATCCATTTCTTCCAAAACCTCCTGCCATCTATCTGCACACTAAACAACAATCTAATTCAGCTGGTGGCCTGGCAGAACTTCTTTCTCTCAAATTAGTGGGGCTGCACCTGCATACTCAGTGCTGGTGGATTTGACTTACAAGCATAGAATGACTTTTGCATCTCCGGGTCTGTTTTCATTGCAGTTCATGGACTATGAATAATTAACTATGGTATCTGCAATAGAGGCATCTGCTTTGGCACATGAATTCAGTTTTTGAGCTGCAGCTGAAATGATAAAGAACTGCACTTTTCAAATGAAGTCGTCTAATTCTTGCTTTGATTCACTTTGGGAATATAAGAAATGATAAAGAACTGCACTTAGACTCCTCCTTTACAGCAGGACTCCAAGTGCACTTAGAGTGCTCTGTCACTTCTATTACCAGAATGAATCAATGTGGGAATAGGAAGCAATACCTCCTCTTGCCCTATTAATTCTTGTGGATGATAAGTTTGTTTAGCTCAGAAACATTCTTATTTATAAGTATTTCCTTCTGCCTTCCCATTTATAGCTTTCTAGTTCTCTTTGATGTGGTCTGTAATGCCCACTGAATGGCACAATGGTTACGGAGAAACTGGCTGGTTTTGAGCTGTTTGGTTGTATGCTAGGGAAAAATGAAACCCTCTGCCTTTCCATCTGCAGCTATGCTGTGTAAAGCCAGTAGAAGAGCTACGCCATGTGAATCCACAGTACCGTGACATCAAAACCCTAGAGTATATGCGATCATCATGAACCCCAAATGAAAATGGAGAGTGAGTGCAGAGCCAGGTTGGAGCGCCAGGAAGGTGTATGCCAAAACAGTGGGAGACCTGACAGGGATGGGACAAAATAGTTCCATGAGGCCGCGGGTAAAGATCTTCAATGTGCCATTTCTCCCACAGTAAACAGACTGAGCTGTGTGGAAGAAGGAACAAGACAACTCAGATTTACAGACGATTAACCACACATGGACCCAATGAATGTCATGGGACCCAAGTACGAAAGGCTCGTGGGTGTCCAGTCCAGGATGCTGTCAGAGCTACCTTTTTTCCAGGCCAGTGCTTTGTTTTGCATGTTTCTGTGTCTAGATGCATGTATTTTATTCTGGAACTATTTTCTAGGCGTTGTTCTGCTCTGCGAGTCCTCTCATGATTGTCTTTGCTCTTGTGCTCTTCTTGTTCTGTGTTTGCATAGCACCTAACACAATCCAGTCCAGTGTGCTGAGAACTGAACCACTACAATTACAGAAGCGACTAAGTCTGGGAGGAAGGACACGAAGGAAGTCCAGGGTTTTTTTCAGATGTGGGTCCCAAGATCAAGGTCAGATGTCTAAACAGGTAAGTTTACAATGCAACCATTTCCTCAGCTGGGGCTTTACGTGCATTATTGGAACATAATATTCTTCAGATAACTATTTGTCAAATTTGGATGGAGTTTGGTCAGAAAATGATTAAAATAAGAGACAGATGGCACGATAGAGCAAGACAGCATGATGGAAAAAAAATGTGGTTTCCTTAGGAAACCAGCATTACAAAGACAACAGTAAAATAGGACATTTGGATTCACATGATATTTTCTCATTCCACATCTTTTTTTCTGACAGTTCACACTTTTTCAGAAGTATCTCCCTTTATTGTTTTTCACATCCCAATTAGACTTGTGTTTCTTATGCAATTGAAGTCATATCTCCCAAATTCTTAGAGATGGAATTACAGTGTACAAAATAATGGACCACAGTAAGTTAAGTTGAGATTAGAAACATAAACACAAAGCACATTTAAGATACCATCTCAATAATAATCATTATATTGCAATGCCCTTGCACATCCAGGAAAATCTTCTACACTATGATTCTACTAGATAAATTCTATGGTTTTTTAATTGTGTACCATTCTCTTTCACTTTTTTTTGAACAGTAGCAATTCCAAATTCCACATAAGTCCATGAATTACCATTCTAAGCAACTCAAGTCCAGTTGTATAGCACCATCTCTAGTACTAACGCATCCCTGCTTAGGAAAGATTCATTCAACAACCTGTGGAATTCAAATCACTATCTAAAATTATGCATTTCTGTGGTCCCTTCCTACTCGCAAAATGCAGCAAGTTGGCTAGGATCAGAGACTTCTACTGTATCTTTGTTCCCAAAGGACTATGCTTTTTGCCCAGGACTACTCCACGCACAGATTCTCTTGAGACTTGCTAGTTGCTTCCAAATGTCATTCTTTAACACAGTCTCCTGCTGCTAGTAAAGGAATTTGAGCATGTAACTAAGGTTTCATTCCTTCACTGAACTGAGAATTTTTAAAATCCAGAATCCTCTCATGTCTTTAGCACACATTTTCTGAGCCAAGTCCATCACCTGTCCAAAACCCACTTTGTTGTTTTTTTTTTTTAAACCTGGGAAATTATAAAAGTTCTTGATCACTCTTTTAACAAGGTCACATAATATTACTTGTTCTGCATGAGAAAAGAGTTGTTAGCCGTGTTGTTCTGACCAAATTTAGTCTTACTATTATTTTCTATTCTTCCTGCAGCTTCAGCTGGATTTGTTTTTACTCAATTACAGGTGTGGAACTGCTGAAATGGGGTTTGTATGTTCAGTTTAGATTTCTATAAATCAAAGCTTTGATACCAGTCTCAGTCATTATTTACTTTCCAACTTCAGATGGCAATCAGCAAGAGAGATTTGAACTCTTCTCAAACACAATGTATTTTGCTTTGGCATTTCCAGAGTTCTAAATCACATTTACACTTATAAGCTAGCTCGGTGGTTTCAGTCCCCAGCCCTGCTGAAACAAGCTTTAAAGGATAATGACATTTGTTTAAACAGATATTCAATAGACAATGGAGAAGCAATGACCTCTTTATGCTAAAATATGACATTTATGTAAAAAACATCTCTAAGTTATTCTAAGTGGCTAGATGACAAGTTTCTAGGCTCTTTTCCTAGCTCACTTCTGAATATTGGTAGCAGGAAAAGTATTGTGGTACACTGTGATTTATTCTTAAAGGAATATACACCTGGCTGCACCACCTGCTTTGCTAAACATTGTTTTATTTCTTCCTCAGTAATAAAGGAATCATGTAAAGCTATGTCAAATGTGCTAACGTTTACAAAACACCCTCCAATAAAATACAGTAACAAAATACACAGGGAGATGTATACATGATACACTTACCTGGTATTCTGCGCAATGGACATATAGCAGGGACTAATGTTGCTCATAAAATGTGTAAATTAACATGACAATACAGATGAAACAAAACTATATTCCCATTTCAAGCCAAACCTATTTCAGGCTCAGCAAACTCTGCTTAAACTTTGTTGTGCCTTTTTTTTCCCCTTTATGCTCCAGTTTAAGCAGAAGCAAAGAGCCCCACAAATCTCATTAGAAAGTGTGTTCTTGCAAAACTTCCAAACTATTTTAGGATGTTCTGAAACTTTTGATAAATACAATTGAAATAGATTTTTTGTGTTCCCTTCTGACCAAGTTATATGAAGTTATTTGAGATACTTTTTTAAGAGCAAAATCTTTTACACAAGAGAATAGTTTTATAATAAGATTAGTTACAAAACAGTTCCCTTTTATTTCTTTAGTTTTGAAGAAACAGTCTCCCTCTGAGGTTTATAAGCCACCTCCTTCCTCAGCATTTCAAAAGGTGAAATTTGCTTATATGCAGTGAAGCACCACAATTCCTAGTGTAACAATACAAGATATAAACATTGCAGAGGACATTTGTTGACCCTTTGTACAAGGCTGTATGCCCAAATATCAAATCTAATAAAACAAAGGCAAAGTAGTGATGGGAAGACTACTTCATCTCCATCTTGGAAATGTTCCACCATTTCTCTTTTTCTTTCTCTTTCCTCTCTCCCTTTTTTTTTTTTTAAAAACCCATGGCCCATATGGTGTATGACATCTCTGCATAGACTCTCTCAAGCAGATCTGTTTTCCTGTGTGCTGCAGCAGTATCTAACCTATATGCTGCAAGCCAGTTAAGTCTATCTGCAAAAATGAAAAATAGGACAGATGAAACCATGAAGATCTATGAAAAACTGAAGCAGAATACTGGCAAGTTTTCAATATATAACCTGCTTCTCCAATCTGCAGCCCATTGGAAATACTGTGTCATAGGCTGGTAGTGCCCACGTCCTGAGATAACTTGCATGGAGTTTTTGCACAAGCAGAAAGGATTCCTCTTTACTCTGTTGAAGGGCACCATTTGGTAAACTCTCCCTGATAAACTCTCCTTTAGCTATTAGCAGCTGAAGGATTGTGTTTTTGCTGGATAACTCATAGGTTACACAGACAAAAACATCACGTCATTAGCAAGGCCACTATCAAATGTAGCTGTAAATCATCAAAATTCAGCTTTTACTCATAGATTTTCGCTTGTAATTTTGAAAATATATGTTTAGATAAATGATTTTCCTCATCAAGAGTAAGAAATTAAATCCCAGCTTTAAAACTGTATTTCAGCACCATAGTAACTATTTGGCATGCTGTTTTTCACAGGATGTAGGAATGTACTTGGGGCTCTGGCTGACCATTCAGGTATGTTATTCTCAATTTCAGTAGCTGGAACCAGACAGCCCATGGTTGCACATGGCAAAAGTATCGGTACTGCTAACAGTCTCTCCCAAATTGTTCCATACTCAGATATACTGGTATTTACTTCCTATCTGTTTCAATGGGCTTGGATCACAAAGTGTGATATGCGCTTATAGCATGGTGTCTTCCCTCTTCATCAGCTTCAGTCCAGAGTAACCTCCCAAGTAAAGAGAGCTGCCAAGGAGCTTGCAGAGCCCCTGCTGAAAGCTCTGCCACTGTATCTGCCCTCTCACTTGCACTAGCTGGCCCCAGGGCAGCTGTTTCTCCATCACCCTCTCCACCAGGGATGGTTGGGAGCAGCCCAGGACAAAGCCCTGATGGGAAATGCAGTCAGTGGCTGAGGGGAAACAGGGGACCAGGTGATGGAGATCAGCTGATTGCAGCACTCCCTGTAAATTGCAAGCCCTGGGCTGCTTAGGTTAGTCTAAGCTTGGAGGGCATGTTCTCTGGCAAGTGGAAAAACTGCTCAGAAATTAGTGTGGTGCAAGTCCTAGGAGGAAACTTAAAGTAATTCAGTATCTGGAGATGAAGTAGGAGGCATGATGAAAGAACCTAGAGGACTACAAGGCTGTTGGGGAGCTGCGGCCCCTGTCTAGCACTTCCACTTCTCGTAACTTCTTCTGGGAGAGCTAAATAAATCCCACTGCCACTTTGCCCTCTCAACAAGGGACAAAACTTTTGGTTTGTAAGGACAAGGAATGAAGCGTCTGGTTGTGTGCCTGAAGTGGAAGCAACTACCTGCCCGAGGCAGGGTAAGGACCGCAGAGCTCTGCTAAAGCAGTAGAAGACCTGCCTTGTAGCACTTGGCTGGGGCCTGATTCACCCCTAAAAGGGTGGACTTCTGCTTTACTTCTGCTTTGGCTGGAAATGGATGTACATCGTAACTACCACCACGGGGATGCAGGGTCAGAAAGTTGGGAAGGAGTCATGCTACAAAGGTAAGAGCCCTGCACAGAAATCGGTAACTGTCTGGGGGTGCGGTACTATGAAAAATGCCAAATCCAAGAGTCAGAGTTTTTGCACTAGAAGGATGTGGCTAGTAAATACAACAAAGTTTTGCGGGAACTCAAACTTCTTGCTTTCTGGGTATTCATCTATCATACTCTCAAATACTGTGCTTGCTGTAGCCAGCTGATTTATTTGTCATTTCCTTTTTAAATGTGTTAGTATGACTTTTATATATAAATATATTTATTTATATGTGTACATGTATAAAAGAAATATAATCTTGCTTTGTGCAGTGCCTGTTGCTGTAGCAACAAAAATTATTTTACAGTGTCTCTCCTGAAGCAAATAATGATTTTGTGTCTGGATATGCAATAGGCATTTTCATGTCTTCCCCTCATTTACACCAATTCTATTAATGTAATACATATATACAATTATGATAGCGTAAAGCAACCAGAGAAGCAGTAAGAAGCAGTATTTCCCATTACATAATCCTGCAGGAGAGAATTCAGGGAAGGCTCTATCTTCTGGCCAGAGTTAAAGGAGCAAAGAAGAAGCCTTTGGGGATTTCAGACTGGGCTGGCTGGGGCAGTTTTTCTGCTTTGCATTTCTCATGTAGAGAGCTGCTTGAAAAATTTCCAGCTAACATTTCTTTTTCTCCTGGAAAATGCCAATTCATGGAAATCAACAAGTTTCATGGGAATATGCTGATTTTTTTAAAAAATATTTTCATAGTGCAAAAAAGTAAAAAGCTAATGGCGATGACAGGGTCAAGGAATGTTCTGATATTTTATTTCAAGCTTGTCAGTTTTAACATTTCATCTTGCATAAGATTTTAAACAGAGGCAAAAATGAACAACGACTTCTTTAAATAAGAAAATCACTTTATGGTCAACTTTTGTAACTGCTTGGATTTGGAAACAGGGTGCACTGAAAATACCAGATCTTTTGTGGAGCTCCAAAATCTGCTGCTGGTGGTTTCTGCCAGGGAGTTGTTTCCTGGGTGCAGGAGCTTGAAATGGGAACGGGGCAGGGCTGTGAATGCCCACTGGTTGCCCACTTGAGGAACCAAGTACTGCTGTTATTGATGGGTTTAAAAGAGGATTTTAGATCACTTATGTATTTCTAAGCCTGGAACAGTAGTTTCTTGCTAATGCTTTTCATAAAGCTGTGGTATACAAACCTTGGGATAAGATGCTTTATGTATGGAAAATCTAGTCTAAAGCTTTAATTTACTCCTATCCCTTTCAAATACTCACTCTGGATTGCTTGCATCCCTTATCTTATCTTGTAGGAGTGTGACTTTAATAAATCCTGAACTGTGGCCAGTGAGGCTCCAAGCCCATTTCTGGGAACGGTTGTGTATGCGTCTATCCTTCTGATGTGATAAGATATAAAAGTATCATATAATCAATTTTGGTTTTAATTAGTGGTCTCTGCTCAAGAACATGACTAAGCAAGTTCAGGTGCTTTAGTTGCTGTGGTTTTCATTTTATTAGTACAATGATTTTGATTTCTTGGAGGGTTTTGGGGTTTTTTTGGTGGGGCGGTGGAGTGGGTGGTATTGCGGCGGTTGAATGTTTTGGTTTTTAAACTTGCAATAAATGTGAAAAGATTTGCTTGTCCTTGAGGGAAAAAAAAGTATGTGAACATGAAACACTTCTAGAGAACAAAGTGCTCTTTGTTAATTTAGACACGCAGGATCAACTCCTGGGCTAGAAGTGTTTCTTCTTCTGGAGTTAGTCTAACTGAAGCAAAGGAATCCATTTCAACTCAATTTAATGAAAAGCTGCTCTTGAAAAATAGCTTTTATGAAGCAAGTGTAATTTTTTATAATAGGACTATACATGGACTACTTCCCATATGCAATCTGTACCTATATTCAGGCCAGAAATGTTAGATTCAGCAGATGCCTCTTGTCTGGTGATGGAAGAAGACCAATTCAGAGGTACAAGCACCCTATAAAGCCATGTATTGAGGCTGGCAGCCAGGGCCCCCACCCAGTCTGATCCCTGGTGGGAAGCACTCATACCCACCCTTCTATATTAAGGTAGACAAGCTCAATGTGAATGCCCGTTTGAATGGCATGGGGTCAGACTTTTAGAGACTTCTTGCAATCTCACTTGAAAGGCTCCTCCCACCACCTAAGCCAGACATTTTCTCTTATTTATCTAGCTTTGCTCCTAACTTATTTTATACTTTACCCAAGGCTCCAAATATCCTCCTTTATCAGTTGTTTCCCAATGTCTTTCTGTTGTGGTTTAACCGTAGCCAGCAGCTAAACACCACACAGCTGCTCGTTCATTCCCCCTACCTCCGGTNTCCTACATGCTTTGGAGCACAAGCTGAGAATCCAATCTATGTCAAGGTGCACCCTCACCATTTAATGGGAAAACTCTGATGTGATTTAACTTAAGAGTTATATTCAGCTCCAGCCATACAACTTAGGTTAATGCAAATAAGAGTGTATGTCTGCATACGATAGTCAAATAACCCTTGGGATGATCTAGGAGATTTTCCTAAATGATCCTGATTCATTGTGGTATGTATTTATGAGCACACGTGCCCTCAGCAGCTTCTCTTTTTTGCATTGCCTTGATTTTTTTTTTTTTAAAACTTAGTTTGTCCCAGCTGATAGGACCCACGTGTAGGGAGGATCAGGTCTATAAGGTCCATCAAGGGCTGAGGGAAAGACTACCCCCTGCTTGCAGGGAGAGCACAGCACACTACCATGATGGGAGCTACAGTGTTAGGAAGATCAGGGAGGGGTTGTCTTTTGTCCTGCAGCATCCTCCTTCCCCTTCTCAGTCCTAGCCTTGGCAGCATGTAAGCCACGTGGGTCTCATGCTGCTGCCATGGGCAGCACTGAATGATGAATGTAGGAACAAAAATGAACACTGAATGCCATCAAGCCTGTCCAACAGGCACTTCTAGAGCAGGAAAGTTTGAACGCTTCTTTGCTGGACACCCCAGCCTGAAAAAGTTCTCACAACTTACATCTGGTCCCCAGCCCTGAAAAGACTGGAGTTCAGCTAAGCTCCTGCCCCACGAGTCAGGATCACTGCCCATGACTTCAGGTGCTCTGCTGTTCCATCCCACGCTATTGACGGAGCATTGTGGCCTGGCAGGCTTGCTGCCTGCCCATGCTGTTTAGATGCCAGTCTGCTCTTGGGTGCAATCTCCGGACATCCCCAGAGCACAGTGGACAGACTATTTGAATCCACTTTATTTGCTAGCCTGGAGATCAGGTGTGCCTCCATGTGCTATGGATCCACTGCAGATTCAAAGTGCTTTGTGACAGTGTTTCCCCCATAGGGTTCCTTCCTTGGAGAAAGGACTTGTCCAGAGATCATCACACAAAGCTGTGTGGCAAAACACACTTAAATAAGCAGCTTCATCCTAGAACCCACAATGCAAAGAACTAGGTTTTTGGCGTACACTTCACCCAGTAGCATCATAGCTGCAGCCCTAACGTACCAAGGCAGGGCTTTTCTGTCCCCCTCCCTGGGGCTAACCGGGCCGGGCCATCTGCTCCTCTGCCTGCCAGGCACAGCACAGACTCAGGGAGTGAGAGGTGAGGGTGGGAGAACAGCGGTTTCCGACCAGGGCAGTGAAAGGGAGACCAGAAAATGATGAGCAGAAAATGAAATATGCAGGAGTGGGTAAACAGTCACGTCCTACCTGTCTTTGCATTGCTTGTGCCTAGCTTGATGTGACTTTCCTTACGGTGCCAGTGGTAACTCCAGTAACAGGGGAGGTGGGGAAAGGACTGAAGATAGGAACTGAGGAGGAGGCTGAGGAGAGCAACGACAGCGAGGGAAAGCATGCAAGGGGGCTCTCAGGTGAAGAGATGCAGCCCTTCCTTACCACAGACCAGCCTTTTTTGCTTGTCTGACCCAAGCAACACGCAGATCTGAGGAAAAACTGCTTTTTAAAGGGATGTGAATGATTTGATGCCATGAAAACAGAGGCGGTGCCTGGCTGCAGTCAATGGAAAGCACTGAGAAACCTTCCTAGGTAGAAAACGTTCTGTACTGAGGGTTTAGCACTTGGGCCTGAACTAGTCAGTAGGGTTTTTTGTTGTTTTTTGTAGACTTTTGGCTTGACTCATTTCTGAGTGGCCCTTCTCCAAGAAAAATGTTATGCTGTTTCTATGGGATACACAGCAAATCAGAAAGTTTTTTTTCAGGATCTGATAATCCTACTTCTCTTGAATGCCAGATCCTACTATGTGATCTAGTAACTAGCTGTTAGCTGCTGGTACTATATTTTCATCCAGCAGCCACCAAAAATCCACGTGTGTAAACATCATGTGCTGTCTAGAAAATATGGACAACCTTTTGAATTTAGCAGCACATGAATTCCCTAAAGACACAAAGCCTGTCTCAGTAAGACACTTGATATGCTGTATATAGGTTCAATCAGACCTATGCTAGAGAAGGGAAGATCTGAAGAATAGTACAAGATGCAAGCTGGTGTCAGAAAGTCTGAACTATTAACGTCACTTTGCCATGCTTCTGATACAGCACTCTCTCTCACCAGGTTCAGCTAAGCAACTGTCTCTTTTACCGAGTTCAGTCTCTACACATTTCAGTGCTAGTCTTGACAGTCCTGGTGACATTATCTGAAGTGATAATGAAATGTAATTCCATAGTCCTGAGCTCTAGCTAAAGAAAACTCTGCCTCATTATCTTGAACCACCCCTGCGAATCTTGATGCAGAAGTTGTAAGAAAACTTGCATAAGGCATTTAAGCCCCTCCAAACAGGGAATATGATCATGGTGGCTTATAATTCAGGATGCAAAACTTCACTTTGACAGTTCCACATGTAGACAAGTCATTTGATCCCACACAAGCAATATTGTAAGCTTGTGTTTTATATCTGGATCCCTGATGTGCGAAATGGAAGATATACAGCTTGAGCTCTTAGAGCTGTATTTTGAGCAAGGGCAAATACCTGGAAAGGAATTCAACTAAATCATAAAAGACTAGGTTTAAAATCAGGACAGTTGTACAGAGAAGTATTCTATAATAGTCCTTATGCTACAAGTTAACACTGTCCCTTCTTATTCCAGAGTAATTTCCTTGTCTTCCAGGAATGCCAGCACAGTTCTTTGCAGGACATGCTCATCTCAGAGCTGGCTGTCACTGCAATGTGCTGAAGATGAATTAGGTTTAATGTACTTCTAAGGTTGTGCTTGCTCATCTTTGTCCATTAGGAGAGCAAATTCTGCACACCTTCCCTGACATACCTCTAGCTGCAAAGCCACTATGTACGCAGGCAGCAATACTGGGGGAAGGTCCTTTGGCCTGCACAACAGATGTAACGATGTCACCTGGCTTAAGCTCTCCTGGCTAAACAACTATGTGGAGCAGGGTGTGTACATAGTATTCATTATTAGTAAATCTTCACATTTACAGTAAAAGTAGGGATGCTTTTTGCCTAGCTCCTTGCTTTGTAGTGACTTCCGACTAGTTTTCTGCCTGTAACCTTGGTTCTTGAAAGGAGGCATTCTTAATTCTCGGTGCACCCTGATGCTCACAGGCAGGCTTAATGTCTCCATCCACTTTGTTGCCATAGGAAAAGGGCATCAGGTATACATCTAAGGGCTAATAAGTACCACTGGAATATTGCATAAAAATGTTCTCTCAACCACATCGTTCTCTGGGACAGAAGTTTCTACAGGGGAGAGCTATTTCAGATGAGTGCTTCAGTGCCAATGGGAAAAACATAGGGAGAGAGTTTAAAATGGATTGAGAGGAAAAACATTTTCTTTAAACCAACTTGCTTAGTGTCCTACATTCCATTATGAAACGTTTTCTAACCTCCAGACTTTTTAAAGCAAGTGTGTGAGCCTGCCCCTCGCCACATAAAGAGCAGAATGTTCTACTTCTATCAGAAGCCAACGTGCTTCACACTTTTCAGAAGGGTCCTGGTGTATTCCTGGGTTGGGTACCCAACGTGTCAACCCTCTGCTCCGAGGCAGTACCAACTGGCGTTACTGCCATTACTGGCATTTTGCCTGCTAAACCCCGGTGCAAATTACTGATTTAGTAGTGACAAAAATTTGTACTATAGTAGGCTCTATAGTATCCAGACTTTTTGCGCAGGGATCCAGGGAAGCTAATCTGATCTTTAACACACACATGCTTAAATTGGGAACACAGATATGCCATATCCAGCTGAGGCTACAGAAATACTTTGTGTGGGAATTATTCATCCAGGGCCCCAGTGACAGCACTTTCTCTTCTAGAAACAGTTGTCTTTGAAAGCACCAAGGTCCCATCCTCTGAACTGCACAGACTTCCTAGCAGCATAAGTCCCAGTAACTTTTTCTGGTTGTGTTTGTGGTGTTTCACTAGATTGTTCTTTGAACATGCTGCGGTGAAGGTTCTTCAGGCCAGCATGTCCTAGCTATGCATAGGCTTGTGTGCCTAATGAGTTTTTTTGGGGGAAAAAAAATGCCTCAACAGTGAGGTGGGAGGAAATGCAGGAGCACTGGGGTATGTTTTGTAGGACATAGTGAAGGCGTCTGAGTAGTGGACTCCTTGAAGCCTAGTGTCTTCAAGATTCATTGCAGAGAACATGCTCTGTTAGGTGCCCGTGGGGTGCCTGGTGAATGGACAGGAAACTTGACTTCGAGGATACTGCCAAGAGACATTTGGAGGTAGAGGTGAAGAAAAAACCTCCTTAGCCAACAATCAGAGTATTTTTAGCTTTGTCTCCCATGGGAAACAGGAGCTTTTCCCATATTCTTCCCTCCAAACATTTCTCCGATATTGCAGTAGCCTCTAGAATGATGTTTCTCAGCCTGTGGTTTCTGAATTGCTGGTGGTTTGTGTGATATCTGGAAGTGGTCAACAAAACAATTGGGGGAAAAAAAATGGAGGAAAAAAAATTAAAGCAGAAACAAAGGTTCCCTGTGTGCATGGCAAATAGAATGGGGGCAAGGGGGGGGGCATTTAAAGCTAAGCCTAACTCTTTGGGGAGCACCGCAGAAAGATTCTTTTTTAATACAAGAAAATTATTTTGACATTAAAATATATTGAGGAAAAACTAATCTGGAGGCCAAGGAGGTAGATAGCAGTAAATGAAATCTCATCTACTTTTTCTCCCAGTAAATGAATTTCCTCAGCAACCCTACAGACACTCTGTTCTATATGGTATATGCTGGTATATCTTTTATTTCCTCCAAACCATTTTTACACAATTATAACCCAAGCTGACATGCTCACCTGTGGAGCCTCCCACTGCAGTGATATTCAACTGCTTAAAGGTCTGAAAGGATATATCCTCCCCAGACTTTGTGAAATAAAATATATTCCAATAATCATGTTAGAGGTGAAGTGACTGATTTAAGGTTCTACAAGAAATCTGTGACAGATGGGAAATTTGAATTCAAGTCACTAGCTTTCAGATTAAGACATCTATTCCTTAGTGACAACTACATCGTAAGACATGGGGAACCCAAACAAATTAGGGCCAAGCAAATTTGGATAGGCATTACATCATCCCATTTTCTTTGCGCTAGCTGCTGTGTGCATAGTCTTTCCCAAATAAAGAAGGAAGTCCACCTCCCATTAAGGCTACTTTGCATCTTCCACAGGGTAAGAACATGCAAACATATGGCTGTTGCCACACAGCAGCTAATAAACTATGGTGTGAAATTAACGTTTGCCCCACAATTAGTTATTCGTGTAACCCTCACTGAGCATTGTGTTGCACTTTCAAAAGCAAAGTTCCTTGCAGATACAAAGTGGGAGAACCAACCATTCAGTTAGGCTGATATCTAAGCCTTGATTTGGTCTTGAAGCCAACTGAGAAGGCAAACCTGTCTCTAGAATCAGTGACCCATAACAGTAGTACAAGCAAATGGCTTTCTGCTGACATATAAAATATAATCTGTAGAAGCATGCAAACTATACAAATGATTTGTAAGAAAGGCGACAAAGAAAACTCCTCACAGAAAGTGCATTCAGAGAAAGCTCTTCAATTTTAAGGACAAACATTCCCCTGAGTCATAACTACATTTAATTTCCATATGTTAGAGAAGGAGGAGAAAGAGGAGGAGGTTGTGGTGTAAACAAAATGGGAGGTTCCTCTAGTAAAAACCTCAGATGAGCAGTTGCTCCTTCAGGCATCTGCTTGTAGGAATATGCCAGACGAAAACTTTGCATCCATATGGTGCACTGCAAACAAGGCACTCATCAGTATACAAACATCAGCTGATTTCTGCACATCTTTTTTGTTTGCCTTATAGCAAACGGTAGAGAGACTCCTCTAATCTCTGCTGGGGCTTGCTGGTTCTTACCATAAAGAAAGAGGAAGCAGGAAATAAAAAGGTACTGTTTTCTTCAGGGGCTAGGAGAAGTTGAGGTAGCCAACAAACAACTTGCTGAGACCACACAAGGACCGAACTATTATTGATAGCCCTCAGGCTCCTATATCCTAGTGTGCGGCTCTCATTAGTAGATATGGGACTTCTCGCATTAAAACTAGGATTGCTCTACATAAAGCATCATAAAACTTGGAAACTGCATCAATGCACCCACTGGATGTCCAGATAACCTCCTGGCTACCTGTGCTCCTTATGTCACCTGGGTACATAGGCAAAGAACCTATCTGATAGCTCAACTCCTCAAAATAAGCCACTCTGTGCTTGGGCACAAGTAGGCTGCACTTCACCTTGCTTTAGTGACTTAACATGTAGCCCTCTTAACTGAGGGACTTATGATATCAAGGCTGCATGTTCAGGTCGGTAGAGCTCTTCTGAAGAACACTCTGGTCCTACAGGGGTTTTGATAAGGATGTTTTAAAGTGCAGCAGTATAACTAAAGTATTTGTTTACAGTGAGACAGGTCTAACTTTTCCTCTGCTTGGCTACAGTCAGATTAGGTTTTTTATGCTTTAGAAATTACTCCTAGGAGTCTGGGTGACTCTTTGGAAAAAAACAAAAACAAAAAAAACCAAAACCCCACACAAAAAAACCCCCCCAAAAAAAAAAAAACCCAACATTTTGAATAGCTCTAGTTTGAAATTTTGATAGACTTCTGAATAAGCATGTGTGTGTTTGTTATCACCTTTTTCATGAGAGCTGTCTATCCCTGCTGCCAAGTGACACGAACACCCTGTGATGGCTACCTATCACATGGCCCAGCACGCACAGAACTGTGCCTTCCAGGTAAAGTGCTCTTGCAAAAGACATGAGCCAGGCAGAAGCAGAATAAAACATAAGCCAACAACTTAAGAATCACATTAAACTTAAATGTACCTGGCCAGATTTTGCTCTCTGGTTCACCAACATCAGTCTGTGTGGTCAACCCCTGTTGCAGAATTTTCTAGCTGATAGATGTTAAGACACAATTCATCTGTTCAGCCTCAAGAAAAACCACCCCATACTGCTGTGACTGTGGTGAAAGGGGTCCTCTGCCAGGAAAACAGACTTTTAGTGCCATTATTCATTTCTTTTAATACCTGTGCTGGGACTTCAAGTACCACTTGTAATGGTTGTTTTTCTTTGATGCAGACTTTTGAAATAGATCAATTCCAGAAGTCTTTTTGATTTGTGGAAGATGAATGAATATAAAAATAATTTAGATGGCTGAGAGTCAGCTGCAGTCTTGTTTAGTCACAAAAGTATTGCCATCTCTCATGACTTTACTGCCATTTTTTTGACATTTGCTACCTTTACTGCAGTCCTGACTTGAGAGCAGCAGACACTCCAAGAATCACAGCTTTGTTTGAAAGCCCATGGAGGTGTGTGTTCAGCCACCCTGATTATGCAGAAAAGTCTGAAAATGTTAAGCAGGTGTGTTCTGAAACCTCACACCAGAAAGCAAATAAAAAAGAATCTTGATAGCAGTTAATTGAAAATGTGAATTTAAAAAAATGAAAACCCCTTTCTTGAGGGGGCAGTAGTAGCATATGTTCAGGATAGTGGTTAGTCCTGATCTGATGATATTTGGAAGCCTGCAGCTAATAAGGAAAGGGCGTCTTATAGGAAAAACATCAGCATGTAAAGTTTTACTGCAGTGACTGTGTGATTTGCTCCCTGTAGCACAGGAGCATACAAAATGCCCTCCTGGGTCAGACCAGCAGTCCATCTTAGCCAAGCGCTTAGTCTCTGACAGTGGCAACAGGAGATACTGTTTTGGGAGAGTGTGCCAGCCCAGCTGCTTTCTGTGGTCCGCTGCTCCTTGAGAATTGTTGTCTTAAGGATGTTACAGGGCACATCCCTGCCTTCTGCTTTCAAAATCCATTTCTAGATCTGTTATCCATGAACTTGTGTAAATACTTCTTGAACTTGCTGATGCTGCCTGTGTTTTAAAACTCTAGCAGCTGGTTTCAGGATTTCACTACCCATTCTGTAAAGAAATACTTGCTTGTATCTGTTTTAAGCTAGTCTTATACTAGTTTCATCAAGTGGTCTCATACTGTAGTATTAAGTGAACTCTGTGTTCATTTTGCCCACCATTTTAATGATGTGTAAATCTTGATCATATCTTCCCTCTACCTTTTGCTTTCTAATTGGGGAGTCCCATTTTTTTCCAATGTCTCATTGTACAGCTACTGTTACATCCCCTTAAATTCTCATTCTCTCTTATCCACCTTGACTGCAAAGCTTAATTCAGTCACAAATGAGCATCTTTTTGACTCTAGCCAGACTTCTGAGAGCTACCTATCCTGCAGAAGCACTTGCAGAACTACGCATCGCAGGAGTGCAGGAACTCTTCTCCACCTGCCCCTTCTCTTACTCTCTCCCCAGAGAATTTTCTTTTTGTCGTCCACACTTCGCACTTGTATAGCTTCTTCTATTCAAGGATTTTAAGCATTTCTCTGAGACTAATAAAGCCTTCTCCTTGTATCTCAGCATAGGAGGGTGAGCAAAGAACCCCAGAATGACGGAAGTTTTCTCAAGGTTATATAATAAATTGCAGCAGAATTAAGAACAGATGCTAGAAAACTAGGACCAAAGTCTCCTGCTATCAACCACAGCTCACTGTGGTTCATTTCAAGACAGAATTTCTGGGTAACATTTTAATCTGACATTACTTCAGAGCTTTACACCAACCTGACTTCAAGGTTAAATATTGAAACGTATGTATTTTTTCTGGCTGCTAATTAACTATTTGTGTAGATACGCTTGGACTTCAGAACGGTCATTCATTTGTTATGAGCATGTAAACAAGATCCTTGGGCTTGTATTCATATTAAACCTGTTCTCTTTAGCAGTTAAAATTCACTGAGAGTACCCTTGAACATTCATGCAAACTTGTCTGAATGACACTGCAAGTCAGATTATGATTTTCTGGGATGTGCAAAAAGGCAAGGAGATGCTCTCTTCCTGTATCATAGGAAGAAAATTACTAAATACTCTATGTAAAACTAGTAAAGCAATTAACTTTTTTCCCTTCTAAATAGATTTTTAAGCCCACTGCTCAAAAAGGTTCGAGCTCTTTTCAAAATCACCTGTATCTTTTCTTATATAAAAATATAGAAATATGTTGAGGGAAAATTTCCATAAAGAAATACTTTTTCCAAGGTATTTTTGTAACTCTTTTGGTAATGGCATGTCATAAAATGTTTAAAAAGCCTAGGATTTGGAAATGCTCACCTGGATATGAAGGCATCCTGACTATCAGTGAAGGACGTAATACTGACAATTCAGGATTCAAGGTCTCATGTCCTTAATTCTGGGCCTGTGCAACTGATCATCCAAACGTCACAAAATAATGTGACCTTCTGGATCTGCAGACAGCTCTTGTATCTTTGCTGAAGATCAGACTTTTACCACTCATTATAGATGCAAAATTAATATGCCTCAGGTTAATATAAATGCTGGTTTCATGCCTCTGCAAGCCATGGTGGAAACACTGAATCAATACAGCTTTCAGAAAGCTTTGAGCAAAGGACGGCCTTGAGCAGGAAAAGGCTGACACAAAGGTGTCCAGTGTGGAAGGATGTGTCCCCAAGAAAGGCAGCAGAGCTGTAAGACCCCCTTTCTACTGCCCTTCAGCAAGGGACATCTCAGAAGGAGTGGGAAAAAAAAGAGGTGGTAAGGGGGAGGCAGCGGAAATCCAGCAAAAACCTCCTTTGTAACGAAGAGTAGAAAGTCTAGGCAAGAGACAGGGTATTTCAGACCCTTAAACCCCTACGTACAGGGACAAATGCTGGAGGGGAGTTTTGCTTCACATAGCCGATAGACTAGGCAACAGTCAGAATGATTAACTTAACACTTGCATAGACCAGTGACGCTACCCTATAAATAGGTCTTAGCTAAGTTTTCAGTTCCACATACTTCAGGGCTTAAGCAAACAAAGGTACAGTTTAATTAAGATATCATGGCATACGGGATCAAGAACTGCATACCAACCCATGCCTTTTTTCTGGTTTTCCCTGAGTAATGCACAAACAAAAGTCCAAACCTGGATAAACTCCCAGAAGTTTAGGGCTTTGTCCAAAAATTATTTGATTTTCCAAGAGTCTGCAAAATTGGCCTTATTCTCACTTGGACAACAGATTTTCCTCATGGCAATTTTAGACAAGGCAAAAAATACCATTCAAACAGCTTCCTTTGGTACTGTAGCACCAAAGCAGAAAGTAGAGAGTGGGGGGAACTGGGGGAAGGGGAGAGGAAGTTGCTTTAAAAAGACATTGGGTTAAACTCATCTTCTGAGTGAACATGAAACTAAAGTTACCCTTAAATGAAGTATTTTCCCCACAGCTTGTTTCAGCAGCAGATGAACCCCAGAACACTCATTTCATTCAATTGTTGCATTTGAGTGAAACCACACACAGCAGAAGAGAGGACCTATCTAGTTGTTGTGTAGTAGGGCTCCGACTTAAGCTAGTTAATACTAAATGTAAGCTTATTTCAGCGTTGAGTTGTTCAATGCATGCATTTAATGCTCATCTGTGATGTGTCCCCACACAGTATATGTGGTTTTTTACATGAATTTCTTAGTCAAAACTGCGCTAATGGCATTAAATGGTGCCTATGTTGGTGGTAAATGTGTTGAGCTTTGAGGGTGGGATACTTTTCACCTCTAGTCTAAATAAGGTGCCAGCACATGAGATTTATTTAAAAGAAGCCACATAGCTTCTCTTGCTGCAGTAAAGCAGGCTCTAAAATTCACCGAAGCGAAGTAACTGTGCTGCTGAGCTGATGTAAATGCCAACACACGAAGTGCCCTGCACTCATCGCTGGAGGCAGCCTAAACTGGAATCTCAGGCTAAACAAAGTTTCCTTGCTGCTGTGCGAGTACTAAATTTTGGGGAAGGCATTTGGATTATTTGTCACTTTTTAGAGTCTTACAGGCATCTAGCTAAGATGAAGACCTAGAATTAAGATGAACACCTAGAATTAATTTAATGCACCGACAATGGTGTCTGGGGCTGCTGCTGCTGCATGGTATGTACTCAGGGTATTAAAACTGCCTCCCGAGCTGCTCGCTGGCCTCACTTGAACATTGCATTCCAGCACTTGAACATTGCACTAAAAAAGCCACTTTCAAATAAAAAGAAGAAAATAAAAAAAAGGGGGGGAAAAAATATCACTCAGTGGCCACAAGAAATTGATCTCTCCTTTGAAATGGGTGGAAAAATAACTATTCTGGAATGGCTTCTACCTAGGACATCAGACAAAATAGAAAACCAAATGATACCCTGATATCCCCTAGTGACCTATGTTTCAGAAAAGGTAGGCTTTTCTCTTTTAGCAGCACTTCAGTTTTTTAGATTCATAAATAGCCCATATAACCCTTGTGCTGTTTGAAAACTGGAACTTGTTTTGCAGGATTGCAGGCTCTGCCTGGGCTATTCAAGACCGTGAATATGAGGCCACAAACCCCAGCTACTAAAAGATACTTGGAGAGATATATATTTGCGTGTGTGCATGTATATCTATCTCCTTATGTGTTTATACTTATGGTGTTTAAATAAAACTTTCTCCTGAACCAGTGAGGTAAACCTCAGCCCTGTGCTTTGGATTATTTTTTGTGCTGGTGAGAGGTGCTGGCTGGCCTGACGGCCCTGGAGACCGGAGACCTCCGCTTATCCTTAGTCTAAATCACACCCAGGTAGTAGCGGGAGGGAGATCTCCCTTTGCTGACATCTTGCGACCCTGCCCAGTAAGGAAGCATCTTTAAGTGGGTGAGACTGATTCATTCTTTATTTCTAGTTGCACTGGATGTGAAAAAGATAGAGTGTAAAAAGCTCCATTGAAGCCCAAGCATGGAAGAGACAAAGGCTCACGCTGATGTGTGGAGACTTAGATGCCAGATGAGGTAAAGCAACAAAAATTTTGCCACTGATTTCTGAGGTTGAGAGCTACATTTTTAGCTTCCAGAACTGCTTCCTGAGACAAATCTGTTTCAGATAAACTAATGGAAAGGCAATCTCAATCCTAAATTGCCGTTTGCTTTTCATTTCTCGGGACTTTCATCTCCCATGCACTTCACTACTTCTTCATAGTGCCTCTGTGCCAGGAAAAAGGAAAAGGCCATAATGCCAGTGTACCTACTTTTTTCCTTACAGGGCTGCTTGAGAAGAAAGATGGCCCTGTATCCAGAGTTGGAATATTTTTCCATAAGGATAAACTCATGAGGAAAACTTAACTCCCAGCTCCAACAGATGAAACACAACTCGGGACTTCCAGAGGCATTGGCTTGCTACCAAACATAAGTATACTTTCAGGAGCATAGCAAAAAGCATGCCTTGCTGACTTGCTAACCCCCTCTGTCATATTTTGAGTTCCTGCTCTGGGGAATGATGATGCTAGAATACCTATGTAAAGTGGCTGCAAGAATATTTTTTAACACAGACACAACCCATTTTTTTTTTTTTCCTAACCTTGCTCTTAGAAATGACTGTATTACTTCTGCAGACAACTTCAGGGAAAAAAAGCAGTCCAAAGCAGACACCCAGCATGGAAATATCCAGTCGGAATAGCTAAATATAAGCAACATCCTGAGAAACTTAGAGGGGATCTGGTACTACCTTATTACTATTTAAGGCTACCCTAAATAGTGTTGCTTCTAGCTCCACCTGTCAGTCTGAAAACTGATGAGTCTCATCCTTGTCAGAGAAAGAAATGCAGAAGCTGCATTGATTTCACTTACAGAACTCAGCATTTTGAGGCAGCACAGCTAAATAGTTCCTCTTGCTGAAATTGTGAGCCTGATGCTTTGTATGCTAATAACTAGCATTGTCTCCTCAATATTTTAATTGCCAAAGCTCTCAAACTACCTCTTTTTTTCACCACTGTCTAAGCCAGGCTCATCTAGAAGTATTGCATCGCTGTTGAACAGAAAAACACTGTAACTGTGGGCATGTCCTTGCTGTCCTGTAATCATAAGCACTCCACTAGATGCTTGTATCTAGGAGATGAAGCCAGTAGGTTGCGGTAAGTCTGCATTTGTGCGACTGAAAAAAATCTAACATGCTGATAGCGGCAGTTTAAACCACGCAAACAGCAGGAAGAGAGTCCTTGGCCCAAGAAGTCAGGGTCTAGATTGAACTGGAGAGCTCTGGGCTGGGCTCCTGGGACAGCTACCGGCTTGGTGTCAGTTAATTCACGTCTTTGACCAGTGCCTGTCCCCAGTATGTGAAATATGTGCTACTGCAAGGGTCTGTTAGTGCTGCACTATTTGCAGCCTGTTACAAGGCAGGGGTGGAAAAGAAGTCTGAACTATAACTTTTTCAGATGATGAGCTTTTAGAGAATTTGTGCTCCAAGTGAAGTGCTCCAAATTCTGAATGCAAAACAACGCAGCACCGATGATTGAGGAAACAGCATGCCACACTTCTCTTGGGGGTCTACAGTTTTGCCCTTTGCAATGCTTGCTTTTAAATGGTATTTTGTCTTCCAATTCATTAGACTACTTTCTGAGACAGTCTGCTAGCACTGGGTGTGGGGACACGCCAGACTTCTTTCCTCCCTGGGAAGTGCCATAGTGGGACACAATTCATGGAACAACCGACCCTGCTCCCCACGGACATGGTCCAAAGGCCACAGAAATAAACACATGCTTTTTTCATTGATTTCCACAGACTTTGGATTGATCTCCAGATGTCTGTCAATATTTTTTACTTGCGGAAATATTGCTATGAAAACTAAGAAATTATGGCAATTCAGAAGAGACCCAAAAAAGTATTTTTCTGGAGGGGGGGAAAGAAAAATCTCACTGTAAATCACTGCAGATTCTCCTGGATCAGTTCTGTTCAAGTCCCTGGAGTGGCTAAGGCTAAGGAAACTTGCTCTTAATTAAGAGATTTAAAAAAAAAAAAAAAAAATCCCAAAACATATACCTTCTTACCCTTCCCCCAGTGAGTGTTTGAAACCTCTGCTTTTCAAATCTTCTAGAGCTGTCTCTGAATCAGAAGGACATCCTTTAAACTGGGACCTCCCTAGCAGATTCTCACCTCTAAGGGTGAGAAAACAGTGCTGAAGTAATGGTACCAACAAGCTGCAATTCAGATTGTTTGAAATCAAATCTTACCTATATATCAACCTTCTTCTGTCTGTGAGGGACACAGCATTTGTTCAGGGCACTGTACAAGGTTATTTAGTCTAGTATTTTGTGGAATCTTGAATTAATTTAACTAATAATCTTTAATTTCCCATAACTAATGTTCTTCAGCTTTGCAAATAATCCAGTGAAATTTCCATCTCATTTTGAAGAGTTGTAACTAAAGCTCACCTTTCTGTGACTTTGCTTTTTCATCTTCCAAGAGTGTTAACTTAGATTTTCTTTCTAAAACTGTCTGCATCTAGATTCCTCCCGCCCAATATGTGCAGGATCTCCTCTATGCAGGCTCTTAGTTTCTTTGCCACTGTGTTTTTAAATATTACACCCTGGTCAGAGGCAAAAACATTCACATTAGCAAGAGTCAGCAGAAAGCTCTGCATCTTTGTCCTGATCTCAATGTGAATTTACAGAAGAAATTGCATCTGTATTCTGCTATTCCACATGCTCCTGTTAATCTCTATCCTTGCAAATAAGCCACTGCTGCACAAATTGTGCTGTTCAATTTAATGAGTTCAAATGCATAAAATTTGCAAGTTAGTTCTCATTAACACCCCTGTAACATAGTCCAAACATTGACTCAGCTAATGCTTTCAACTTTGTGCCATAAAGTTACATGTACTTGTTTTATTTAACAGAAAGTTACATATTTTTTCCTTAATACAGTTATGGAATCTCTTTACAGTATTTATGAAAATCATTTCTCTTATAAAATGAAGATGGGGCTCCATGTGGTTAGATGGCATGTACGAATAATCAGATACATAGAATGCAACCTCTACTAATAAAAAGGAAAGTTCAAGTGGCCTAGAAGAGAGGATTGTGACTACAGAAGTGATTTAGCTTGGGGGGGGGGGGGAAGGCAACTAAGCACCACGGAAGAACTCTTAATTTTACATAATCACAGTCAACAAGATTGTATTTTTCAAGTCAGAAAGGGTCACTGCAGTCATCTATTCTGACTCCCTTGCAAAGAAGGACATAAAACACTTGTCATTGGGGAAATATTTTACTGGGGAATAAAATCCTAGGAGGTTCATGAGTTACCTAAAATTGGACAAGTTCTGCACTGCAGAAACTACTGCTAGAGAACCCTGCACTGACTCCTTAAGAGTAGAAAGAGTCCATACGTATGTCTCATGTTACTGCCATTCAAAGTTTCTCCAGGATCATTTAATATTGAAGCATGAGAGCAAGTGCGCTACCTGCGTGACAATATTTAGCCAACAATATTCTCTTTCAAATGCATGAGTTGAGGGAGCTTCTGTGACTTGGCTTCTGGAGATACAGATGGCATAAGTCCTCCTACAGTAAAGCGGTAAATAACACTTACTTTACTTCATTTGTGTGCCAGAAAGCTTCAGAATGGTATGATTTTTTTGTTGTTGTTTAGAAGTAATGGCTATGACGTGCTGAGGTAACAAAATTCCTTGATCATGTTCCACTAATTCACTAAAGTGCTTGAGTGATATGAGGAGTTACCACATTAGTACCACTGCTGTCACTGCACACTCCTGTGCTGTGCTAAAAGATGTCCCAACCCATAAAGCTTTTTCAGTACTGGCTATCCCTCATGGGAGAGGTTCAGGGATAAACTGAAGGCAGAACAATCATTAGGTGTTATACAAGAGACAGTCCACACTCCCACAGTGACCTAGCAGTTCCATGCATTCATGAACTTCTCTTCTTCCAGCTTGTTTGTGGGGTTTTTTGAGTGTGGAGTTTGGGTTTTTGGTTTGTTTTGGTTTTCTTAGAATAGCTGAAAGCCAGCAGCCAAGGCACTTTGCTTACAGGAATCAAACTTGGATCTCTTGGGTCATGTACCGCCACTTTTACTGGGACACTGGTCTTGCTCCTCAGAAAGCCTGCAATCCAACAGGGAACTAGAGAACGTTGTTCTGTGCTCTATGCTTCAGGCAGATAAGTTTTTCTAGAAGTCAATATTCAGACTAAAAGAAAAAAAAAACTCACACCATGTTCATCTTGTTCTTCAAATACAAGAGTGACATCATTAAGACCATCCCTAAGACTCTTCAGAAACTGTAGAGGTGCAACAGGATTATGCCTTACAAAAGAGACCCATGTGCAAAACTGTTCTCACTGGGTTAGTACTCTGGGAGGCACACTGAGCATCCTATGCTTGTGACTGCCCTGGAAACTTTTTTCCTGAGCAGAACAGTTTGGGATCTGAAAGCACTTTTGCAACCAGCAGATTTAAAGTGTTCTGAAATGTCATACGAAATACGCCTTTAGAATGTCACAGGAGTGTAGAGCTCCAACTTCTTAAGAGTCACCTATTAAAGTGAACAGAGAAGTCCTGGAATTGCACAACGATTTAGTACTTTTAACACATGATGATGTCAGTCTGCCCACGCTTGAAACTAAAGACTTTTTTCCATCTACTATGTCTTGCTATCCACAAAACACAAAAGCATTTTAACCTTCACCAAGGGCAATGGTATTAATGGGAATGAACAGAAAATGACAGTGCACAATCAAGCTTCAAGGTGTTTTGAACATGCTTCCTTCCCTAAGCCCTGTTCCAACTTCTGCTGTTGGTCATTGTATTTTCCCTGCCTTTTTAAACAACATGAATGTCACCACAACAGCTACCTCCTGTGCAGAAACTAGAGGTAGGATCTAAGGTGGCACCATACTGTTTTAACTTGGCTGTGAAACTCATTCTTTTTTGTCGAGTCCACTGCTTCTATGTGCAGCCAGTCCCTGTCCATGCGGCAGCACTGGGAACAAAAAGTAATACTTGCAGCCCTCTGGTGTGCCACAAAGTTCCTCAAACTTGATGGTATTAAAATTTTCACGGCTTACTAGAAAGTATAATTCAGTAAATGTTTGGCAATTGAAGAAATACTCTAAAATAAGCCAGGCAAAATTATTTTAGGTGATTAAAAAGTCTTTTAGATACAGACCTAATGTGAGGCAAGATGTATGATATTGAACACGAAACGAGTCCTAACGATACTGAAGCTGGGTGTAGAGACCTCCTTGCAGACAAATTGTGATATTTTTTATACCTGTAAGGTGCAAAAACTTAAGATATTGCTCTAGGGTCATTCTGCATTTTCCATGGTCTCTTCCCTCATCTTCAAAGGCATGCCAAGCTAGCCTGCTCCAGAGCTGATGCTTATTGTACCATGCAGATCAGTAACTGCCCATGATTTACAGATCAATATATATCATAGATGCTATAACTGCTTAGGAAATAGGCAACTTGACTGAGGTTTCAGCATGAAAATAAAATAGGAGAATGAAATTCCTATATAATTTGGTGGTTTATTCTGTAGAGGGGGACTAGGAAGACAGAACAGGCAAAGCTCAGTTCTTAGCTCAGAATCTAATGTGTCTGCCTTTTCAAGCAGCAAAGAGTGGAAATGGTGTGTGATCTTTTCCTTGGAGCCTTAGAAGTCTGCAAAGCTATACATAAGACCTGTCCAAACTATACAAGTATTTCTTACAGTACAGGCTCCCAAACTCCTCCCAACATTCACTGAGCACTATGTGAGCCCCTCACTAGAAGAAGGA